>WBMV01004976.1:58719-228091 GCA_013396655.1 Campylorhamphus procurvoides | reverse complement strand
GGCCGGGGGGGGGGGGGGGGGACCGAGGAGACCCCTTTAGGGCCGGGTGTGGGGGACTGAGGAGACCCCCTCGGGGCCGATCTGAGGGCAGCGGAGGGTCCGCAGAGGAGCGGTCCCGGTGCGGGCTGAGGGTACCCCCCGGTACCGGCCGGGCGGCTGTGCCGGAGCCCGCCGGGCGGGGCTGGGCACAGGAGGCGGGGCCTGCCCCGGGCCCGCCCCGCCCGCGCTGTCAGAGGCGGCGGNGAGGAGGAGGACGGCGAGCGGGGCTGCTGCGGCCGCGGCGCCGAGGGCGAGGTGCAGACCCTGTCGGGCAGGATGAACCCTCCGGCGGGCGGCAAGCACCCCGACCGCCCCGCCGCGCTCCGCAAGGCGCCCAGCCTCGGCCGGGCCCGCGTGGCGGCCGCCGGCATCCTCAGCGTGGGCAACGTGCTCAACTACCTGGACAGGTACACCGTGGCAGGTGAGCGCAGCCCCGCCGGCCGCACCGCCCGCCCCGGGCACCGCCCGCAGCGGGGGGAGCGGCGCGGCCGGTGCCCACTGTGCGGCCCCTCCGGTATTGTGCTCCAGTTGGTGCGAATTTTATCGAAAATAAGAGCGGCGTCCTTTGTCTGTGCGGGCTCGATGGCGGAGCCGGTGGGATGCGGGAGGGACGGGCGGAGGATGCTCGGGGAGGTCTGGGGGGCGGTGGCAGGCGCGTTATCGATCCCGGCACGGGGTGACAGGTGCAGCTGCAGCCGCAGACACGGGCTGTGCGAGCGTGTCCGTGCGGGGAAAGCGCAGCGAGGCAGAGCCCCCCTCCGCTTTGTTTCTGCGGAGCGCCGGGAACACCCGGCTGTCCTTCAGCCCTGTGCCAAGGAGGGTCCCTTCCCTGCAGAACTCCCGAGCAGGTGACAGCAGAGCTGGCAGGAGCGGCCAGGCAGTGCACTTTGCAAAGCTCGGTTTTCTGGAGGTAAACACTTTAAAATGATGCGCTGAGGTTATGCGTGACCAGCAGTACTGTGTGCCTCGGTGGGTACCACTACAGTGTGGCTCAGCTCCGAAATAAATGTGCATTGGGATGTTTACTGTGCTGTCCCCAGAGAGGGCTCCTCGTTCATTTCTGCCAGGCAATAACAGCAGGGAAGGAGATCATCAGTGAACTTTTTCTAATTAGAAATGAAGTAGGCTTGTTGGTAATCAACTGTCTCATGTTATTAGAATGTAATGCATATTCTGTGTTTGGCAATACTGATAATTTTATCTTCAGAGCTTATAAAGGGGTTTGTGCATGTATAAATTTTGCTCTATGCATATATATGTTTTAATCACTAGGACTCGATGTGGTGTTAAGCAAATCAGATATTTGTTTATACTACATTAAAATAATATATGTTTGTAGGGCAGTGATACAGTGCAAGGGACATAAATGTAGTCACTGTTGTCAGAATAAATTGGCCAGGTTGTATTTGTTTTGTCTGGAGTAGGGAGATGGGGAGGATTAGAAGGAAAATTTAGCTGGCCCTGTTGTGGCTTTTTTATTATTATTTGCAGACAGGGCTTACTCCTTCAGGAAACGTAAAGGCCAGTATTGGGAGGTATTGAGTGCTCAGCTGGTAGTCAGTCTGCTGCAGGAGGAAGCTTGAAGATACAAGGTTAACCTGTTATTATTGAAGGAAATTGTAGTTTGTTCCCTTGCCCTCAAATAGGAACCTCTTTAGTAGAGAGTTTTATTACAAAACATCATTTTCCTTTAATGCATGGAAAGTTTCCTTTTTGGCAGGCTCCTTCCCCCTCATGCGTGCTTTAAAATAATCATAAATCACTATCTAGTTGACCTATTTGCTGTAGTACTTTGAGCAAGACTTTTGTAATCTGATTTTTCTGCCTGCAAGAACTGAAAGCAGTATCTTTTCTGGGAAGGCTGGAAAGTGCCTGACCAAGCAGAAGATCAAAACGCCTACCTGCTGCAGTGTGGCATTGCCAGTCCCAGTGCTATGATTGCCAGTATTTGCAGGTTAAACTCTGGGTTTGCAGTGCTCAATAACTGCCCCGTGGAACTTACCTGTTAGCACTCAGCCTGATATCAAAGCTTTAAGATCTCAGACATCAGACTTGCCTTTGGGGGCAGAATCAAACTTTGCATGGCCTTTTTGTCTCCTGTCAATTGGTATTTACTTTTCAAACTGGTGTTTTATAAAGTGCTAATCCAAAACATGGAATAATTTAAATCCAGTCTAATAGAAGAGTTGTGGCAATAGAAATTATATGTTTTGAGCTCAAAACTGACTTGATTATAAAGTCCTCTCTGAAAGCAATCTTTGCTTTTGTATTTTGAGTCTTAGTGCATACCACATGCTTATGTGATGTGCACTTGCAGATGAATCAAGCTGACACTTTGAATATTCAGCTCATGTCTCAAGACAGGTAATAATTAGTGAACACAACTCTCCAGACCTTCAAAGTACATTTCAAATATGAATTGTTACAGCAACGTAATAAGGGATTTTAACACCAGCCACATTATGGCAGGGGAAGTAGCATCAGAAGTTAGGATTTACCTAAGGCCAGTGAACTGTTGTGAGAACTGGAATTAATTTCTGGTTCCAGCTCTGTTTGAAACAGGTGTTAGAAGAGCAGCAGTACAAATGGAAACTGGTTCCTGAGGATTTGTGTCTCTAGGGTGATCCCTCCTGTGGGTTCTCTGACGTCAAATAAGAGTTGACCTTTGTCATTAACCTTTCTCTTCTTGTCTTATAAGAGTCTCGCCTCTATCCAACCATTTTTTTTTAAATGAAAGTGTTAGGAGCTTTGGGACTTGTTCCTGCTGTCAAATTTAGTCAAAAGCAGGTCAATGGCCTCAAAAGCAATTAGTAGGCAGCTGACAGACGGATAAAAGCAAACAGAGAATCCAGTTGTATGGGCACAATACTACAATTTCTGTCTTAGTGGACAACTTGGTTGCAGTCATTTTGGTCTTAAAATAAGTGCAAGTATAAAAGAAAGTATATATTTAGTATGTGTGTATATATATATAACAAGTATATTCAAGTATATATTTAGTCACTGGGAAAAAATATCATATATAGGGAGTTATTTGTTCCAAATGTAGTTCCCTGGATATCTTCCACAATTTTCTAACACACAGAAGCTGGATAATACACATCCAGTCAATGCCAAGAGCATCTTATGTAATAGAAAGAACTAGGCTGACCTTTCCTATGGCACACCTTGCTCTTAAAAATAAAAGCTTTTGCATTGCTAAAAAGTAAACAGCAAATGTGATATTTCTTGGTGTTTGCACTCTGAACACCAGAACATTTTGTATAATGAGAGCTGTTCCTTGGGTAATCTTTTTTCAAGTGGAATACACAAGGAAGTAGCTGCCAGTTTTCCTGGTTCTGGTTTAATAACTTTACAGCATGGACTAAATGAGTTTAGGATGGGATGTGACTTTTGGTATCTGGGACAGAACTTGGGTGCAGTTTCCAGGATACAGGACTTATCACCTTCACACCTGGCACTAAGTTGCAGCTGTCTTGGGAATGCATGATGAAACTGGGCCTCCACCAAGGACTGGCCTGTTTCTTATGGTTTAAGTTTATTCCAGTACTTTAAAAATAAAAAGCCTGCACAGTAGTAGTGGATGTTTCAATAATGTCCTTATCTTTACACAGAGGTGGAAATTTCCACTGTGTGTGGAGTATGTTAAAATATAATGATACTTGTGAGAAGCTGTCCCAGACAAAAAGTGGGAGTGCCTCTGCTGTGGCTCGTGTAAAGGAAAGATTGAAAACTCTGTGCTGAGCATTACCAACTTGGAGGGAAATGATCCTCTGCAATTTTCTTAATAGGGCTTTGATCATCCTGAAAACAGTTGCCTGTGGAAAAAGCATCCTTTCAAGAGCTGTGATACTTTGCTGCTGTTAGGAAAGCGAAGGGTAAGGCCAAGGGAAAACAAGCAGCAATTGCAGGTTAGCTGTGAAACTGCAGCATTTCAGCCACCTGGCAATGCTGGGATGTATCTTCTTCCTTAATGAAGTTTTGGGAAAAGTCACCTTCAGAAGCTTGGAATGTGGTTTCACAATTATACCATGGGTGACCTTTTGCTGTGCCTGCTGTTGACGATGAAAATAGTGTTGCTTCATTAGGGTGTCACCTCCACCTTCTAATTCAGATGCTACTTCCTGGTATTTCTGTAGTGCCTTTAATTTAAAGGTAATGATTTAATTAAGATGGAGAACTACCCAGCAAAGTAAATGAGTCTTACTATCCCACTATAGAAGGGGAAACCGAGTTGTAGCGTGATTTGCCTGTAGTAGTGGAGTTAGTGGCAGTCTTGGCTGGTATCAGCTCATCCTTGAGGTTCTCCATCCCTGTCACACAGTATGTCACAGGCTTTGGTCTGTTGGTTTTATCCTTTAAGTGTCTGCAACTTACTAATAACCGTATTTGTGTTAATTAGCCTCTCATTACAACACATAGTTGCAAATCAAATGCCATTCTTTGAAGATACATACATGCAAATGATCACTGAAAGTTGAAAGTCAAGTTTAAAACTATGTAGTATGAGCTCCAGCTGAAGGGTTAGGAAAGGTTCAGCACTAACTCTCAAGTGCAAAGATATTCAAGAAGTTATGAGCCAAAAGTGCTTCTCTTTACTTCTAAACTCATGTTTATGACAGCAGCATATTACCTGATAGTGTTTGATATTGAATGAGCTTCATGCAGCCTGAGATCTCATGTGGAACGGGATAAAGAGAGCTGCTTGTCCGCTTGTGACATGACTATGCTCAGTGCTTACAGCTTCAGGGAGGAAACCATTAAGGGGCAGTGCAAGCTCTTCATTTTTCTGTCTCTTCTTGAGCTGATCTCAGTCTGGGACTGAGCTGTGGAAGGACTGTAATGTTGAAAAATATTAGAAGATAATATTGACAGAATGCACTTGAGCCAGCAGTGCCACCAGCTCGGGCACGTGAAGGTTTGTGGAAGGATGGCAAGTGTTTCACTTGGACAGCAGCTACCTATGACTGGCTCAAAATTCAATGAGTCCTGCACTGGGAACAGAATCAGGACTGAACCTCCTGCACTTCAAAAGCAGGTGACAAAAAGTGCTCAGCATCACAATGAAGGGACTGTGTAGTAGCATCTCATTCCCTCATGTTGTGTTTTCCCTCTGTGATGGGCTTTATTGCAGAGTCTGCTGCTGTCTGTTTTCCCAGTTCTTCTGTGAGTTGGCAGAATTTGTTCCAGAGTATTTTACATTTCAAGTGAAGTGTTGTTATGTTTAATCATAGTATTTTTTCTTCCTTGTGCTGTAGGTTTGCCAGATAGTTACTATCTTTGTTATTGCATGCAGATATTCCTGTTTGACTCCAAGATTCTCTTTCAAGTTGATTAATTTTATCCCCAAAGCATCCAAGTCATCACAGCCAGTGAATGTGGCCCTTATTACATGGAGTTAAGATCCTCATAAATATTGAGTGTGTTCTTAAGAATAATGTGATGATCTTATTAGTCCCTTGGTCTCCACCACTGTCAATATCAGAAGCTCTGTGGAAAAGCTTCTCTAGTCAAATGTGTGGGAATTCTGTAATAATTCCTTCAGGACTTTTCAAATACCGTACAAAGCCATAATAGGGTTAAATTCCATCAGTCAACTTGTAAAATTCATAGGGACAACTAAAAATATTTAGTCTTTATTTCTTCTGGTAGACTGTACATCAGAAGCAAATAAGCTGCTGATTAGGGAGCATGGTGGGCTACAAAGTTCAACAGATATTGTTAAAAACTGGAGGGTTTCCTCATAATATGAAATGCCATAGCTCTTGTTTGGGCTTTCAAGTGCTGAGGAACTTGTGATCGAAACAGTCTGAATCAAATAAGGTTTGTAAAGGTCTTGAGGTTCCTTATAACTGTTGTGAAAAGCTCCTGGTACCTATTCAGGAGACTCAATGGGAAACCATAATTTTATTTTACAGATAAAAAGTAGGAAATTTGGAGATCAGGACTCTTACTGAGTTGCCTGTTTGCATAATCACTGCTTGGTGTGTATTATAGATCAGGACATCACTGTGCAGCTTCTACTGGGTCAGTGCACCCAAGGTACTTGTAATCCTCATCTCTGAGTGTTTACAAAACAGCATCTTCCAAGAACCCAGAGCATCACCAAACAAAGCATGAAGATGTCTGTTGGAAATTGATAATAGAGGGTGGTGCCCTCCTGGCTGAGAGAATTTGGTGGAAATTGGCACTCTGGATGTAGGGTGATGAGTGTTCTAGGAAAAAAATAATGTGTGCTCAAAATGAGTTCTGCAAAGGACCTGTGAAGTGCCTGAGGGGACATGGAAGTTAATAGGGGTTGAGCAAAATGGGCTTGGGCTCAGAGCCCAGAGAGGTGTTAGTGAGACAAACAACACCTCGTGGTTTCCAGAGAAGTTTCGCATGGACATATCTTGAAAATTGCATTTTTAGTGAATTGGTCTGAAAATTAGGAGGCAGATCTGAGACAGGTACAGGCAAAAAGAAAGAAAAAAACCCCAAACCAAAACAACAAACCCCAAAACTGAACCATTCCTTTGGAGTCCTTAACCACTAGACCGCCCCCCCCCCCCTTTGAGCTTGGTGCAATAAACAGCTCACCCTGCTATTCATGGGCTGCACGAGTCCTTTCCCTAATTGGTGAGCACAGCAGGCACCTCGTGCACCTTTCTTCTTGACACATCTGTTTTCATTGTTATTTTGCGGGTGTTTCTGTCTGATGTAACCCAGCTATTTGTGTAGGGTTGCAGGGAAAGGAAGTGAAAGGGAGGGAGCACTAACGTCCATGCTCCTGGTTTTACAACAGTATATAAATAATTGGGAAAGTGAGAATGGAAGGGATCCTGCGTGACTGAAGGGCTGTGGGATCCTGCACTTTTGTGGCCACGCCTTTGGATTTATTGCCAGTCAGGAGTGGCTGAAGGTTACTTTTGGAAGGCTCTTGAATGAGCTCGTCAGGGTGCTCTGGTGGGCTCTTCCCACTCCTCCTGGTGCTGTGTTTCATGGGACCCTCCACATGTTATCTCTCAGTGGGTAAAATGGCAGGGTAAGGAACTGAGTCCTTCTGCCAGGCTGATCCTTCTAGGCAGCAATGGAGCGAGTGGTGAGAGCAGTGTAACTGCTCCCACTATTCTGTACTTCTGGTTTTTAAGGGAATAAATATCAATCATCCTTCTCCAGAACTGATGATCTCCTACCACAGCTGAAATCATGGAGCTGAAGAGAATGGAGAGGAATACAGAAGAAAAACTCGGCTTTATACTTTGCCAGACCTAAATTCAGGCTTCAGAAATATTAACATACCAGGGTTATGGTGTTGGTGAACAATATTATCTCCTACAGACCTTTTCTGTTTCTTTGTTTTTTGGTTGGTTTTCTTTAAGTACCTTTCTTACCCTTCTGATGGTGGCCAGCAAGTGCAGTGGCTGAACAGAAGAGCAGAGGGAAAAGCTCAGGGTTTATCCATGGAATAGCTGCAGTAGCAGCTTGGAGCTTGGCTGGCAGAGTGAGAGAACCCCATGCTGGAATGAAAATCCTTTCAGCCTTGGCATGTGATGGGGGTTTTTTTTAATTAATTATTTTAAGGCTGCATTGAACCAAAACTGCAGTAATCCATCTTATTCCTTGTTCAGGCTTCTGCCAATAATTATGTAAATAACAGATCACAGTTAATTATTTGTTTCATAGCTTCCCATTTTCTTTATTCGTGTTAGAAACATGTCATTATTGTGTTAGGATGCGAGGCCTGGGTTCTTGGCAATGTGGAAAACAGCAGGAGTGGGTGAAGTGACAGTGGCAAAGGGCTGTGTGTCTGTGTGAAGCCTGCAGGGCCCAAATTAAACCTGCCTGAAGGTTGACTCTGATTCCCGTGGCTGTGCTGGGATTTGCTGCTCTGAGCTCTGCACATTCTCCTTTTAGAGAGTGATCCTTCAGGAGGGTTTTACAGCAGAGAGTATGGAGCTGAAAGGGGGGTCTTGCCCTCGTGTTGATTTGCAATTTTCACTTCTTTCTGCCTGTCCCCTTGGCATTTCATGATTTGTGCCTGTGTGGTGGTGATGACCTTGGATTTCTGCATTCATCCTGCCTTAGGTAGTTGCTTTAGTACAGCTTTGCTATCAGGAGGGTGCTTTGGGAAGTCCACAAACAGCTGTGTGCTCTTGCTGTGTTCTGCAGTGGCACTTTTCATTTGAAGAGGAGAGACTACAACAGGATTTCTTTTCCATTAATTCTGCATAAGATACTGGATTCTCACGTTTCTGTTGCCTTTAGTGTTGGGTGGTCTCCTCCACCAGACTTGTGCTTGTAAACTCTGGCCCAACTAGACCCACTGTGGATTGGCATGGGGTAAATACTTTGATGTGACATCAGCTGTCCAAGTGCCACTGCTGTCCAGGCCTTAGTCCTTGAGCAGGTTGGTGGATGAAATGTTGGTTATGAGACACTGCTGTGTGCCTTGGGCCAGGCAGTAATTTTGTGCAGTTTCAGGCATGCTGTCAGTGCTAAATAATAATTAATATAGAATTGCAACACTATTAATAAATTCCGACTGTGCAAACTATGCAATAAGGAGAAATTATTTCTATTGCACCAGGGTGGCTCATAAAGAGGGGTCATTGCCAGTGTTGGTGTGCTGAGCCATTAGCACTCAAATACTGCAGCAGTTATACCAGTGTTAAAGCATTTCTAATAGTCTTGTTATTTCCGTCTGGCAGCCAGAAATGCTGACTAACTTTCAGGATAACAATCTTGTGTATATTCAGGAAACAAAATACCCAAGGGCCAGTGGTGACTGACAGCTACAGTGCTCTGATTAAAACTGACAGTTCCTGATCAGCTCCATCTTGGACATGTTAGTTCCTTCTCTCATGGGGAGGACAGAAAATTATTTAATATGATGGTATTAGGATATGAGACTTTTTCCTTTGCAATTTTTCTGGAATTTGTAAGTCTGAAGTACCAAAACAAGGTACCTGAGCAATAGTGTTTGGAAGGGCAAACACTGATCTCTCCATGATGACTTTCCTGTAACAAGATATGGAAAATACCAAGGTGGTGGCTTCTAGACATTGATTTTTGACTGCAATAACAATGTGCTGAGCCTCCTGAGATTTTGATGATCAATTTAGATATGCTGTTTGTGTCTGTATTTTTTCCCAACTGGTATTAAGGAATGGAAGATATTTTTTTATTTTCCTCTGAGAGGAATCCTGATGCTTTTGTTCATCTGGCCCTGCACAGAGACTGCATAAGGAATTACTCAATCCCTACTGAGTGTCACTGCTCAGGACATGAGGGTGTTGGGTGCTCCTCCTGACCACTGGGCACTCACCTGCTGCTGCTCCTGCCCTTTCCCACAACAGCATTTCTTAGCTGTTGAGGGAATAACCAACTGGATTTCATTTACCTCTGTGTTTATTTAATCAACTTTTTATACACATGCAGATGCTTCATGCTCAGGAGCAGCGAGCAGCACTTTCCCAGCACGTGCTGCTGTGGGCTTGTGGGCTCTGTGGTGTGCTTTGAACTGTACAGAAGTGCTGCAAAAGCAGTAAAATTAGTGAGTTCCTTCTCTTGCCTATTTCATTAGAGCAGGGTCTTGGTAGAACTGCTAAAGTTTAGTGTCACTTGCCATTTCCTTCATAAAACATGTATTTTTAGGTAGTTGAAGTTTGCACCTCTTGTGTGTGGGCAAATTCCAGCTTGGCATAAATGGAAGTTGCTCGCAGTTATTTTGTAAGGTGAGATGTGTGACCAGTTCTGGAAGGTAGTGCACTGTTTTATATGTGCTTTAACACTCATGAAATTGGGTAGACCTTCCATAAGACTTAAATAAGTTTTGGGTCATCCTCTTAAGCCAGTGGGGTCAGGGGCACTAGAGAAGGGGGAGCTCTTAGGAGCTAAAACCTTTTCAAGTAGAGTTAAAATTACCTTTGTCCTTAAAGGTGTGCTGAGATGCACATGATATTAAGACACATTTTTTTGTCAGCTATTTAAAGAGCAGTGGGAGTATTTAAGTTATTACAAAGCTACCAAAAGTTTGAAGTTTTGGACTGTGGATCAAGAGAGTTGCAACAGGAGCTGAAGAAAAGAGAGGGAAATCACTTTTCCTCGGCATTTCATTGTGCTTGTTAAACTTCTGTTTGGAAGTGGCTCAGAATTAGTAATGCTCCTGTAGTCCTGTTACGTTCAAAAATATGTAATGGTTTAAATGTCAGGCTGCACCTTACATTTGCCTCACAAGCGTGCATTTAAATCACTTGCATTGCTGAAAGCCACTTAACAAGAATAAATTAGCAGTGGAGCTGATGTTTGAATAAAAGCAGGAGTTATGTGAGTGGCTGAAGAGAGGTTTCTGTCTAAGCACATGCAACACAATCTGAATCAGGATTTAACATTCTTGATATAAATATTTAGTCAAGCTCTATTTATACCATCCCTTCTCATTTTCTGTGTGAATGGGAAATATGTTGCTCACCATTTAAGAGTTCTGGGCTTTGTAACCTGATGAAGTTTGGTTTTATTCACTCAGACTTGCGCAAATGAAGCACAAACAGCCTCAGTCCTGAGTGGGAGAGATTTTCTGGGCTGTTCCTCCATGCAGCAGGAGGTTTGTGTGTGCAGAGCAAGCCCAGCAGTGGGAGAGCTCGGTTTGCCCAGACAGTCAGAGATGTTCAGCCTCTGGTCTCTGTGCAGAGACTGCCAGAAAACAACAGGCAGGCTCAGTCATGGTGTGGACATGGCTACTCAGGAGATCTAAATCACTGATCTGATAATTAAGCTGTTTGTAAATTCAATTAATCACACTTTCAGCTGGCAAAACCACTGTTTTTCAGCGCTTCAGTTTTCTTGGTAGATTAAAACAGATACATAAAACTTTTCGCTTTAGTGAAAGAAGCTGGTAAGAAGAACACTTATTAGCAGCACAGTTTTTCCACTGCTTTCAGAGGTCTCTTTATTCTGCAAGAGCAATGGCTTTATTTTTTTTTAATCAATGCCTTTGACATAATATAGAAGATCCCTGTTTGTAGCTTCCATTCAAACATGTGGACTCCAGTTGCCTCTGCTGGTATTGAGTCATAAAGGCAGGAGACCTAAAATACAGATCTTACAGTCATGCAGGAAGTTTCTATTTTAAAAAATAGGTTTATAAGTATGGTGTTTTTAAAATATATCAGCTCCTTTGTAATTACACACTTTAGATATTAATACATATAATTTTGAAAGTATAATTTAGACTCTGGTAGGTAATGTCACGACAATTTTAAGGTAGATTTAAAAATATAATGTATCTAAGTATCTCAACAAGAGCAGTTTTTCTTCTTTAGTGATATTCTTGGGCTTAGTCTGAAAGACCTGGTCCTCGACTCTGGGTTTTTCTTGGTTTGGGTTTTTTTTGCTTTTTAACCCAGAATGCGATAGAGACGGAATTGTTCTGTCTTTTAAAGGCGCAGTCCCTGGGTGCTTCTATAAGAATTCAGGGCTAGAGGGAAGCAAGAGCACACTTTGGATAATTTTAGGTTACAAGTTACGGTTAGAAAAGTCTCTTGGCAGCTCTTAAAAAAACAGCTAGTGAAAGACTTGGTTGGTGCAAAGCTGAAGGGGTGTAGCACCTACAAGCGTTGTGGATGAAGTGTCGGTGGGGGGGTTGGTTCACCCAGTGATTCCTGACCCTCCTGCTCTGGGATCCATTTCTTTTCACAGATTAGTTTCCCTTTAAATCCAGAGTAGCGTCTTTCCAGTCAGAATTGCTATGTGGCGTGTGGTTTGCTGAGGGGGAAGCAAGTCATTCCTTGTGTCCCAGAGGCTCATGCCATGCCAGCCGCCCGCTCCCCCTGGAATTGTACCGGGACCCTGCAGCTGCAGGCACCCTGTTTGCTCCACGTGGGTGCCTGGAGGGTCTCCCTCCTTCCTTCCCTTCCCTCCCCTCCTCCTCTAGGCTCTCACTGGTGTGCAGTCAAATCAAGCAGTGGAGAAGAGCTGCTCTGTTTGGAGCCATCCCTCCCAAATGTGCACAGATTTCATGGTGTGCACCTGCCGTCGCTGGCCACTGCTGTGACCCTGTGTGCCAGCAGCCTGTGCTGATAAGCCTTCCCTGTTCCTTCTATCCCAATTAATAGTTTTAAGGACTCTTAATTCCTTGCCAGTCTTCTAAAGCTTGTCTTTGTCCACAAACGCTCGGCATTATATTTGCACAGGGTGCAGTGGAAGAGTGCTTTCAGAGCATGTAATGAGAGCTGGAACAGGCAATGTTAGGAGCTCTCTGTTAAATACATAAAGGCAGAAACCCAAATCAGCAGCAATTGGTGGGTAGTGATGGCAGTGATAGTGAGGTGCTGTGTCATTGGAGCTGGAGCAGCCACTTGTGCAGTGCTGCACAGCTCTCTTTGGAAGCCCTTGCAGACTTGCTGTTTTTATTGAGACCCTTGGGCACTGTGCCTTCTCCAGGGTACAGCGCTGCTGCCCTTTCCCTGTGCAGCACCTTCTGTGCCAGCCCCTCTTGCCTGAGCAGCTGCACCGTGGGCAGGGTCGAGGGGCAGCAGTGTGTGAGTGTGGAACTCACCAGGGCTGCCTGAGCCCTTCCTCTGTGCTCCTCGCTGTCTGCTGAGCCCCTTGGAGTCACACCAGCCCTGCAGCCACTGCCTCTGTCACTGCCTACTCTCACAAATGTAAATATTTTACACTTCAAAGTACTGCCTTGTTCCAGTCCAGAATTCATGGTTCCACACACTGGTATCCTCTCTCTGCACTGAGACAGCACTGTGCTTTGTAAGGGGAACTTTGTAAGAGCCCAGTTTAGACTGAGCAGCAAGCTGTGGAGTTTGGTTTCCTTTGGTGTTCCTTGATGTAGTCCTTTCACTGTGGGGAACTTTTCACGTGATGGATAATTTCCATGTGATGGATAATTTCCATTTGGGCAGTGGATGGTGCACCTCTTGCTGGTGGGTGTTAGAGGTAACAGTACCCGTGGAAAGGTGGATCTCTGCTGGAGATGGAGAACATTGGTGGAACTGGAGAAGGTGCAGCCTCCCTCATTGCTTCTGCTATTGCATTGTTAATAATCTTTTTAGCTGCTCGATCCCTCCCGTTAGTGATTGCTAAATGTAGTTACTTATGTACAAGCAGGCTCAAACAATGGAAAATATATGAAATATGAACCTTTTCCTTGTGCTGGGGTGGGAACATTCATCTTGCTCTGGTGAGGAATGTTCACCTCACATTTCCGAACATTGTGTTCAGCAGATGAGCTGTTTCCTCCTTCTCCACCAGGTTTTGGTCTCTCCATTGGAGACAGGGGCTGAGAGGCCCTGCTTAGATGGGCTGTTAGAGTAATTATCCAAATGAACAGGCATGGTTTTAAAGATGCTGTTGTGTGATTTTATTGTTATTGAGTGAAGTGGGGTGGAAATTGGCTTGCTTCTTGTTCTGTTTTTCCATAGTTCAGTCTATTGACATGCAGATGAGGGAGAGTCACATTGAGAAAGAGCTGCCTTTGGACTCCATCAGTGTCCCCAACTGGGGAGAAGACTGTAGAATGCAAGGGAACCTAAAAAAATTAATCCCAGAGCTGGCAGCCTCCTATCCAGCAGCATGTTTGCAAAGGTGATGGAGTTTTATCTCTGCTGGGTGAGTTAAAGGGCTGAGAGGACCCTCCTTGCACAGGCACGGGCATAACTTTGCACATCCCAAGGTAACCAGAGTAAGTTATGGGGAAACATTGTTCTTAAACAGTTGCTCTCAGCCCCATTTCATGGAAACTTTAACAACAAAACAAATACAACCCTTTTTTTTTAAAAAGGCACTTAAAATAGAGATGAGGTTAAAAGGAGAATGCGTCTAATTTTGTTAGCGTTGTGGCCCTAATTTCTTGCTTCTGGTGACTTGAATTCCTCACAAATTGCTGGTTTGTCTGCAGCTCTGTAATTCCCTCATGCTGTAATTTTGCCCTTGGAAATGTTGGCCACGGGCAGTTCTCTCTTTCTGAGCTGGAATTTTGAATGCTTCAGACTTCTCAGCATGGTCTTTCTCTGTGCAGGGGAGGTGGAGGTGGTTGCCTTGCAGGGAGGACTGAGCTGCTCTGGCTTTTGCTGGGTCAGAAACGCACAGGGACTCCACTGGGAAGGCTGTGGGGATGAGCAGGGCTCTGGGGGGCAGGAGGTGCCCACTGTGAGTGTGGAGGCAGCACCTGGGTTACATGGTGGCTGTAAAGGTTGTGTTGTTGTAGCAGCAGTGTCACCGTCCAGCAGCAACCAGCATCTTCTTCTAGGGCATGTCAAAACATGAGATCAGGAGTTACTGCAGGAACAGTTCTGAGGTGCTTGCTAGGCAAAACCCAGGAATCTTCCAAATAATGTTCTCTGCTCTTTAATTCCCATCATTTTCGCTCTTGTGACCAGTGACAGGACTGGAGGAAATGGCATGAAGCTGAGTCAGGGGATGTTGAGGTTGGATATCAGGAAAAGACTTCTCCCTCAGAGCACTGAACAGGCTCCCCAGGGCAGTGGGCACAGCACAAGCCTGCCAGAGCTCAAGAAGGGTTTGGACAATGCTCTCAGGCACATGGTTGGATTGTCGGGGTGTCTGTACATGAGCCTGATGGGCCCCTTCCAGCTCAGCATCCTGTCAGCTACTGGAAGGGTCAGATACTGCTCTGAGCCTTTGGCTGGTTTGAAATCACTAACTGTGTGCTTTGAGGTTCAAGTAGCATCCAGTCTCTTCATTTGAGGCTTTAACTGTTATGTCATAAATTGAGAGAATATATAATTTATTATCAAGTCTGAGAACTCGAAATGCTGAGATGAAAGGAGAGATGGATCTGAGTTGCACTTTCATCTTGTTTTCAACATTTCAGTTGATTTTCATTATAGTTTGAGGCTTTTTTGTTATTGGGTTTGATTTTTTTTTTTTCTTTTTTAGAAGTCCTGAGAAATTAAACTTTATTCTTTGTTGTTTGCATTTTACATCACTTTTATCCCCTTGGCATCCCCTGTTATTATGATTGTTACTACACTCCTAGCCTTTGTATGGCTCCCTCAAGTAAGAGGATGTGGCAAGTAAATGCAATTAGCCAACTATTCAGATCTTGAAGGGCTTATGATGTACCTGAACCTGTGGGTGGAGGTCACCCCTGAAGTACAAAAATACTTAAGCTCTGGATATTTTTACTTTTCTGCCCAGCTCTAAAATTTAGTGGAATGTTAATGCTTTCTAAAGTAGCCATGGCTGCTCCTTAAACAAATCTGCAAAGCCTGGGGAGGGCTTTTTGGCCCAACACTAATTATGTATGATTCCCATTTACAGTTAGGAGTTGCAATTAAGGTTGTGCTGCCTACGAGCACACAAACAGCAGCAATGACTGTTGGGAGATTGGATCTCTGCACATGGATCACCTGTTCCATCCCTATGGGCACGGATTCCATCCCTGGCCATTCCTTACCTGTAATCTCTGCTGCTGGCAGCCCTCAGCTGATAAGGCTGACCATCATTATCTCTGTTTCCCAGCGAAATAATGGGATTCTATATTGTTTAATATGAAGCAGAGCATGGGCCTGCATTGTGCTCCTGTGCAGGCCCAGGAATGGCAGAAAGGCAAAACCACATGCTGGAATTTTATGAAGGAAGAGTGTGTAATTTAAGCAAAATACTCTATAGGCTGCAACCATTTATTTTTCAAACGTGCTGTGTAATGTTAGTAGTGGGTTTGCATAAAGACATTTGTTTGTGAAGGAGGAATGTTTATTTTGGGCTGAAAAGTTTCAGAAGGGAAAGGATACACATATCTTGATCACAGGAATGGGAAGTTTGGAAGGAAAATAGCTGGGCTCAAGCGTCTTCATATCAGTGTGAATACAGGGGACTTGCAGCATGTTTATACTGCACTGCTGAGATCCAATTTACTCTTCCTTTTTCCTGTGTTCTCCCTTGCTCTTGGAAACTGGGAGCAGCAACCAGAAGGGGTCGATCCTGAAATGGCTTCTCAGAGAAACAAAGATACCTTTTCATCTCCCTGCTCCAGTGGTTTCCAGACTGCTGGAAACGCACTGATGCTCCCCTGGCTGCCTGTTGTTTGGCAAGGCCTTCCAGTGTGGCAGAGACCCCAGCTCCTGCAATTGAACAGGCAGTTCTTTTGTCAATGAGTTGACTGGCACACCTAATTGCCTTTCACACCTCTTGTTTGCAGCTCATGTTGGTGTGCATTAAAAATGGAGCTTTCCCTGCATTATTCTGAGAGAGAGTGTGTGAAAGGGAGAAAGAGGGCAAGTAAAAATATGATGATGGAGGGCTTTTAAGTACCTGTACTGTGACAGAAATTGATGATGTGATTCAGAACTTGATATGGACTTGCAGAGGAAATTGAGGCAACTCAAAAGCACTTTAGGAGGCTCTGGGACCCGTGTGTATCCAGAGGTGAGGATTAGGATATGCTTCAGTTGGAATAACCTGTTTGGCCATTTCTGAAGGCTCACTTGAAGATTTGTAGGCAGTAGCATTGTAATTTTGTCTTATAAGGCAAATAAGTCATTGTTTTCTGCAGGGAGGAGAGAAAGTAAAGCAGAAATACACATTTCCCTTTCCCTTCCAGGTGCTCCCTTCCCTCCCCACTGTGGGCCTGGCCACACAAGTAGCTGCTTTGGCAGGTGACTTGGGGAGCAGCACTGAGTGGATCAGGGCAGGGCAGGTTTCTGGGAATGAGCAGCTGATAAGGAAGATACTGGGACACGGTACTGAGACAGTAAGAAAGATTATGCAATGAAATTTTTGAAGGGGTAAAACCCCAGACAATGTCCTTAAGCCATTGATATTATTTTGGTAGCAAAGTAAAAGGCAGAGGATTTTTATTTACTTGTAGCTTTACAGATGGCTTCTTTCACAGCGCTTATGTGATAAAGGGCATTAAGTTGGTCAGGATGGAATCACACACTCATTTAGGTTGGAAAAGACCTCTAAGATTCAATTGTTCCCCCCAGCACTGCCAAGACCACCACTAACCATGTCCCCAAGTGTCACTTCTACGTGTCTTTTACTGTCCTCCAGGCATGGTGACTCTACCACTGCCCTGGGCACCTATTCCAAACCCTGACAACCCTTTCAGTGAAGACACTTTTCCTGATACCCAATCTCAATCTCCACATACCTGTCAGAGGGACAGAAATGATGCATTGTCGTCTTGTCTTCTCCTTTCATTTGTGTCTCTATTAACCTGTGGCCTTGTCTTATGACTGAGCAATGTTTTTGTATTTGGAATCATCATTGTTCTGTTTGCGAAGTAATAATAATGTGATGTCAATGTCTGATGGAAACTCACACCCTGAAGATAATAATTGTCACTACTGTGGCCACAGTAATGAGCAGTTTGCCTTGAGACTTAGAGATAAGTAGCTTTTGGATGTGATTGAGTTGTATTCTGGATTTGGAGCCTGCTTTTTTCCTCTTGTGGGGAATTTCTGCACAAGCATGTGGTTTTGTAGAGTTTAGTCTTAAAGCATTCAATAGCAGCTGTTTTAAGGAGAATGCCAGATCTTCCAGGGGTAAACAAACTCACAGGAGATGGCAGTTCTTAAATCCTACTTGTTCAAAAATTGGGACTGCCTCTGTGTTTCTTTGGAATGCCATGGAAGGAGGCAGACCTTGTGCTGCTTGTCAGATGGAAACTAAAACACAACAAATGTCTGCTGATGGCTCTGAAAAGATTTGCCTTCTGTGGAGCTTCTGCTTTCCTTGCTGAAGTGGGGGGGCTTCTCAGAGAATCATAGAATTCTTTTGGTTGGAAAAGACCTTTTGACCATTGAGTCCACCCCTTAATCCAGCATTGCCAAGGCCACCACTTGCCACGTCCCCAAGTGCCACATCTACAGCTGACTCCCTCTGCCTTTAATAATCTCCTTTTTTCAGTCTTTCAAGCTCATACTCTTTACCCCGAATTGGCCCAATTTCCTAAAACTTGCTGTAAAAATAAGTACTTAAGAATTATATAAGCATAAAGTTTATTAGAAAGTACCTAGCAGGGAATCAAGGAACCCTTTGCATATGTTTGAGTAGTGCTTGCAGTGTGACTGCCATTAGGCTTAGACCATTCTGAGGCTGCTGCTGCTGCTCCAGCACAGCACAAATCTCATTCCAGCTGCGTGTGCGAAGGGTGTAAGTATCAGAACTAGCAATTTTCCTCAAGCATTTTCTTTGCATTTGAATGGAGCCCAGGAAAAAAGCATCTGATCTGACAAGCAAACCTGATGATAGCTCCAGGAAAACAGTTTTTTGTTTTTGTTTTCCAAGCAATTTCTGCAGTTTTTCTCCACTTCTCGATTGCACCATTTAGCTGAATGGAGATATATTCTGCCTCTAGCACACAGCAGGAGCCTTATGTCTATAGATGTTTTATGCAGGCTTTTCTTTTTGCAGTATCCTAGGGTGCTGTGCCTGAGGTGAATAATTTTTCCTCCTCTCTCCCCCCCAAAAGTGTCATTAATAACAATATAAAAGGGGGAAATTAAACAAAAAAGATAGGAGTAGGGTGGAGTGCGTCTGCATTTGACAAATGCCTTTGTCATTTCTAACACCTGCATCTTTAAACATGTAACATCTCCTGTTGTCCCTAAATGCTTGCAGTCCTCCTTTGGGCCCTTAAAGAGGACATGGAAGAGCAGTTTGTGACCCCCCAGGAGATTAAATGGCCTGTAATTTCTGAGAACACCATTAATTTAAGTGCATTAATTGCAAGAGATTTCTCTCAGTCTCTGCCATTGCAGATAGCGAGCTGTATTTTCTTACCTGTAGCTGACACTGATATGGGCACAGCCAAGTAGGGAAAGAAATTTGAAGTCAGTTCCAGGGTGGATAAGGTCGTGTTTGTGTTTAAATAATGGCCATAGAAAAGTCAAACTGCTCCTCCTGTTTCTGAACAGAGAAGGAAAATCTGCTCTATTTGATTTTGGTTTCAGTGTGCAAAGAGCAGTTCTGATTCCTCAGTGTCATGTCAGTTCCATTACAAAGTGGGAGCAAAATGAGCAGGAGGCAAAACAAAAATCAAATCCATTGCTTGGGAACTTGAGTTGACATGAAAGCAAGTTTCTTCATTTTGGGAGGAGTAGTCCAGCTTTCTAGCAGCAGAAAAAAAAAGTTAAGCTGATTTAGGGAACCATTCTTCTGAATATATATATCCTGCAGTCCTAGTAAATACAGGATTTTAGGATTTGATTGTACTTACATGTAGAAATCTCTCATGGTTAGAACAGTGCCTTGAGGAAGGGATGGATGGCAACTGTTTTCCAGTAACCTTCTGTAGTGGATAAATGGGGGACTGTGGCCCTCCTGGCAGGGATATCTATTAGGAGGCCAATATTTTCCGCGTGTTTGCTGCATGGCTTGGGTTTCATGCTGCAAGTGCAGCACTGAGATAGATATTCAAAAGCAGCAGATACGTGATAGGCATTTCTCCAACCTTTTTTGTTCTCTGTCCAACTTTTCAAGAACAACCAGCTATGTGACAGTTCCTCAAAACTGAGGCTCCCCAGGTGCCCTCCAAGCTTGCCTGGGGTTTTGAGCAAGGTGTTAATCAGACTCATTTCCTGGCAGGTTGGTGTTCCAGGGTTATTATGCATTAGCACAAATTATTTCCCCCTCGGTAAATTCCAGTTTTCAAAATGTTTTTCTTTTTTTTGATCCTCATGAAATTTAAGTCTGTGGCTGGGGATTGCAGGAGTCTCAGGATGTATGAACAAGACTTTCAAGGTGATCTACTTGTGAGTTTGTGTTCTTGTTACCATTGCTGTAATGAGCAGGTGTAGAGTGAGCAGAAGGAGCACAAAGAGCAGTTTTTCATTTTTCACAAATTGGATGGCGGGTAAAGAAAGTCTCCTGGCTTGTTTCCTTTCCTAAACCCACTTGCATTTGGTCCTTCCTCACTTCCACTTTCTCTTCCCTGCCAAACCAGGCAGAGCAGTGAGGGTGCAGCTTTGCAGTTGTGCACAAAGCGCTTCCAGCTTGCCAGGGAGAGGAAGAAATTGGACAACATAGATGGTATTCTCCTTTGTTTGATTTCCTTCCTCATTGCTGCTGTCATGAACATGTGAAAATTACCTCTAGCAAAACATTTAAACTGAGATATAATCTGCCAAGGGAATTTGGGCATGCAGTACCTGCTTAAAATAACAATAAATTAGGCAGTTTGGATACCCTGTTCTCAGTGCAGCTTTGAAAGTCTCTGGCTTTAGCTTTAATTACAAATAAGATTTAAACAATGTCATTTATTTATGCAAGCTTGCTGTGAGTCATGCATTGCATCTTCCTAAATTAATGAGAAGATTAATTTTCTCTCGTTTTCACTTCCAGTAGCTTGCAGGGCAGAGCTTACAGGGCAAACTGCTCCTGGGACCCCGGGTGCAAACCCTGGCAGTGTGGAGGCTGGGGAGGAATGCTGCAGCTCCGTGGTGCAGTGTGTTCCTGCTGGGAACACCTGGGAGCCTGTTCAGACCTGCTCCCAGCTATCTCCCGTGCTGGGGTGGCTCTCACCGGGGGGGTTGGACGCACTTGAAAGAGCCCTTGCCAGCTTGGCTTTGGCCTCTCAGAAAACAAACTCCTTTGTGCTGGGGCAGCTCACCTGTTTATCTGGTCAGGTCCCTGTGGATTTCCCTGCCACCTACATGTGCTCCAACATGCTCAGTGGGGAGCTGTCCCCGTGCCACAGGGTGTTCTGCACTTCCATCCACAGCAAACCTCTTGTGGCTCAGCACTGTGGGCCTGACACGAGCAGTGTGGGGTGGGTGCTCCACAGCCCAGTCCCCAAATACCAGGAGGGCACTTGGAGTCCACACCATTCCAGCCAGTAAAGTCTTTGGGCCGTGGCACACTCACCACATCTTAAGCCTCATTTCAGTGATAGTCCCTTATGTGCAACACCTGTGGCTGATCTTGATTATCTCTGAAGATCCAACAGCTTTCCATTTTACACATAACATCCTGAGAAGGATTGGGAGTTAGGGACTATCCCAAAAGCCATGTTTTGTTGGCCAGCTATGGATCTTCAGGTTGTGAAGCCTCATAGCAAGAAATTCTGTTAGGTGTGATTTTCACCAAAATTGTGTGGTGTTTTGTCTTACCAAAAGGCTGATGATGTTGATTAACACAAGAGAGTTGTAAGAGACATGGGATAACACACATTCTGAGGTTATAAGTGCAGTGGAATAACTGCTGGATTGCCTCTCTGTGGGGAGGAGGAGCTGTTCTGGCTGGCTTTGGATCTGTAATGCATGAGGCTGTTCTGAAACAAAGTCACTATGGAATAGAATGTGGCCACTATAACCAAAATACAAAAAGTTCAGCCATTCCAGTAAATGAAGACACAAATTGCAGTGGAAGCAGTTTCTTTTAAACAGAGGGAGGTTTGTAAGTTGGTCTCTCTCTAGGTTGTTCTTTATTCTCCTCCCCCCTAACTGATTTAATCCATTGGCAGTTTTGGAAGACTTCTCAAAGGTATAAGACTGCTGAAGGTTTCATATCTGTGTGGAGCCAGGGAAATGAGGGAGTCCCTGTAACATGAGCTTAATGAGATGTGACAGAAACCACGAAGGCAAAAGATTTTGAACATCCGCCACCTCTGACAAAGCTGGAAGAACACTGTCTCTAGACTTAAAGCCATAGGAAAATGGGGGTCATTAGTTCTACTTTTAGGAAATAACTATTTGCTGTAAACTCGCTGTGAACTGGCTTGTGGGACCTTGCCAAGGCTTTCTTTGAAAAAGATGTGGGTTTCTCTGTGGTTGCCTCCTGATCTGGTGATTAGCTGTCCTGACTCCAAGGTGCACCTGTCATTAAGGAATTAGTGCACATTTCATGAGCAGAAGCTGAACAAATTAGAGCCTTTTGCTCTTTATAGTTGAGGGGTGAAACTGCTCCTTTAGCTGTATTGCAGTGTCTCCTGAAACAAGTGGAGGCTCTGTCCTCTATTTCCTCTACTGCGTTGTTAATTATCACAAATTAAGGTGTATGTGACTTGCTGGCAGCAATTTTAAAGATCTGACTCTTGAGAAATGAAGGGTTCAATACCACCCTATTTTTTAAAACCTGAAAACTTTCTGTGCCAGGTGAAAGCAAGAGGTTTGTGTGTCCTGGAAAGAATGTGCAATTACTAATTTTTTTTCCCAGGTTCCTGTGCTCATCTATTTTTTAAGAAATTCATTACTGAATGCCCTGGGGGAGATTTCATGGAATTTGGTAATTTGAAATTCACACAAAGTTAGAGTTAGAACTGTCTTTGTCACTGGGTGATGTTGAATTTAAGTTTGGGATTCCTTGAGGGGCTGGAGAGTGTCCAGAGAAGGGAATGGAGCTGGGGAAGGTTCTAGAGATTGAGTCATATGAGGAGTAGCTGAGGGAATTGGGGAGCTCAGCTCAGAGAAAAGGAGGCTCAGGGGGGACCTTCTGGCTCTGCATTCCCTGCCAGGAGGGGAGAGCCAGGTGGGGTTGGGCTCTGCTCCCCAGGAACATGGAACAGAACAAGAGGACACTGAGAATGTACCAGGGAAGGTTCAGATTGGACATCAAGAAGAATTTCTTCACTGGAAGGGACTGGCCAGGGAGGTGGTGGAGTCACATCCCTGGAGGTGTCCAAGGAATGACTGGAAGTGGCACTCAGTGCCCTGGGCTGGGTGACAAGGTGGGCATCAGATACAGGTTGGATTCGATGATCCTGGAGGTCTTTTCCAACCTTGGTCCTTCTGGGATCTCACACCCTCAGCATGCTGTGGGAAGAGCAAGGTCCATCTCTGGCAAAGGAGGAAGCTGCTCCAGGGGAGAGCAGGTCAGGCTGAGGCTTGGGGAAAACTCTCTTATAGGTGAGCTCAGGTGTTATCGCCTTGTCTTCCACTGTGTCCCTTTTCTCATGTTTAAACAGGCCAACTTCCTGACCCAAATGAGAAGTGCTTGTCTCCCTTAGGTAAAAAGCACTGTAGAAAAGATGGTTTGGTTTGCACAAGTTTTGTTAAATACCCAAGCACTTGTTAATGTGATTTCGTTACAGTGTTTCTCACTAATGACTCTGCTCACTGTGGTGTGTTTACCCACAGGAAATGTTTCCTTTCCTTCAAAGTGGCTGTAAACTTTTGGTTCCTTGTTTTGCCTCACAATGGTAAAAGCACTGTCAGTTCTGTCATATCACAGACACTGGTTACTGTGAAATCAGACCTTTGATCAAAGGCCTTTATGTTTGCAGTATCCGAGGCTCAGCAGCCTTTATCACCTACCCCCAATATACACATAAAGTTTGAACATGGAAAGTGGTTAAAATGGGTCTGCTTTACCAAGAGAGAAATTAAAGCTGCCCTAAATCAGAGAGACTCTCCCCTAATAACAGCAACAACAAAAATGTCCTAGTCTGGTTTTTATTTGGGCTGCATGTCTTATAATTAATCTTCCTTCTCCTAATTTCCCTTTCATCTGGGGCTCTTCTAAGCACTTCACAAGAGCATAATAACCCAGCCCAACTGTATCTGTGACACACATGATTATTGTTATTATCTTCATTAGGCTAATGCAGACTCTGAAATTCTGCATGATCAAATAACTTACCCAAGGTTAAACAGTGATGTAGTGTCAGGACTGGAACAGAGCAGCCCTGTCTCCTAAGCCTGGCCTGAGCTCAGGTTTTGCTGTGTCATTTAGGAGTGTGCATCACTGTCCAGTTAGCACAGCCTTGCTGTGGAGGGTGTTCTGGCTCCAGAAATTGCTGCAACTTGCACTGAATAAAACACTCTATGGATAAAACAGGACAAGCCCTGTCTGTGCTGTGAGGATGTCCTGGTCTCACTGTAACCACATGCCAACATCACCAACCCTTTCCAATTCTGGTCAAGCCCAAGCTGTCATGCTTATTTTAGTGCTCCCTGTTCTCACCTAAGTACACACCCTCATGCAGGTGTAAGGTTTTATCCACAGCTTTATGGATCATGGACTGACAGAACCTACTTGCCATGTTCAGCAGCAGTGTCCTGAAGGTGTTTAAAGATATGTCTGAGAGTAGTAAGTCCTATTTTGGGATTACTAAAGTAAGTTAGGGTAGGTATTTTTATCTGTGTTCAAAAGCTTTTTCATCTGGAATTTAAAGCCAGGTTTAGGTAGCTACTTGAAATAGTAGGGTTTGTGGTTTTTTTATATATTTCCCTTGGTCTTAGAAGGGGGTGGCAGCACCAAGTTTGCATTACAGTTCTATCCAGGTTTTGATCTGTGGAGGAGATGCTGTAGACAATTCCAGCTTTTCCTGCTTGTGCACTTAGAGCTTTCTGAGCCTGTCCAGATCTAGGCTGGAGATTGGTGTAGTGGACAGTAACTACCATTGCAGAGCACTCGTGAAAATCAGCGTGCAGGAGCATTGGAGTTGTGCTCAGACACCCCTGTGCTGGCATGGGGCTGATTGTCAGAGCTCCTTGTCAGCCCAGGACCATGACAGTGCTTTGCCTGAGCATCTGGCAATTCTGCACAGCAGGAACCTGCCTGCAATGTGCCTGACATTCCCTGCTGGGCTGCTGTACCCCTGAGTGCTGCTCCCTGTGCAGGGCACCTTTGCATCTGGCATCTCCCCTGCCTTTTATAAACATGGGAAGAAAGAGAAGAAAGCTCCTTACAATTACATATGATATACCGATGTGCCCTGGACAGCTTCTGATGTTCCAAAATAGCTCCGAGGCAAAATGCAAATGAGAGCTGCTATGCAGTCGCTTGGAAGTATGTCCGATCTGAGTACACATTTCTACATGTTTGATAGAAATCTTCCTAACTGGAGAAATTAGCTGTCATCTGCTGTAAATCAGCAGTCACTAATTACCCCAGTTGTTCACTCATATCTCAATTTTCTGTGTCACAGAAGTGTGTGTGGCTGTAAGAGAGGAGGGGGTGGGTGAAAATCCCTCACTTGCTGGAGTGTGATATTAGAGAACATTGAGCCTTCACAACCCTGAAATCTGCAAATAAATCCCTAAGTTATTTTTTTAGTTTAGCATTTAGAATTGAATTTTATTATTGTGCAATAATATTGACAGCCCTACAGAAATCGCTTGTGCACCTGAAAAACTGACCAGCTAGAGGTTGTGCTTACCCAGAATGAGGCTGAGAATTGTGACCCTCATGTCACACACCCCATTAGTTCTCAGTTTAGTGCTGTTAACACATTTGCATCTGCTTGGGCTGGTTCCAAGTAATTGCCAGATAAGCATTCAGTAGAATGTGGTATTGTTCTTCAAATGTGTTTGGTTAAAATGTACCAAGAAGATGTAAAAGCAAAGGCATCAAATTCATTCAACAAGAGCCCAATCATTATGTATTGTCTCTAGAACTCATAAATGACTTTTGCCTTTGTTGATTTTGTCTAGCCAGAAAACCATGAGATTAGAGCTGTGAAATCCATAACCACATCCGCACAAAGCCAGCAAAAATCTCCAGAATCAATCCAGAAAGAGATTTTGTAGATACTTATTTTAATTTCCTTACGATTTGTGGCTCATGCCAGTTTCCTGACTCATCATCACCCCGGTGTGGTGATATGCCAAGTTTTCCAATAAGGAAAACAAGGGAGCAGTGAGTCACTGCCTGAATTCATATGCACTTGATTTGCTCTATCATTATCCATACGGGTTTTATTTATTTTAATTAGTTCATATACAAATTCTCTGAGATATGTTTCACTGCATGAATTAGCTTGACTTGTTAGTCTTGTGTAAAGATTAGAAAGGCAGAAGATGAGCAGAGCTTTTGATGGCAGGCCCAGTTTTCTCTGCCGTGGCATCCACGAGAGGCTGTGAATTGGGGGAGTCTCTGAATTTTCTGAGATTTGGATAATTTAAATAATAACATTATTTTTTGAGGCTCTCTTCTGTGATCTGAAAATCTGGTGAGGCTGCTGCTTAGAGCTAAAATGGCCCAAGAGCAGCCTTTTCCCTCAGTGCAGATGATGTTTCATCCTGTGTTTGAGCAAAGGTGTTTGCATGAGATTAAAAACTAGAAATTGGATCTGAACCAAGTCCTGAGCTGAAGGTGCTGAGTGTGGAGAGAGGTCTGGCCAGCACTGACTGAAAGCTGTTAATGATTCCAGTCCTTTCAGATGACTAATAGAAACCTCAGCTACTACTTCTGTTTCTGATGGTTGTTCAGAGCTGTAACAACTTCTGATTTTCCCCATTCCATGTAAAGGAACTGTTCCAAGTCTCAACGAATAAGTTTGGTTTTAAGTTCAGGTCTAGGTGCCAATTCATTTTAGCCTGTCCTTTGAGCCAGATCCTGTCACTTATCTCTAATTGAAGTCTTCCCTTGGGTTGTAGGAATTGCCAGCCTGATTAAGATAGGCTAAGCAGGAGTGAGATGAGGCAGGGCTGAAATTAGGGCTCTCCTTGTGTGCTGGGAAGGGACACGGAGCTTCTCCTCGGATTCAACCCATGTCATTTTGTATTTTACTGCTGAGAGCTGTTGTTGCAATGGATCATAAATGGAAAATCATCCATGTTTTGGAATTTATTTAAGCTCTTGGGCTCATGTTGGCTGAGTATCCCATGTTCCCCATTTGACAGGGACATCCTTCCCAGCCATAGTCCTGGGAACAGGCCTACACTGTAATTAGGGAGATGAAGGATTTGGTTAGGGTGTGGGTTTACCAGTGAGGCACCCAGCATTTGTCAGTCATGGTTACATTCAAACTTCTATTTGTTTTGTTTTGATTTTTTTTTCATCCCAACAGGACCAGCTGTCCTGTGCTGCCTTCCCCAGACACCCTGACCCTGTGGTAATGATGCCTTGTGCTAATCAATTCCACACCTGATGAACTTTATCTCCTCCCAGTCTTGCAGGCAATTTTATGCTCAGACTTTTCATACCACATTACAGTGGGGCTTGAGCTGTGTTAGAGAAACCATCATTTATTACTGCCAGAGAGAGTGAGAAGTTGATTTTTTAATATACATTCTCCCAGCCCTTGGTTTATTACATTCCTTTTTTTTTTTTCCTGATGCTTAATTACTTGTTATGTGCTGTACAGGTAAGCCAGTAGCCTTTGGGAATGAATGAATGAATAGCTCAGATACTTCCCCACTAATGTTAAAATAAAGCCAAAAACATGGAATGGAAAAAGTGGGTGTGACAGGTAGTGTGAGTCTCCAAGGATAACACTGGGCTTGATTCGGAATAGGAATGTCACCTCAAAGCAGACAGGCATTTTGATGTCATTTCCCCAGCGCTGGTGTGCTTTCCTGAGCTCACAGCACCTCTCCTTCCAAAAACCCACTGCAAGAGCTGTGTCATGTCAGACTCCAGGTGTGTGTCCCTGCAGCCCATGGGGTGGAGAGGAGCCTCCACCATCACCTTTGGCATGTGCAGGTGGTGGGAGGCTCTCAGTGTCTGTTAAGGCTTTGGACTCTCACACTGACCTGCTCAGGGTTTTGTTAGGGAACGGCTGGAGCTGTGCCAGGGAGGCTCAGGTTGGGTATCAGGGAAAGGCTCTGCCCCCAGAGGGTGGTGGGCTCTGAACAGGCTCCCCAGGGCAATGGGCATGGCCCCAAGGCTATCAGAGCTCCAGGGGGCGGTTGGATAACACTCTGAGCAACAGGGACTGGATGATCTTTGGGGGTCCTTCCCAACCCAGGGGATTCTGTGATTCTGTTCTACAATTTCCAAGCAGCTGTTTCATCCTGTGACTGATCCCGTGGCTCTGTCTGGCTCTGACCTTCACTTTGAGCCGCTGGGATTGCTCTTCCCAGCACCCCATTTCCCAGGGAAACCCCTGCCTAAACACACCACTGGGAGTGTTGGCAGTTGCTTTTCAGTGCTTTCTAGGTCACAGGTTTCATTTGTGCCAGTGTGAGCAGGTCTTAGGAAACCCTTGTTTTGAGATTTATCTAATTGCCGGGTCTGTTTTGTTTTTGTTTTTAATCTTGCAGCACTATTTCAAAACCAAAGACTGTTTTCACCAGTGCATATTGTCGTGTCATGCAACAGTGGGAACTAGTTTTGCAGAGGGAAAGTCGGTGTGTGTGTCCCAAGGAAGCTCCTGCCAGTGTTTTGCAGCCAGATGTCCTCACACATACCTGAGGAGCAGGCAGGGAACGCTTTCATGGCAATCCAAAGAAGGTGGTACTGCATTTATATTCCAGACTTGCTAGTTCTGGCAGCAGTGGGAATTTATCTTGAGGTACAAATATCAGGAGGGCTACCACGGTGGTTTCCTGCAGCTGCATATTTAAATAGGGTCCCAATTGTGATGCTGGTGTTTAATAGCAGTGGGTGGCTGAGCTGAAGGCAGCTCGTTTGAAGCTCAGGGATTGGTGTGTGAACTGCTGTCACACCTTGGGGTTGCAGTGAAGATACAATCACAGAGACCTCAGAATAAACTTCTCTCCACCTAATCTTTTCATATGTCTCTGAACAGACAGGTGTGTGCACCACTCCTCTGCCTCCTTAATGCTTTATTTGAAGGAGGTTGGATATGGCTGCAGGCACGAGGAAGAGCCTGATGGTAGGATGCCTTTAATGGTTAGACAGCCTTGGCTATCCCTGCTTAGTTACCTCCTCCTGAGAGAGCTGGTGCTCTAAGTGCCAGGGAGCACAGTCTGGGAAGGCAAATGCCTCCCTAAGGAAGAGAGGGAGGTAGCAAGAGGTAATGGAAGAAACAGAACTCTCAGTACAGAACCTGCTCTGGCTCTCAGAGGGTTTGGAGTGTGAGTCTGAGTTCTCCAACACCTTCTTTTTGGCTTTGCCAAAGAGAGGTCCAGGCCTGCAGTGGGTGCAGGGGTCACTCCATTGCTGTCAGTGCCCAGCTGCATCCTGGGTGCTGGTTCCTTTCACACCATCATTTTAACCTGTGAGAAAATACCTATAAAAATGCACAGGTTTTTTAAGTAATGTCAGCCAGTGGTATTGCAGCACACAGGGAGTGTTTAGAGAACGTGCCTGGGCTTTACTGAGGCGAGGCTGGGTGAGCTGAGAACCTGTGGCTTTGCTTCTGGAGCTCTGCACAGGCCAGCTCTACATTCTGCACCTGCCTTGGGAGCAGTTTGAAACCAAATCATAGTGTTTTGTTTTGGTGACTTCAAATTGGGGGTCTCTCACAGAAGCTCTGATGCCTTTTTGCTTTGAAATTGTGATTTCATTGTGGCTTAGCTTGTGAACACTTTCCTTAGTGTGGACAGGCAGTGTGAAGAGCCCAGCTGAATCCTGCAGCTTTTGATTTGTTGTAGCTCTGGTCAGGAACACAAAACCTATCTAGGCAAGGAGATTACCTCATGCTCATCTGTACCACCTCCCCCCTGTTTGAGGTGTGAACCGCACACTTCCAGGAAAATTTGCCTTTCCCAAAGTATTTCCCCTAAAGCAGAGATAACTTAGGCCGTAAAATGTAGATTTGCATTCCAAAAGCCTCAAAATCAAGTGTTTTACATTCACTGTTTGTTACATGGTCATTAAAAATGTCAGCAGTACCCTGGAAACTCTCTGATGCTGTGAGTGGAAGAGGTCCTGTTCCCATTTCCTTGACATTCCCTCCCTATCTCTAACACTCCAAGCCCCAAGACCTTTTATCCTCCAAATTGCTCGTAAAACTCCTTTCCATGCCCTGTGTCCCTCAAAGTCCCATCAGTGGCTTGATGTCTTTATTAGGTCTTCAGACACCAGGCCTAGTACAAGTGCCCTAGACAGGGCTGCAGAAACAGTCCTTGCTCTGGCTTGGGTTTCCCGGCAAGCCCTGTCTCTGTGCCCATCTTGATCAGCACTCCTGCCTGGATGCTGCCCGTGGTTCATCTCGTTCAGTTCCAAGCTCTACATCAGCATTAACAGAGTCTGGCTCAGCTAGTGAGATGCTTTGGGAGGTTGGCACCATGTTTGTTCAGTCCTGAAAATACAGGATGTGCTTAAGAAATAATAAGTGCTGTCACACCATGTGCCATGCAATGGTACAGACATCCCAAATGGCCAGCAGCCCTCTGGAGAGGTTGTCTCAGGAAGGCTGGTGCCTGCTGGCTGCTCTTGGCTATTCTGAGATCCTCCTGGGACATGAGTATGAGCTTTAATCCAAGAAAAGCCTGGCCAGCCACATGTCAGCTTTGCTTTCTTGGGTTGCATCAGGTGCTGGGAGCACATCTCTGGAGGCAAAACAGGGTCATTGTCTGGAGCCTGGCTCCAGCTCTCTGCTTTCCCAGCATAGAGAAGCAGAAGGGAAAGTCAAAAGCTCTATCATTTTCCCGTGTTCTCCCCAGGTCTGTCATTGCTTAATTGCATCCCTAAATCTTATTAAAGTCTAGCTTGACTCATTGCCACAATGAGGTGGAAACAGAGCTGAGGAAATTTCAGAAAGGAGGAGTGTCCTCCCACATGAGTGTGCTGAGCAGGAAATCTCCCACAGCAGAGAACTACTATCACTTCATGGATGTGTTGCATCATCTGCCTGCTGCTGCCTCTAATTTAATGCTCTGAACCCAAATCCAAACACCTGTAGTCCAAAGAGAATATAAAAGAGCCATGAAGAGGAAATCCATGCCAATTAGACATGCAGATCTCTCTTATCGTCTGAGACCTTCTTCCAAGCTCAAACAGGACTTACAATTGTGGTTCTGCGTTGTCTTGTGTGTATTCCATCATGGAATATATTCCATCTAGTCCAGCCCACTGCTCAGCTGCTGGGAGTGAGGAGGAGAGTTCATTTCTCTGCAGCACAACTGAGTGATGACAGGGGAGTGTGAGAAAACACCATATTCAGTATTTTCTCCTCCTTCCTTGTTTTTGAGATTGTTGATGGTTTATCATCCATAAAATTGGGGTTATGGTGATTTTTGACTTGCTGAGCTTTCCCTGATGTGGGCAGTCTGGCACCAAGCAGAAAAGGAGCACCAACTGAGGGTGTTCAGAGCTGGTTAAGTTAATTGAGGTTTGTAGGTTGGGTTGCAATAGAAAAGGTTGGATTTTTTTTGTGGAAGGGTGGGACGTCAAGGAGGGGAGGGAAGTCAGCCATGGAGGGTTTTGCTAGGCAAATGCAAGTTTAGTTTTGCTCATCTGGATCATGATATCTCAGTTATTAATGGAGCAAGTGAGGGAAGCACAGTGAAGAAATGCCAAGGCACTTTGTAAATGGAGCTAAATCTGCCATCCGAGAAAAAGCAAAGAAATTCTTGTTAGAATTCTAATAGACAGCAATGTTCTGAAGGAAAAGAAAGGTCAGGGTAACACTGCCAGGCTGGAGGTAATCAGACACTTAATACTTCAGGAAATTATAGAATCACAGAGTATTTGAGGTTGGGAGGGATATCTGGAGTTCATCTAGTCCAAGTTCCCTGCTTTTAAAGCAGGGTCAACTAGAGCAGGTTGCTCAGGACCATGTCCTGTTGGGTTTTGAGTATCCCCAGGGGTGGGAACCCACAGCCCTTCTGGACAGCTGTGTTTGACCTCCCTCACAGTAAAAAGGGTTTTTTCTTACGTTTAACTGGAATTTCCTGGATTTCAGTTTGTGCCCTTGGCCTCTCTCACGGGCACCAGGGTGAGCAGCCTGGCCCTGTCTCTGCCCCTCTGCTATCAGCAGTGTTACACACTGATAAGATTCCCACCCTTCCCCACCCTCAGCCTGCTCAGCTCGGGGCTAAACAATCTGCTGAGAAAGCAGGGAAGTGGGGAATGTTGCAGGAGGCTGGACTGATGTTTCTGGGCAGATTTTGGTGGTCTAAAGCCCACCTGAGTGCTGTTCTGAGTAAATGGTGATGTACAAGTAGTACAGAATAGCTCAAATGAGCTTGCTTGGTTTTTTTTTCTTCCATCTCTCCATCTTTTTTTATTTTCCTTTAGTACCTTTAATTTATGACTGTTTTCTTGGCATTGTCCCACATGTCTTCTGGGAATGGTTATCTCTGGGTCTTTTATCTCTCGGTGTTTGTCATTTAGTGTGATCCTGGCAGTTCCAAAAGTGAAGATATTTATGGTGAGTGAGTTCAGGTTGGCGCTTAGTTGATTCCTGTGACCTGCAGTGATGAGCAGAATCACTTTGGATAAAGCCTTGGATCAGAATTTGAGCTAGAGCTGAACTTTTATAGATGTCCATGTTATAGTTAATGGTGTTTCTTGTGCTTTTTATGAAAAAACGTTGCATATCATCAGGTCTGGGGAAGGCAGGGGCCTAAAGAGGGAAGTCCCAGATTTCAGAGAGCCCCAGTGTCTGTTCCAGACCCAGAAGTCCAATGCAGGTCATTCAGACCACAGACAAATAAATGTCCAGGCCTGTGGATCTGCATCTGAGACAACTGGGCCACGAAGAGCTTGGCAAACGAGTGTCCCCCAAGAGGACTTATAAAAGCTCTCCCATGGGTCTTTGTAGGTGGTTACAAAAGCAGGGCTGTTCCTGTATATTTGATATTATATGTATTAATATGTTTGATACAAAAACATTAAATCTGTAAATACTGCAAAAGCTGTTGATTTTGGGTGTGCCAATTGATGTATTTGGGATTCAGGGAAAGAGAAGGCTGGGTTTGGTTCTCTGTGTAGTTGGTTTAAAGTTAAGTATCTGGTCACTTACCCACCTTTGCTAAGCTAAATTTTACATTTATTTGCTATGTTTGTTTTGAAAGCAAGAACTCCCCAGAATTAGTTAAATATGAAAACTTCCATCACTGCTGCTATCAATGTGTCATGTCTCCTCCCAACAGAGACTTGTTAAAACTTGTCTTGGATTCAATCTGTCTTGTCAAACCATTTGAAGGTGTAGAATCAATTTCCTTGTATTTCTGTAAAATAACAGAAGTAAGGGATCTGGATTCTGCAGAAAACACACAAACAGAAACCCCTGATCTTATTTAAGCAGGAAGGAAAGACCAGCTTCTCATTCATGAGGATTTCATTCCCAAACTCTTGGCATGATAACCTATCTGCCTGTCTCTGCTTTTATTGTAGTAGCTCAAAATTACTGAGTGTGCATGTATGGGAAAGAAACCAATGTGCAAAATTTAGAAGTTATGTGTCTAAACTATTGGAATTTAAAGCTCTCTGTTTCCCTTGCAGGTGTGTTACTGGACATCCAGCAGCACTTTGGAGTCAAAGACAGCGGGGCTGGCTTGTTACAGACAGGTAAGAGAGTTTCTGCTCTCCCTGGTCTTTGTACCCTTCCTCTTCTCCAGAGGGTGCCTACACATTTCTTCACTGTGGCCCTTGGGCACTCTGGTTGTGGAATTTACTCTTACTAGAAAGGTGAATAGATATGCTCTTACTAAGAAGGTGAATAAATACAGTCTTACGAGGAAGATGAATGAACATGAAGGGTTTCTTGGCTTTGATTTGCTGCATGACAGGAGATTGGAGCTCAGGATTACTCGAGTGTAGAACGGGCTAAAAGCAAACAAACCTAATAGTATTATTTACAAGAACTAAATTCATTTAGCAGATGGCTGCTTCCCCCAGAAAACTCAGGCTAAACCAGCAGCAGGATCCTGTTGTTCTCACTTCTGAAGGTTGGTAATAAGTGTGATGTACAATGCCCTTCATGTCCTACAGAGAATCTGCTGAATGGACAGTGGCATGAAACATAAAACTCACCAGGGCAAGGACCTGAGGCTGAAAGCTGCAGGCAGGGCTAGCAATCCTGGCATCCAGGGAAACTCATGGATCAACAGCAGCCCTTTGGTGCTGATAGCTCCAGACATGTCTCTGGTTGTGTTTAAGGGAGGATTATTGCAATTCTGATGTCCTTTTAATGGAGCAGGGATTCTAATGGCACAGACACAGAGCTTCACAACCCCAGGACAAACTCAGCTTCTCTGGCCTCTAGTCCTGAGGTGGCTTAGAGACCTGTCTGTGTTGGTGGGCTGGTTGTGATGACAGTGAGTAGCAGTCTCAAGTAGTCTTGACACCACATTTGATCCTCATGGAGAGCTGAAAGGAGAAGCCAGAGAGGAAATGCAGTATTTTAAGGAAACAATCTGGCCTGGAAACCTCCTACAGAATTATTAGTTGGAGTCACAGGTTTGTGGTGCTTGTCTTGTCACTGTTGTCTGTCTGAGGGAACCACACTGGAACAATCACATCTCTGAAAAAGGAAGAATTCAGTTAGGTTTTGAGTAGTGTGCCAGAAAGACATGTTTTCCCATGCCATCACAGTGGATCCCAAATACCTGTCAGGAGCTGTCTGTGAAACAGTCGCCAACACTGAATTGTATCAAATCATTCATTCTTTATGATCACACCAGCTGTGAGAATGTTCTGAAGCTCCATCAATTGGTCTTTGCTTTCAAACTACGTGACCCACTGCACGAAATAAAAAAGTATCTCCTTTTTTATTTCCTGCAGCCCATGGCACAGCAGGGTCCTCATCTGTGGCTGCAGCTTCTTGGTGATGTTGTACTACAAACAACTAATAACAGTTTGTATTAAATCTTTCAAAGTGCTGCCCCTGTGGGCCAGCAGAGCTCAGCTAAGCTGATGTGTGCAGGACAGAAGGGCTGAGCTTTACAAGTGTCACTGATTATAAGTAGCATCAATCAGTTATGCCCAAAGTGGCACTGCTTGTCTGTCAGGCTCTTTTCTACAGCAATTATTTGTATTTATTTATGGTACTCAAAGGAACAGGTCCTCAATGTGGCATTACACACAAAGTGCCTTCAAGAAAATACTCTGGTGGAAAAGGACACTTGCCAAAGCATGTAGTTAATCTTCATTCCCCTCAGTGGATGAAATCCTTCTGCAGATGATTTACTGACAGCAAGTAAAAGCTAAGCTTCAACAGGGCATTCATTTGTTAATTGCGATAAATGTTATTTATTTCTCTAGCAAACACACAGGGCATCTGAAAACAGCATCACTGAGATCCTGCAGGGTTGCTCTAGAGTGTGTCAAGAGTTTTCTAACTGGTAATTGTTGCTCTAAGAAAAGCACTATTTTCTCTTGGTGTTTTTGTTGGTGTTTTTTTCTGTTCTGAAAGCTGAGGGCTTGACTTTGCTCCTGCAATATAGATGACTATGTCCTAATCACAGTGCTATCAGAGGAAAAGAGTGCCCACAAAATAAAACACCATTTCACATAAGTAAGGGTAGGGGCACGTGGCTGAAAATCTATTAAATGTATTCCTTCAGCTTAGCAAATTCTTGTGTTGGCAGCTGGCCCGTGGCCCAGGTCCCTTTAACCCCGGTGAAATAAAAGCTGCTGCTCTAAACCATCACAAACACTGCTTTTAATCTTTGGTCCCTTCTCTGAGTGTGACCCCTCTGGATGTGCAAGGCAGGGGAAATGGATCAGAGTGTAAAAGCACTTGGCCAGGGTGGCAGAGGAGCCTGAGGCAGAGCTGGGGCCAGGACTGGTGTGTCCCACACCTCTGCCTTAACCTTCAGCAGCTCCTTTGCAAGCAGGGACACAAATACCATTTGCTTCCCCAGAGATGGTCCTGCTTAACTAATTGAGTGATGTGAGACAAAACACTCCTCATCCTGAATATGTCCTCTGAATAAAGAGTGGGTGAGACCTCACATTGTTAATCCTGCATCTAAATGAGTCCTAAATTAATTTACAATGTTAATGAGGGGGAGTGAAACGTAGTATTTGCTGGCAGTTTGTTATCACTCATCAAACAGGCTTTAAAATAATTAACTTAAAAAATCCTTTTATCCAAGAAACAGAGTTACACATGTTTTCTATGAGGAGGTGGTTCTGAAAATTCAAACAGCAAGGGGGAAAGAAATCCAGAGAGATGATGTTTGGCCCTGGGTTCATCCCATGCCCCCTCCTTTGCAGGCACAGCCACTCTGGTGGCTCTCTCCCTGCGCACACTCAAAAGCCAATCCATGCACTCTCAGCTTGTCTGGGGAGCAGAGGTGACTGGTTCCTTAGGAATGGCAAAGACACAGTTTGAATTTTTGTCTTCTTTTATGTTAATCCTGAGATCCAAGTGGCTCTTTGCCCAAGAGATGTAATGAAAACTCGTTGGAGGGACACTATAACTTCCTGTACAGAAAAATCCCAGGACACTCCAGCCTCATCCATAATGGAAGGGAGCAGGACGTGGTAGTCTCTGCAGCAAGGATCCTGTGACAGCAGAGGACATGTTGACAGATGGAGCACAACTGCTGCTTGCTCAGGAGCAGTGTAGAATCACACACATAAAACATGTTGGTTTCAGCCTCACTTATCTCTGGATGATGCTGTAATTGTGCTGATCATCCTTTTTAGAGCACTACATATGCAGTCATATATATGTAGATATATATACATATATAGATAACTGCAAAAATACTTGTTTAGTTTGCTGACTTTCAGGTCTGATCTGAGCTTTTTTGGTGGTTTTCATTTCTTACTGGCTGCTTTACCTAGCTGGGGAAAGGATAATCCTGGCTGATGTCAGAAGGTGGTAGAGCATCTCCTTGCCTCCTTGAGCTGTAGGCAGTCAATATATTTACAAACCAAACCACACAAAAGCCTCTCCTATGTGTGGAGTTAGGCAGGAGCAGGTGCAGAACCACAGGCCTTCAGGAACACCAAGACAAGGTGGACAACTGGATTTGTGAAACTGCTTCAAAATGGTGTTGTCATTCTATATATACTCAGACCACGGAGTAATGTCCCACTGCTGTACTCTGGTTTTCACTAGAGTTTTTCTCCTTCTTTCTTCATTTTTTATGCCTTATTACTCTGTTTGCTCTCATTGCCCTTGGATTTATCTTGCTTTTGTGTCTCTTGCCAGTGTCTCTGTAGCACTAGAGCTCTAATAATAGTAGTGCCTGGCTCAGAGTACAGTTTGTCTTCCAAAGATCTCAGGGTGTTTTGTATCAGGGGGAACAGTGAGGCTGGTCCTTTTCTACAGATGGGCAAACCAAGAAAGCCAGATGGGAGAACTGACCTGCCCAAAGTGGCTCAGCAGGTCTGAGGCAGAGCCAGGATGAGAACTGTGGTCCAGTTCCTGAACACTCAGCATTCCAGGAGGTCAGACCCAGGGCTTTGTCCTTGTTAATGGGCACTGAATCCTCCAGCCCAGGGGACTTTGGCACGTGGAAACTGAGAGGCATCAAAGGGAGGGTATGGCAAGGATTCCATGGAAATGCAGACTGAGAAAGTGTCTGTCTTCAGAAAGAGCATGGGAATGGCAATAGAGAAAACCCTGGTAAGCAAAAGTGTATAGCATAAGGTCACAAGGCAGGCAATGTAAGGAAGTGAGAGGTCTGTAAGGACTCCTTAGAGGTGGATAATCAGAGATACCTGGGGTCCTGAAGGAACTTCTCTTCTCCTGTGCAGAGATGGGCATTACCCCAGATGCCTTTCAGCCTCTGCTTCCCAGGAAACCTCTCAATGCCAGGTACTTGCTCAAGTCTTGTTGTGAGCTCACTTTTCCTGGAAGAGTCAATTCCAGCTAAAAGCTCTGTTGATTTGAAATGTGAAACCTTTTATCTCCCTGACTTACTCTGCCTCCTGTAACCTTGTAGTAGATTGCAGCCTTGCACATGTGCCATGGGCAGTGTTGTGGTTGTACCTGCTGAGCTCTGAGTGTGTGCAGTGAGGAGAGGACCCCAAATAGTGGGAGGGCAGTGAGGGGATAAATCACACGTGCTGGATTCAGTTCCCTTTGACTCCCATCTTCTTGTCATTTGCTTATGATGTCAGCCTACACTGCTCCAGCATTTTTATTTATTCCACACAGAGACCACCTCCTTGGGTGGAATATGTCAATCTACCCTTGAATATGTGTAGATTATGCAAGTTGCAGGTGCTGCATATTTCTCTTCTACCACCTGCTTTTACCTGAAGAGATGCTGTCTTGCTCCTCAGCTGTGCTCTGCAGAACTGAATCACGTCATCTTTCACTTCCTACTGCACCTGCTTAACTTCTTTCTGCTAGAACAGAGGAAATCAGATTCTAGACACATTGTCTTCTATTTAAAATTCATGGGCTTTCATTCTGAGTGAATGAGTTCTTACCCCAGAGCATCTCCCAAGGTGCTGGTACCTCAGGTGTCCAAGACAGGAGGTGAGACAAACTGCTTTGTGATTGCTCCTCTTGACTTAGGACTTCAAATGATTTGGACCACCACATGCTATCCACTGTCGTCTTCTCTCCTTGCAGCCACACTAAGCATTCTTAAATCCAGGTTCCTTGTCCTGCAAACCTTTTTATCCTTTTCTCTTTCCATACCTGATTTTGTGTAATTTTTTCCCCTAAACTTGTTCAGCTTTCTGTAGGGTGCTGCTGCTCTAAGGATTAAACAGGGCCAGTTTAAGCAATAAAGAGGAAAAAGCAGGGCTCTGTGTTCAATGTGCCTTGATTAATGTTGTGACAGGGGTTGGATTTTACTTATTTGACTGGAGTGAGTTGAGATAGTCCAGAACCTGATTATTTCCCACCTAAGTCCTGTACAAGTTCCAACAGTCTTTTATCTCTGTGTGCTAGAACAGTGTCTGATACACTAAGAAGTCACAGCAGTCTGAGGGGCTGATTCATGAAAGCAGTTAAGCCTATTTGGAAATGGCTCTGCAATCAAGAACGAAAGTATTTTCTTGCCTCAGTGAGCAGGTTAGAGGAAAATGTGCCTGTGCCCCAGCCCAGTGCCCTGTGCACCCAGGACCAGAGCATAAAAATGCCACGTAGAACCTGCACTCTCACTGGGCAGCCCTGGATATTGCAAAGTAAATAATCTCTGTGTGTGAAGAAGGGGCAGGGAAGGGAGGGAAGGTATCCTTGCTTCCTGCTGAGAGGAGGGAAATGCTTCAGCCAGCATGGCATTCTGTCTTTCTCTTGTACATGTCAGCAAGTGAGTGCAGGCTGCTAGGACAGGGAGACTGCCTTGTCTTCATTAATATCTTCATTTTGTGATGCTGCATGACCACTAACACAGGGTGACAATTCATTTTCCCATCCTCTCTTCCTGCTTTGCACAAGGAGGGTTTGTCCTCACCTTTGGCCTTTCAGGCAGGGCAGGTGCTTGGCTTGGTTGTGCCAAGTGAGACACCTGCACTTGTGCTGCCTGTGCCACATCTGTTCTGTCAGTGGGTATTGGCCTGGTTTCCCCCAGGCTGTAGTTCAGGCACCTCTTGGAAGGGAAGTGTGTACTTACATTCAAACCCTTAAAAGTAGCTTAATTTTTTCCTCCTCCTCTGCAGTGGCAATGAAAGCTTTAGGTAGGAAGTGGAAAACCTGCTTAGCTTTAATTCTTGCCTTTCACTGAGCCTGTTAAATTCAATTTTCAAGTGTGGTGACCAGAGGAGTGTTTGTGTATGGTCTGAATCAGGAGGAGCCCTGGATTTCTTCTCTATACCCTCCTCTAGAGCTGTGCACACAGTTGCTGCTGATACCTACTGGGCCCAGTTTAAAGGTAAATGTTAGCCCAGAGGGGAAGACTTTTTGCCTTGACCTTAAAGGAAGGTGGATTGGGGTCTTCTGTGAACTGGGGGTGAGAAAACAGAAATAACTTTTATAGTACATTTTTATAGCATGTTTAATGTGGAGGAAGCCTCCAGAAGACTCTGGAAGTACCAGGGTATATTCATATTATTAGTGGGAATGTTGGGGGCCTGGACCAGTGCATGCAATTGTTTTGCTTCTCTAACATCCCATCTGGAGTTCCAGGTGGCTTTTCCTCCAAACCAGTGCTTCTCAAAGATTTTGTACCAAACCACTCTGCATCCATACAATCAAATTTGCACAGTGATTTATCACCAGACCACTAAAAAAGTAACACTGCTACATGCCTGGCTGCAAAGAACTTGCTGTTACCTTGTGGAACACAATTTTGGGAACCGCAGCACGGCAGCAGGGGCTGCAGTTTTTGCCATATATAGACCCACACACACCTGAGGAGTGACTCATTTGTAGGCACCTGTGCCTGGCTTTGAACGTGAATTCCAGGGCATCACTTATGTAAAAAGTGAACATTCCTCCTGGTATTGGGTAGTGTGAGCAGCCTGCAGAACTAGATTCCAATTAACACAAGTAAGCCTGAGTTGCATGAATGGTGTATTGTTGCACCAGTTCAGAAGAAATCTCCCTTTGCCCCCAGTCCATGCACATATCCCAGCATGTTTCCTGTGTGCTGTTGTAAGATTACAGAGACAAGACCCATTTTCTGCTTAAATTATGCAGGGACCTTAGTTTTGGAGGGAAAATATTACTGACCATAATCATTACTTACCCTAGTTCACAGTTAGGTTTAACAAAATTTGTAAACAGTGTTTACATTACATGAAGAGTTTTTGCTCAGCCTCTCTTCAGTTATTTTGAAGGTTTAGTTAAACATCTGAGGACAGCTCAGGTGTTTAAATCTCAAATGAGAGACAGTTGTTTGACAGGAGGAGGAGTAGGAGGAGGAGTGCTGCAACACAGGGAAGTTCTTTGGTTTTCAGTGGCAAGGATATTCCTGGGGAGAGTTTAGTTCTCATGTCTTTTATTCCCTCAGTTATACATCAGGTTATTCCTAATGAAATATTTGGACAGTATTAACCACTTCCTCCCCCCAGTCTTTTCATCCACTGATGTTTACAGAAACAAGATTTATTTTGCAGTCTCCTACTGCATCATTCTTGTTTGTAGGTGAGCTGCACTGGAGATGTGGCAACTCGAATTTATTCCCTTGTGAGACAGTAGGGTTGAAGTGAGAACATTAATTGTAACACACTTTTTTTACCAGGAGTTGCCTTAAAGAACTAAGGAATTCCAATAACTTGCTTATTTGAAGCTGCACTAATTTTAAATGGATGGGTACAATAAATTACTGTTGGGAGGGACTTGGAAGTGAATTAGGGAGGCAGTGCAGGTAGTGCAGTTTGAGCTTTGATTTCACAGTGTCCTGTCTTGGAAGGGACCCACAAGGATCATCAAGTCCAGCTCCTGGCCCTGCCCAGGACAATCCCAGACATCCCGTGTTCCTGGGAGCATTCCACTGACAGCACTGGCCAAGGTGGTCTCTTCTCTGGGTCTTTTCCCTATTCCCTGCCTTCTCTAGATCATCAGAGCCAAGGTGATCACCTACCCTGTAAGCTTCTGATGAATTCTTCTTAAAACTGACCTTGTTAAGTGTTACAGCATGAAATTTCCAGCATAGGATTTGTCTGTCTGGGGCTGAGTTGGATTTGTTCTGTTTTCCTTGAAGGATGTTTGAAATATGCTTTGAATTGTTAGTTTTTAATTTGGCTGTAATCACAGTTACTGCTTTTGTCCTTGGCTCTGCCCACCCCGGGATTTGAGTGGTCCTGGTCACCTCAGCAATTGATGGTCTCAGCTCTGTGCTTGTGTCTTCAGCATCCTGTGCTTTTGTCCAACCCACCCGGCAATATAAATAACAATAAAATTGCCTTAGTGCCCTTGGCCACACCTTCTGAGCACTAGAAATCATTGACAAAGTCCGACAAAGAAAGGCACTATTTCATGACTGGAATGAGTCATGTAAGAAAGATGTGTGAGTTAAAGAGTAACTCTACCACCCTCCCAAAAAAGAAAAACTGAGGTTTGGCTGAGTTATGTTCAATTTAAGCATATGGGCAGTTTTGAAAAGCAGCCTTTCATTTTACAGGTGTAGCTTAGGGTATATAAATGCTTAACTTACTAATTGTGCCTGCAAATCAAAGTCGTTAAGTGGCATTAATTCTATCAGAAAGATTGCTCCCAGGGTAGATTACAAGCTCAACATTAGTGATTGAGTTGAGGGTATTTTAAAAACCTGATACTAAAAATAGATATTAGTTCAGAAGGGCTGAGGTAAACAGTTATTATGGTGAGAACCATGCAAGCTTTGACTAGATAAATTCATCTCCTTTATCAATCTTCTTGAAGGTAAAATTGAAGAACAGGAGCATGAAAATGGCTCATCATTTTTGCTGTTTTAGTTCCCCCTGTGCCCTGTTTTATTTTTGCATTTTCAAACCTTGTGCATTTTAGGGTTCATTTGGGGATGTGTTTCCCAGTGGTCCTCCCTCTCCCAGAAAGGTACAGGTCAGAAGAAATTGAAACTGAGGGATTATTTACACCAGGGCCAGTCCCGCTCCGTGGCTGCTGGAAGTGGGATTAGCCCGGCGGGTGTTACAGAGGTCGAGTTCTTTTATCCACAGGAGCGAGTTCAGTTGCAAAGCTCACTCTGGAGCTGCAGCTCAGCTTGGCTTTGGAGTGTTTTTCCAAGTCAGGAATGACACATGGGTGATAATCTCAGAAATAACAACTGTAAGACAGACAGATTCTGTGGGACACACAGAGATTCATTCTGTGGGGTAGTTATGATCCTTTTCCAAACCATGGCAAGTTAAACACTGGGATATGTCAGTATTTCAACAATTTCCTCAAATGAATTTGTCCCTTTTTGAAGGCCACCCAGCCACTGTGAAACACTTTCTCTTTGTCTAAATTGCTATGGATTACAGCAAGAAGCAAGAGCGCTTCTAAATACTGCCAGCAACATTGAATTAGCAAATAATTTATGTCAAATAGCACTTACAGTGGTGGGAGAGGCCTCCCTACATACTGGGATATCTCTCCACTGAGGCTGCTCATCACTGGAGGTGTTTATTTGTGGCTGTTCAGCTCTTGTCCAGTGGTCAATACACAGTTACAAATCCCAGTCGATAAGGACGTTTCTTTGTATTTACTTTGTGGTACAAAAGCCTATTAAAATATTGCTGGCACTTGGAAAAATAGATGGATAAGCCCGTGGCTCTGGACCCTGGCAAAGGCTTATTTAAGTGCTGGTGTGTGGCAACTGGATAGGAATTGGAAAGCATTTATGACCCCTGTCCTGTGCTCAGACTGCTGGGGCTTAACTGATGGTAAGACTCCCCCTAAAGCATGTTGGACACCAAAGCTGTGGGAGATGAGGGCATTCTGGATGTCCTAAGGTCATCTTCCAAATGCCTCTGGCTCACTCGTGGAGTTTGGTAGGTGGAGTTTGATGGTTGTCTGGAAAACCTGTTGCATTTTAAAACAAACAAACAATATATATATGTGTGTTTGTGTATATGTGTATATGTAAATAACTATGTTGTGGCTTAGGTGCCAGACCCCACAGGTGGAGTTACCTGGTGTGCTTTCAGAGGAGAAAGCAGCAATCAAGGATTGAGGGGCTGGAGCTTTGTTTTGTGCCAGAGGTAGATCTCACTGGCTCCAGGCTCCTGCCTGACCCTCAGCCCTTGGTGGTTCAGCAGTTTATTCCCTGTCCCTTGCAGCTGGTGCTGAGCTGTTGGTGTCCAAGCACGCTGTGTGAGTGCAGTGCCTGGGGTACTAAATGAGAGTCATGGCTAAGGGAGAGCTCAGATGGTTCCTTGCCTGCCTTTTGGAGAATTGTGATTCAGAATGAAACCAGACAGTGGTGCCTTTACACACACCCCACACTTGGCTGGCGTGTCTGGCCCAGGCCACCCCAGCCCCACTGCACTCACGTTGTCCCACACACCCACCCTCCACTTCCTTCTCACAGGAGAAGTTTTAAAGGTCATCTGTGCTATTAATTTACTTGTCCTTAATAAGGGAGAGTGATGTCAAAACACATAAAGTAATGAGCATCCTGAAAAGGTGAGGGGTGTTTTTCTGATGTTTTCCTCGTGATGCAGAAACAATCAGTAGGGGTCAGTTTGCTGGAAAGCACTCCAAAAACTTATCAGGGAAGAGTGGGAAGCTGGTGGAAATGAATGTCACTGGAGTGTTGTCAGGACCAGAGCTTGAAAGAGAGGTCTTGATGTGGATAACACACACAGTCCCTGGGAGGGCTGCAGCCAGCCCGTGAGGAATTCAGTGTACTTTCCTCGGAAGGATCTGATTGCTGTCCCAGTCACAGACAGGATGCAAGACTACATAGTTTTCTGATCTGTTGTCATTGTTCTGTGTTCTTATGAAGTGCTCTCCTGAGGCTGCATCAAAGATATTTTACTGGGGGACTTACTATTTATTCATTGGCGATGCCTGGGGCAGAGAGACGGACACGGCTGGTCAGGAGAAACTGTGAGATTCCACCGAGAGATGGTTTCTTTTTTTTTTTCTCCTTCTGTGTTGCTGCTTTGAATTGAAACCCACTCAGCTCTACAGACATTTCCTCCGTAAAGTTGGTGTGGTTTGGTCCAGCCCCTCATGGGTGGCAGGTTATATAGTGAGGGCTGTCACTGTGTGAGACACTATTGCATCTTACAGGCAGCTCAGGAAAAAGCAGGTCACTGAGCAGGACAAAACACTGACATTCCCTGTGTGACCAGCAAACAGCTTTTCAGAAGTAAGGGTTGGGTGGGCAGTGTTAGGAAATGTGTGTTTACTTCACACATAAACGTGAAGCTGCCAATAGTGCAAGCATTCCTGGAGGGGAGAACGTTGGAGGAAAAACTCGGAGGAAAACCAGACAATCCCAAACAAAAGCAATCACCTACACCTTCTTTTACATCCATTTATTCTGTGGATTTTAGCATATTCCCATGCCAGGGTGATTTCTGTTCCTAAAAAGTGAATTAGCATAAGGCTGCAGATGGCAGGATTTTAAGAGCAGAACCCCGTGCTGGTGCTGCCTGTGTCTGAGAGCAAGTGAATAACAATCAGATATTTCAGATGTCCTCTTGAAGATCTTGTGATGAGAAATAATGTATTTTCACCCCTTAGAATTCAGTTTAATTTGACAAATGTTTGCTTTCCAGAGGCAGACAGTGTGAGACCACAGTGAAGTCAGTCTGTTTAGAAATTCAGGAGGATCTGATCTGACCTCTCTGAAGGAATTTAGCTACAATACAGAGATGAATCTGTGTTTTTTCCCTTCAGATTGATAATTTCCTTAGTTACTGAGTTATACTGATTTTAAAATATGCCATTTTACTGCCAAGCTCAAAGCACTCTTGAAGATGTGTGGCTTGAGTGTGAAAGGGAACCATTTTTGTCCATGGGGTCATTTATTTAGGAATTTCATTTTAGAAACAAACCCAAACAAACTTGAAGTCTGATGAAATCTCTGGGATAAGAGCATGTCAGATGAGCATATCCTGCAGCAAGTTTCCGTGAGTACCATGGCATGAGGAGCTCTCGATTCCATTCTTAGGAGAAGGGGAAGCACTCACTTCCTATTGCCTTGTTTTTCTTAGGAAGCTGCTGCTGTTGGTAAATAACACGTAGCAAAGAATTTATTAGTAATACACCACACAAGTGTCTCCTCTCTGTCCTGTTCTCTATTGCTACAGGGAGTAGGTTTTGACATTAATTTCTCTTTGAGACAGAAGGACTCCTGTTGCACTGTAGTTAATTATTTGAAATTAAAATGTTAGTTGAGGAAGGATGCAGGATTAGTGGTGCAGTTGTAAAGAAGGATGGCAAACGTCATTTTATGATAAAAACCATCTTCCCCCTCTGTATACAATTGGAAATAAGGAACATTATTTCTCTTTATACCAGATACAAATGATGCTTCATTCTATTATGAGAATAACAGATTTAACATATTTTATTGCTAGTTAAATCTAATTCATGGTACTCAATGCAGATTTCAAGGATCAAGGGATTTAGATTATTCTGCATTACTGGCTTTAGGCTGTCATTTCTTGGTGTGCTTAAGTGCACAGGGGCTGAAAAGGCTTTGTGGGCCAAGGTGTACATCCCGTTCCTGCCCTGGGGGCATCCATGTACTTCTGGCTGCAGGTCCATGCTGCCCTCCTGGCTCGTGGAGCAGGGAACTTGCCAGAAAAGAGCCAAGGTTAGTTTTCAGTCCTCAGCATTCCCTGAATTTTGCTCTCCAGATGGTCACACAAGCCCGGGGGAAAGATTGACCAGTCCTTTGAGGAGATCCCACCTTTGCTTTTCCAAAGGCTCCTGCGGATGTGGTTTTGTGTGTGCCTGGTGTCATAATTGCAATGGAAAAAGAATGGCTCAAGTGGAGGAAGGGAACAGAATAAAATAAAGCTCTTTATGGCTGTTTAAATGCTTTTTTAAGACACCTTTCTCTGGCTGTGAGCCCTGGGTAAAGGTGGTTCATCCTCCTGGCAAAGGGGAGCAGCCTCCTCCCAGCTGGAGGGTTATTTGTGATTGTGGCTCTTGGGAGGGGATGGAAAACTGCACGGAAAAGGGAAAAGCACAACTGCTGTTTGTTCAGATGTGCTTTCCTGAGTGCCAGGAGTGAGTCCTGCCTGCTTCTGGAGCAGCAGCCAAGAGGGTTTGAGGTGCATTTCAGTAGTGTAAACCCACTCCTGGTTCTGCAGTGCTGCAAAGCTATTGACCAGTCTCTGCTCCTCTGGGATCTCGTGTCAAATTCAGGATTGACCAGAATGGATACAAATCCATCCTAATTGGCTAACTAAGTTAATGAACTTTCCCTGCAACTGACTGCACAGACTGCCCCGTGTCACGCACTGTGGGCACCGAGGCAGGGCTGCCCTCCTGCTCCTGGGGCAGCCAGCCAAGATCTCAACCAGGCACAGCTGGGCAGGCCAAATGGAGAAGGAGCTGCAGGAGGACAAAGCTCTGACTGGGAAGTTATGATTTTAGCCTGTGCTTTTAGAAATAATTTTAAGTGCAATTCAATAATATGTGAATAAGCCATTGCCTAGTCAGTCTGGTGGAAATGGTGAAGGTGCAATTTTGTCTTCCTAATTTTTAACTTTTTGGGGGAATAGTCATACCAGTCCAGACCAGTATGTTGTCCTTTCTTTGGTTATGATCCATAGCAAATATATATAGGGAAAAAACTGTAAACAAGCAGGACAAGACTGTGGTGATGGTTTTCTGGTATCAACTGAATAGCTGAGGAATTTCTGAATGAGCTATCTTTAACAGTCCTTAAATTAATATTCTCCCAGGACTTTGTGCAATCCTGTTGTGAAATAACATAAACTCCAAACTCACATTGCTTCTGTGATAAAATCCCAGTGTTTAGTTAAGCTTTGTTCATGGAATGTCTCCTTTAATTTGCATTTTTCAACTGCCAGCCTTATTTGATGCCAGCTGGTCAGTCTTCTGAGAGAGGAGGTGATTCAGTTTGCCCCTTTTCCATGCTATTCATGGTGCTTATGGAGGATCTCCTCTATATCCCATATTACCTGTTCCTTTTCCTTATGTTTAATGTGTTACTGTAAAAGGACTTGTTTTGTCCTTTGAACAATTCCTTTTGATGCCCTCTGTGCTTTTCCCAGTACTTACATTTAATGTTCCAGGGATTCAGTAAAGTCACCAGTACTAAGGTGTGTTTATTGGCAGAGAGGTTCTGATTTCTGCTGCCATTACAGCTCGTAAGGGGTTCTGTCTCAACAAAAGGCTCAGCTCTAATGCCCACTGATTCAAGGAGTCTTTCCATCACCTTTGGTCAGGGCTCTAAATCAAACCACACAAAGCATTTTGCAGAAAAACCACTCAAAGTGGAAGTGGCTGTAAAACAAGTGGCCTTGGCTCATTTAATCCTTTGCTTCTGAATGGTAAGAGATGCAAAAACAGAGTTTAAACTCTGCCAGACGAGTGCGTTTTCTGGGCTGGGCTGCCAAGTGCCAGTAATGTGATGCTGTCCCAGGCAATAATCTGCATGGCTTTGTGTGGCACTGCCATGGCAAGTCAAACTGTCACAGCCTCCTCTTCCTGCCCCTTCTTCATGGGATGAGCCAGATTGTGGCACCAACCCAGGTGTGAAGATGGTTTTTCTTAACTGATGAGGGGAGGTGGTGTCTGCTCCTCCTCAAGTGCTCTCCCGTGTGTGTGTTTTAATCCCCTGATCAAACAGTCACAGTGAACATTCTGCTACAAACACACTGTTATTTCATTGGAAAAGCTGTTCACTGGGGCTGGATGGCTCCTGCTCTCCCAGGGTCAGGCAAGCAGCAGTTCAGGCACAGGGAAGGATGGACTGGGAGCTGGGCACTGGACCCATCCCTTGGGATTGCTGCCTGCAGTGCTGTGTGATGGAACACCTCTCTAGGAACACACCAACTGCTTTACTGATGCTCAGGTTGCCCAAATCCCTTTAACAGTGGTGATGTGATCACTGTAATTCCCAACAAGAAAAGCAGAAGGTGGGGTTGGGTTTTTCCTCTTTTCTTTTTAAGTGATGTTGTCTGTGTGCAGCTGTTCAAAATTGAATCTTGTAGCAAGTTAGCTCCTGCTCCAAGTGAATTTGCTGGACATCCAGAGAGAGGGAACAGCACAGTAAAATGCTGCCTTTTCCATGGTACACTTAGATTAAAAAATCTGGAAGTACAGCAGGATAGAATTGAACCTCAGTAGGTGTAGAAATAATAATTGTAACCATCTACTTATTGCTTTAGCAATAAAGAAGATCTGAACAGCCGAATCTTTAAACGCAGGTTCTTGGACATAATATAGGAAATTAATCAAAGACACTGAAGAATTTGAGTGCTGCTTTTCTGGCTGCTCTTATCTGATTTTCTGTTTCCAAGCAGTGGATTTCCCAGCAATTCCCACTGAAGCAATTATTCTTGTTGGTTAAGGTGAACAAAGCAAGCTTCAGGATATCCTTTGCTGGGAATATAAGGGCTAACCCTTGGAAGAGTCTGGTTTCTGCAGTGAGGAAAAGGGGTGGAATTATCAGTGCTGAATTCTTCCAAGGGCTGCATCTTGTATATTGTTGGGTGAATTTTGAACTTGCCAGGCAAGCTGTGCTGTGCTCAGGCCTTGTCTGGCTTCATGAGTGGTGTTTTTGTAACCAGGTTCTGACCCTGTCACAGCAAACGGAGCTTTGTCACAGCCCTGTCACTGTAAATGTGTATGTCAGCTGTGTGTGTACATTGCCATCCTAAACATGTTGTTTACATTTTCTATCAGTTTGCTCTAAGGAAAGAAACTGGCACCTCATGGTGCAACATGCTCCCTGGGGGGGAGATTGGAGCTTGAATACTGATGAGTGGCATCTGCAATGGGGGAAAAACATGATCCAGTGTCCTGTCAGACAGTGTGAGTGGTCAGGTCCACACCTTCAGAACACTGCTTTGCTCCTCATTCATTTAGAATCACAGAATTGCTAATGCTGGGAAAGAGCTCCAAGATCGAGTCCAACCTTTGACCCATCCCCGCCTTGTCACCAGCCCAGAGCACTGAGTGCCACTTCCAGTCATTTCTTGGATACCTCAGGGGTGGGAACTCCATCACCTCCCTGAGCAGCCCCTTCCAATGCCTGACCACCCTTCCAGTGAAGAAATTCCTCCTGATTTTTTTTACTTATTAGTTTTTACTTATGAGCTTTCCTGGACCTCCCCTGGCATAGCTTGAGGCCATTTCCTCTGGTCCTGTTGTAGAGTGAGAAGGTCCCCCCGAGCCTCCTTTTCTCCAGGCTGAGCCCCCCAGCTCCCTCAGCTGCTCCTCTCCAGACCCTTCCCCAGCTCTGTTCCCTGCTCTGGACACACTCCAGCCCCTCAAGGTCTTTCTTGCACTGAGGGGCCCAAAACTGAAGCCAGGATTCGAGGTGTGGCCCAGCACAGGGGGATGGCCACTGCCTTGGTCCTGTTGGCCACACTATTCCTGATCCACACCAGGTGCCATTGGCCTTGTTGCCCACCTGGACACACCTGGGCTCATCTTCAGTACCCCCAATTCCTCTTCCAGCTTTCTAGCCACTCAGCCCCAGCCTGGAGTGTTGCACAGGGTTGTTGTGACCCAGGGGCACTTCACCTTATTGAACCTGAGTTTGCTGAGGCCACAAACACACAACAAGGCACTTCTGAAATTCCCTCTTTCATCTTGTACGGTGTCAGTTCTGGGAGGGCATTTCAGCCCATGTCCAACCCAAACCTTTGCATACCCCAGTCCAATGGATTTGGTGCATTCTCAAGCCTTTTTTTCAAGTGCTCCTGTGTTCGACGCTGTCAGTGTGTGACAGCTTTGTGTGACATATGGGACTGGTGCTGTGTTTCAGAGCTCCTCACACTTGTCAGAAACTTCTAGTCTGGATGATAATCTGGAACCTGGTGATCCCTGTTTTGCACTTGGCAAAGTGCAGTAACACGATCCATCTGTTGGCTGTTGAATCAGCAATGAAGTACAACAAAGTCCCTGTGACAAGGTACCTACAGGAGAGTTTGTGATAGTGATGGGTTTCAGGGGGAGGTTTTCTACAGGCAATTGTTTTGTAAGAATTCATCTCCACCAAATGCTGAGTGCTTTAAATCACGTTGCTGAGATTTCCCAGGGCCTTGCATTGCCCCACCACCAGGTATCAGTTTTAGCTTGGTCACATCATACAGTCATTAAGGTTGGAGAAGAACCTCTAATCATGTCTTACCCTTAACCCAGCACTGCCAACTCCACCACTAAGCCATGCCCCTGAGTGCCACATCTACATGTTTTTGGACACTTCCAGGGATGGTGATTCTACTGCTGCCCTGGGTAACTTGTTCCAATGCTTGACCATCACCACAGTGTGTCTGAACTATCAGGTTCACTGGTTAAGTAGCATGAAAGGATCTTTGTTCTTTCTTGGCTTAAGTAGTGGGTTAAGAAAAAACCCCTCACTTTAAATTGTGATTGTAGACCTTCAGAAATTCCTTTAACATAGAGATGATGCTGTAAACAGGACACTGCTGAAGCTGGAAAACCTGTGTGGGTTCCAGATTTCTGTATTCATCATGGGCAGGTCGCTTTCCTGTGTCTTAATTTCCTTAGCCCGGAAGTAGAAATTAATGTTTAACTTCCTTTCTAAATTGTCCCAAGCCCTACTGTGATTCAGTGGTCTGTGTTGTGTTATTATAGCATGAGATTGCAGTGAAAATGAAAATTCAAAGAAGCACTGCAAAAATATGTCTGTGGAGCAGAGGGGCTGGTTGGGCTGTTGGAGAGTGTCCCTTCACCATTGCAGGGAGGTGGTAACTCATCCCACAAGCAGCTTGAGAAACGTGGGCACTCAGGACTGAAGGTCCCTGGAGGAGAAGTGGCTCAGGCAGATCCCAGCAGGGCCGTGTCTCGTGCAGGCACAGCAGGGTTGTGCTTGTACACACCCCAAAATGATCCCATCCACAGCAAGCTGCCTGCTCAGGTGTTCTCACTGTTTGGAAATTTGTTATTGGGATAATATTCCCAACCTCCCAGCACACAGTTGTCAGCTGTGTCTCAGTGGATTGCTGGTCCCCTGAGGCAGAGCCTGACTGGATTTGCTGTCCACTGTCACTAGGGACACTCAATTAAATGTGTCCCCACAGTTTCGTGCTGACTCAGAGCTCAGAGATAGCCACTAGTTTTTTCTTGTTGAGCATCCCTGTGTGGAGAGAGCTATTTTTACCTGAACTTTTCTAGCATTATTCCTGATAGGAAGAAATAAGCCGTTTGTGCTTGAAGTCAAAACCAAAAGAAGGGACCTTTTCTCAGAGGTCTCTGTGATCCTCTGAACCTTCCAGGAACTGAGGAATGGCAGCTTCTGAATGTGCCCCTGTCAGTCCTCTCTTCCTTCTTGGTTGCACCGTGTGCTGACCTGCTGGCAGGAGAAACCCTCTCTGAGGCACAAAGGGCTGTAAGGCCATGTGAGAAAAGAGCAAGTGAGACAGAGGCAACAGTGTCTTTGGGATCACAGGGTGGGGACCTGGTGGGTCAGAGCCTTTTCAGGGAACACTTGGAGGGTCAAACTGGTAAATTTTTGTTTGGAGGGAATGAAGAGTAAAATAAGAGCAATGAAGTCTAGTTCCAGTACTCGGGAGCTTTCTGTGACTGTTAAGTACAAAGTCTCCAGTTCCTCCCTTTCCCCTCATCTGCTTTGCTCCCACTGTTGTGGGATTTACTTTTCCACTGGATTCACAGCCAGCTCTTGAGAGGGGAAAGTGTGGTCTGAATAGCAGCTCCCTGGCCATAATCCCTGACAGGCGAGTGAAGCTGCAGTACCTGCAGCAGCATTGGAGGCTGGGGAAGATGTTTTCCTCCTCTGGTAGGTGTTTGGGGGCAAAGTGTGAGGGATTTTTATTTTTATGCTGTGGAATTTTTGTAATTCCAGCCGTGACAGCAGAAGGTGGGCAGTGCTGGCTGTGAAGGTGCCTGTGCACCTGTGCAGGGCGGGCCAGGCATCCAGAGGCAGAAATAGACACCAGGCCAGCCTGTTTGGGCAATTCCACTCTTCCTGCCTCCTCACCGCAGCCACAAAGGCAGGAATAAAGACAAATGAGTTCTCCTTCTGAAAATACCTGTACTTAAAAGAGTCTCCCTCCTCGATGGCACTTATTATGTGTTTGTTTATTCATCCTTTGCTCACATGGTGATTTGCTCCTGCAGAAATGTATCCCAGCTCCACCCTGTGCTGGGACTGAGCCACTTCTGCTGGCACTGCTGGAGATCATTTGCCAGGAGAAATTAGCTGTACTCATCCATAGTGGGACTGCCAGAGCTATACCTGCCCACAGATGCTCCTGGTGCCATCTCTGCCTTTGCAGGAACTCATCCTGAATCCCACTGGGTTTCTGACTCTGCCCTGGCTTGCACTCTACATCTCTTCAAGAGCTGCTAATATTCTGAGGTGTCCCTAAGTGAAAATGGGAAGAGGAGCTGTTGATTGGGAAGAGGCAAATGCAGTGCCAGCCCCTGTCCCTGTGCTCCTCTGCTGTCCAAGATCTGTGGCCGTGGGGTGAGCCCAAGCAGCAGCGGCTGTGGTGTCACTTTGGTATTAACTGGGGAGTGAGTGAGTGCAAGGAACAGAAATTGCTGTGGAAGAGGGGAGAGGAGCCAGGGAGGAAGAGGCTGGCACAAGTACCAGGCTCCTTTACTGAAATGCCACCCTCTGCCTTATGCTCAGCCGTCTTTCCTACAAATTAACCATGTTTCTGCTGCCCCGCTCTCCAGCTGAGCGTGCTGCAATTTTCTGTCCTCTGAATAAGGTGTCTCCTTTGTGATGCTCAGTTGTCACAGAGCCTGAGCTCCCAGCCTCGGGTCACTCAGATGTTCACCCACCTGGAATTCTGCTCTGCATCCATTCACCTCTGCTCTGCCAGCCCAGGCTGGGGCTCAGGAGTCTTGGCTGTCACTGGTGGGAGTAATTGCAAAAATTGATTCACGGGAATGCCTGTAATAGGTAAATCCTTTTGACAGACCACACAGCCATCAGATTCTGCATTTATTTGAGTCAATCAATGCTCTGATGCATATTTGGGTCATAAATATGCTGATATAAATTGCATTTATTCTTGTGACAGCTGTGTTCCATTACCTGTTATTTATTTGGCTCTGTTGTCCTTTCGTTTTACACCTTGTGGAGCTGTCAAGTCAGCTGCTTCACACTGACAGAGCTCAGAGCTCAGAGCCTTCCAAAAATAACTCCTCCAAAGGGATTTCAGGAGCAGCAGGATGGCTCTTGTTGGAAAGTCACTGGACGGTCCTTTTTGGGATTGTTTAACTGGAAAGAAGAGCTTTGTGCTTTTTGCCTGCTTTCTGCCCAGATTCCAGAATTAGACTTTTCAGTTGTGATCCAGAGGTCATTGCAGCTAATAGTCCCCCTGATTAATGTGAATTTTGGATCACACCCCACGTGCCTCAAAGCTGAATTAATCAGGTTATTCAATATTTGAAATGGTGGGATGCTGACTGGGGTGTTTCTAATTTTCCCTTGGAAGCTTTTTTAGCTTCACATCCTTTTGCACCATAAAAATGGCAGAATATGTGACTCTGAGATGAATGAAGCGCCTTGTCCTTCCAAGGGAAGGGTCACCTTGCAGTGGGCACAGTCATTTTCTGCTGCTCATCCTCTCTGAACAGCCACAGCCCCTTCATGCCATGTTGCCACACCAGCCTTGCAAGGTGCCAGTGGCTTTGGTGTTAATTCAGCAAAGCGTTTAATCATGGAATTGATGACTCTGAAGGGCCTAATATAGGCATGTGCTTAAGTGCCTTGCTGGAGCAGGGCCAGTGCAGATGTACCTTTGCCCAGCAGAGATTTGTGAGCTGCTTCTGGTCTGGTTTCTGTGTCAAACAGGGATGAAAACACTTGCTCATGGTTTGGTTCAACAGGTTTTATTTGCACAAGGGTTTTGGGATGGGTGCAGCGTCCTGTCCATAGGGTTTATGGGTGAGCTAAACAGCAACACTGTCCGTGGCATTACTACTGAAATACAGGTGATAGAAAGTTGCCTGTGCTGCTTTTTCATCTCTCTGTTCTCTCCATTTATTGTACTCTAAATGTAAAAAGAGTAAATCTGTAATTTAGATCAAATATCACACTGCAAAATAGATACACACATCATATGGCTCACAAAATATAGATGCAAATGGGTATGTATTATTTATAAAGCAGCTTTTACATCTTAATATACTGAAAAAAGAAGAGACATTTAGTCACAGTTCAGCATTCTGCACGTTTTTGAACTATCATAGATCATCATCCATGAAAAATGCATAATCTGGATCTTACCCACTTTAATTTTATGCACACATTCCAACTGAGGCAGGGGGGGCTGTCCTTTGCTCTTGTCTTTTTTTACCTATTCCATCCCTCCAGCCCATTTTATACAATTAAAAGTAGACAGCTGGGGTTAGGCAATGCCAGAATCCCACCCTGCCCTCCAAGAACTACCTGATAATTAATGAGAACCACAACTCTGACTAAGGAGGGATCTCCAGGTATTCTGGTGTCCCACCCAAATCCTTCTGGGTTTCTGACCACAGGACAGAGAAAGTTAGAAAGCTTCTATTACACAGCAGCAAAATCCATGGAGTTGCTCTATTCCAATCTCTGATGTGGACAGACAAAATCCAGGTACAAAACAACTTAAAACCTGGCAATTTCTGCCAAGTTCCAAATGAATCAGGAACGTGGGGTGAGTGCCCCGTTTCTGGTGTTCCCAGAGGTGTGTCACTGGTCAGGTTGTTTTGAGCTGGGCTGGAGGAGTGAGCTCTGAATGGAGGGGATTTTGCACAGGTTACTCTGTCAAGAGCCTCATTCCTATGTGACCAAAGATCCTGGGTTAATGCTTTGGGGGTTTTGCCGGGGGGGGAGAAGCAGAGGGGGAAGGTGAACTTGTAGACCTTCAGATGAGGACATTCCTTTGTGGTTCAGTGATGGGTTTAGAGACAAGTTCAGTGCTGGCAAAAGGACCTAATGAAGGGTCAGGAGTTTTTAACTGCAGGGCTGATGGCAGCAGGATGGTAGTGGTGTTTGCTGGTGTTCCTCACTGTTTCATGGTTTCTTTAAAATCCTGCTTGGAAAGATGAAAGAACCTCAGTTTCTGTGGCCCTTTTCTCTCAGGTCTCTGCTGCCAGAGCCAACAAGGAGCCCTTGGTTTGTTTTCTCTTTGCTTGAAACTCCTTCCAACCTCCACTTCACCTTCTCAGTAATGTTTAGGCAGAGCTCTTGATTTATTCTGTCCTGGTTCTGCCTGTCCCCAGATCCTGAGCTCACAGCAGACTCTGAGGGGCTCGTGCTTTCAAGTAATAAGAGTTCACGGCTCTGAAGTTTCTCTGGGAATGGAAAATCTGTTTGATTAAGGGAACTCCGACTTCTGAAAGTCTATCAGCCTGGGCAACTCGGTAAGGCAGGGCTGCAGAATGTCTAATTAAATGGAACTGCTCCCGGGAGGATTTGGTCTGCAGAAAATTAGTTTTCATGTTCTTGGTCTGATGTTTATTAAACGTTTCTTTCCTTTTTCCCTGCTTTGCAGTTTTCATCTGTAGTTTCATGGTGGCGGCGCCGATCTTTGGTTACCTTGGTGACCGTTTCAACAGGAAGATCATTCTCAGCTGTGGGATCTTCTTTTGGTCAGCTGTCACTTTTTCAAGCTCCTTCATCACTGAACAGGTAAGATCTTTGCAAAGGCACTTTGTGCCCTGAAAAGATGGACAGTATATTCCTGAAAAACTCCCTATCCTGGAGCGCTCAGGGGGACCAGGACTATCCCCCTGGTGTGTATTTAGCTTTCAGCGTGTTGCATTATCTGACCTTTTGGGGGTGAAGTGTGCTCTGTGTAACTGTGTTTGCCCAACTGTGAAAGCTGCTGTTCTTTGGTCGTGCACATTCATAAAAGCTGAACAAGAGTTTCTGTTGACATAAGGGCTTTGTTTTGAGGGAGATCCTGGAGAAGCTTTAAAAAGGCTTTACAGAAGTCTTGGGGAAAGCAATCCATGGCTATAAGTGGTTCTTTTGTCTTCTGATGTGTAACAGAAGCCACTGGAGTCTTTTTGGGAAGTCTGCTCGTGGCTGTGGAATAACCAAGTGCATCCAGCAGTGGTTTTACACATGGACCTTGGTTCCTGTCCACAAAAGCAGAGAAGGTGGATGATAACACAGAGATGAGATGTAGTTTCAGCTCCTTTAACACTAGTTGATGGATATATCTGAGGGACTGATGGTGGAATTGTCAGGCTCACTTAATTTTGCCAAGCTCTGCACAGCACCCCTCTCCTGCTCCTGGGACAGCCCGAGGACCCCCTTCTGAGGACTCCTCTTCACATTCGTTTTCTTGCTGTCAGAGCCACTTGGAGGAAACAATGATCTGGCAGTTTCTGGGGGAAAACATCCTCTTGTTTAAATCATATTATAGAGGAGAGTTAATTGCTGCAGGTGGCAACATTCCTGGAGAGACAAATCACAGCTCCTGGCATCATCAGCCCGATTTCCCCAGGGGAGGCAGGGCATTCCTGCTCCTTTCTGCCCAGCTGCGTTCCAGGGATTGCAGCATTGTGGTCACGCCTAAGGAGTGACAACCTGGGACTAAACCTCTCCCTCCTGCCCACCCACAGGCTCTGCAGTTTCTCACAGTAGATAATTTCCACCTAAAGCAGGCAGTGGCTCTTACATGGAGGTCTGGCTTTCATGCTGGATCAGTTGGTGCTTCATTTCCAGAGCAAAATCCATGTGGCCAAATGTGGAAGCCTTTAACTCAGGAAATTGGCCTGGTTTATAACTGGAGAGGAATTGCAGTTTAAGGATTTTGGGCTTACTACCTGAAGTAGTTCAGAGATTAATATATAGGCTCATTCCTGTGGAGAAGCTCAGAGTGCAAGTGGCATATTGTTAGACAAAGAGAGGGAGAATAATGCTTATAAAGCTGGATTATGTTTGGAATCCAAACCCCAATGTTTTGGATGTCATAAGAGAGACAAGATCAAAATAGCCAGGCCTGTGTCAGTTCATCCTGGATTTGCAGCAGTGGACTCCAACTACTATTTTGATAGAAACCACCCTAATACTGGGAAAAATCCCCTTCCTGATTTTATGCTTAAAAAAATCCCCTGTCCTCATTTTCCTGTGATCCTCAGCTCTACCAGAAGACAGGTATTAATCCACAGGTCTCGTGCCCAGCTCGTGGAATCAACTCCAGATGATGGGAAACTGCAGCTGCCCTAAGGATGTGCTTTATCCAGTGGTGCAGGACTTGAGCAAGGTCATAAGAATAATCCCAATTTCCCAGAGTATCCCTCCTAGTTTGGTATCCGTGTTGGAGGTCTGGTGTCTGGTTAGAAAGTCATGCCACACTGAGCAGTTCCTGAGCAAAAGGGGCAGAGAACAACTGCTGCAGCTTTTTTCTTCATGTAGCAACTAACTAAGCATTTTTCCTGATCTTTGCCTCCCAGGATTCATTGGAGGAGCAAATCCCTGGCTCTTCTCTCAGCATTTTTTCTTTCTTTGTTTCCAAGACTCTGTGTTTGTCAGGCAGGAAGGTTGGGAGCTGAAATATCAAAAACTCTTAGCTGGCACAAATAAAAGCAGCAGTAAAACTGTTAGGTAGGTGAGTGCTCACATCCAAGTCAACATGAAAACACAGGGCTGGAAGGAGCAAGTTGGCACAGGCTGAGCCCATTAAAGAGGAGTTTGCTGTGCAAACTCCTTTATGTGGCAATCCCAAAAGTAGTGACTTTGGTGAGAAATAGTAGCCATTCAGTAGAAATAGCAAACTGTCTTAAGGGATTGTCTTGTGAAAGTATCCTTGGTTAGTTAGGATCAAATATCTCTTGGTTCCTAACGTGGGATAGTGACCATCAGATAAATGAAGAATGCATCTCTCATCTGCTGGCAGGTACTAAATAACAGGCTCTCACAAGGAAAAAGGAAAATCAGGCCAAAATTCAGAGTATGTGGAAGGTGATAGTTACAGAAAACAGCAGTGCATGAATTCCCCAGACTGCAAAATAGAAACAGGACAATTAGATGTTTATAAGTTTGGTTGCTATTCATGAGGTCTCAAATTACATTTAAATCAAATCAAAATAAGAAATTAAATACTGTATCACGGAGTAATTCCATAAATACACCTGCTGCCTTGGATAAAAACAGTTCATGATGAATGTAACTAAAGAAAATCATCAGAAGTAACAAGGCTGAGATAATATTGAAAAGCTCACTTTTTATTCTGTCAAATAATGTGATTTGATAACTTAGGTTAGTGCAGAATTTCCTTATAGAAAAATAAGATATGAGCCCTCCTTTGCTTTGGTTGGTGCTTGCACATTTCTGCTCTATAACACTGTTTAGCACTTCCTAAAATAAAAGTTCCAAACAGGAATCATTAACAAACTTATTCATTAATCTAAAATCAGGTAAAGCTGGTACATATTTAGACATATCTCTAGATTAACTCCATTTATAGAAACTGCAGTAAAGTGTGTGTCTGAATTTGTATTTTGGAAGTGCAAACACCTGCCTTTTAATCAGTCCTGCACCTGCCAGCACACAAACTTGGGCCCTTTCAGCTGCAAACCCCTTCCTTGTGTAGTTTCTGGCTTTTGCCAAGCATTTGGGGAAAACTCTTGCTGGTTGTTGGGTTGTGATCTGTAATAATGCAGCAGAAAATCAGTGAGCTGCAGTGTGGGGTGGAGTCCCATCCCAAAGAAATGCACTGGACACACAATCCTTGTGGAGCTTCTTTACCAGGACATTTCCATCCACACAAAAAGCCAAATATGTGCCTGTTTTCCTCTGTACCAATATCAGCCCTGATCTCTCTAGAGAGCACTTTGCTGAGCCTGTGGGGTGGCTGGTCAGCCTGAGCTGGTTTATATTGCAGGATGTCACTGGAAAGGGTCCAGAATCCCAATTGCACCATTCCTCTCTTCCTGAGCAGTTTCATGGGAAGCAGCCTGGTCCTCAGGGCTCATCAGGCCACGTGCTGAGTTTCTCTGGCTGCTTCAATATCCATGTCTATTAGTCATAATAATTCTTAAACTGACTAATTTGGGCAGCAATTTGTCTTAGCTGAGCCCTGGATTTTGGTGCTGGGCTTCCTGCCTTTCTTGGCACCAAATTCCAGGAGATCAGGGCACCTCTCCCTCGTGGCATCTTAAAGCAAGACAGAGCTTGGAAGTGGAAATGTGCCCAGGCTTCTAAAATACTGCTATTTCTATGTAAATATCTTGGATAAAGAGTATTTCTGAGTCAAAGGGATGCTGTTTTACACACGACAAGAGGTTTCTGCTCAGTCCTGAGAGCCAGGGGACCTCACAACCAGCCAGAGCAGGCTGTGGGAATGTGGGTTTGCTGGAGCTAAATATGCTACAAAGCTGGGAAATTGAAAAGCAAAGAATTAACAAGGTAAACCAGGAATGTGCTTTTGAATCCTCCAGTTCTTGGTAGATATTTCTGATCAAGTTAACAGGATAAAGCCCTTTTGCTCCCACTGCAAGTGAGTCTGGATAGGTATTTCTTCTAGTGTTGTTTTCTTTTCCTTTCCTTTTGATTTATCTCTGAAACAGGAAGCAAATAGTCCACTGTGGAATTCCACTTAGCCTGCAGTGCTTGCTCATGTCCTGTCTTTCAGACTTGCCAGATGTATTTTTATTTCCAAAGCTTGTCTTTCAAGGAGTGCCTGAAAGAGAAGCAACAAATGACGTGCAGCAAGGAACAATTGGTTAGCTGAGTTAATTTTAAAAAACATAAACATAAACCAACCCCCCCCTTACACACAATGATTCACTCCAAGGGGGAAAAAATCCTTTAGTCTAAAGTGCTGTGGCAGAAGTTGTAATATAAAACATAGAGCTCCTGTGCTGTGTGAGATAAATCTGCAGTCTGAGAAACAGAAACAAACAGCACTAAAATCCCCAAGCCATCGTTTTGTGTGTAAGAAGGGCACTGGCTGTTTTCTTTGAAGTCACCATGAATTACTGGAGTGTTTACATCCCACTCTACCATCCTATTATTTTTGAGCAGAGCTCTCTTTTAGAAAGCAGGCCAGGGCATTCTCCCAGCAGCTCTGTGCAGTCAGCACGTGCATCCAGTCCCTCCCCGTGGCCCTTCCAGGAGTGGTGCTGCAACTAACCCGGGCTCTTCATGGCCAAAGCTGTTGGCTGGCTCTGCTCTGTGCTGCCAGTCTTTGATGTGGCACTGGAACCCTGCAGACCAGCAGATGCTGTTGGCATTTGGATTTCTGCATGTTTGCCCTTTGCTAGAGTGCTCAGGAAAATTATTATCTATCCACTGTGTGTCTGTCAGCAGAGAGAAGGTGAGGTGGGTCATTCACTGCTTGGTGTTGCTGCCCTGTCTGCTCAGAGATGGGTCAGTGCTGCACTTACCTGGTACCTGCAGCCTCCTCCTGCTCTGCCTCTGCTCTCTGAGGTGACAAAGGCAATCTGTGCCTCTCCTCCAGCTCCCTCCTCACCCCAGGAGAGCTGCTGTGCTGGGGGCACTGGGAGCAGCAGGTGCCAGGTGAAGGAGGTGTGTGCTGAGTGTAGGTGGTTCTGAAGTCCCAGAAGAGGGAGAGGATAAGGGCTCTCATCTCTGCTCTACACTGCAGAGTGGAATTCTTTACAGACTGAATCTGCCTCATGCCCCTCTCCTGTATGTCTGAAAGCAGATGGTTTGAAGAAAGATAATTCCCATGGCCCTCTTTAGAATTACAGAATTGTTGGGGCTGGAAAAAGACCTCTAAGATCGAGTCCAACCATCAACCCAGCACCACCACCATGTCCCCAGGTGCCACATCCACACATCTTTTGAACACTTCAGGGATGGTGACTGCCCTGCACAGCCTGTTCCAATGCTTGACAAGCCTTTTTGTGAAGAGATTTTTTCCTGCACAAGGAAATGTGAGGGTTTCTATGGAAATTGAAAGGCACCATTTTTTGACCCCTCTCCAGCAAGAAGGCACTTGCTGCTCCTTCCAGTGCTCTTCTAAGTTTTACTGCCTTGCATTTTTTAATATGGATTGTATGAGGTGCACTGGAGGGAAAAATACACTATTGCTTATTCATTTAATAATGAAGCACTGACTGAGCTGGTCTTAAGGGATGCTGGGCATCTGTCAAGTCTGCTCTAATCTTCAGCACAGATTCCAAATACTGTGTGGGAAAAGGTGCACCTGTAAAAGGAACATCTTCTCTTGCACAGACAAGCGTAATGATTTGAGTTCTTGAATCTTGGGTCCTCATTGTTCCCTCAGATATTGCTGACTTAGGACAGAAGAGATGGGAAAAGGTTTATATAGATGAAATAGTTGCAGAGTGCAGAATTACTGTCATGTGTTTGTCTCCTGGTTGCTTTATATTCCTACCTTGTCCCTCTGTACCTGTCACTCTTCCAAGGGAAACTATAAAAGAAACTAGATTAAGGTGTTCTCAGAGTATCAGCCCCCAAAAAGCCAATCTGTGAGAGGAGGCAGCTTTTCATAGGTGTTGTCAGAAATTGGAGTGTTGTATTTTCTGCTCACAGTGTTAGGTTTTTTCCATCCAGTATCTGTGAAGCATTTGGGAAGAGTTATTGAAAACACAGCTGGTGATGAGCAGGAGAGAGACAGAGCACAGCTCCAAAACCTGCTCAGGAAGCTTATTCCTGTGATGAGAGAAATGAACTGCAAGGAACTATCATAAGGAATATCTCTGCCATACATTGCACTTCCCACCTGCAGAGTGTCTGGAACAGGCCTGATTCTGCTCTGGGACCTGAGAGCAATGAATATACACCCCCCGTGTCCCTCCTTCCCCACGTAGGGTCAGTCTGGCACCAACCACATCCCATTCAAACTTCTCACATCACCCAAATCATGCACTGCTGTGCCCACAAATGTTCCCTCTGCCCCTCTGCCACCTACTTTTGGGTCGTGGATTGGTTTGAAACCATGGAATATCTGAATCCAAGGCTGTGGCTGCTGGAAGAAGAGCTGGTGCTGCTGCTGATGCCAGGGCTCAGCTGCACTCCCGTGTGCTGCTGCAGAGGCTGCCATTGCCTGTGCAGGGGGATGAAGGCAGCTACTTGCATGGAAATGTCAGAGCTGCCCCTCACAGCTCAGGCATTGTCTGGAGCAGGTGGGCAGAGGTTTGTGCTGGGACAGGGTCAGGAAACAGGCTCAGAGCTCAGTGCTGACCTGCAAAGGGTCTCAGAGAGTTGCTGGTTACCTGGGGTGCTGGAAATGTTGAAATCATCACAGGGTCTGATTCAGCTCCTTCTTTGGAAATCTGTGGGAGCCTTTTGTGTGCCTTTGTGGGAATTGAGTCAGACCCTGCATCTTTTTAAATCAACACACATCTGATGCAGTTTTATGGATCATGAAAATGCCTGGGGACAGTGGCTGGGGACAGGGTGCATGAAAGACCTTCACAGGACAAAGACCTTTACAGGTTTGCCCCTTTTTTATGCAGAAACCTGAATTTTTAGTCTGTGTGTTGAAGAGTAGGAAAGTTCAGTTGCTGTGTCAGTTAATGGGGGGTGTGGAAGCAAAGCCTGCCTGTAACATCCCACCTGTCCTGCTTTTGTTGTGCCTGAGCAGGAACTCTTCCCTGGGCCAATTATTTGCTGAGGAAGCAGAGGGAAGAAGGCATATTTATTTTATTTCCAGGCTGTGTGTGTCTTGGAAACATTCCTTCTTGTGTTGCCTTGGAAAATATGTATTCTGTTTGTCATGCTGCAGCAGAGGCCTAACCCCAGGGCATGCTGATGGAACACAAAAAGTGTCTTATTGCTTCAACCCTGGCTTATTGGAAGTCTCTATAATGCTTCAGCCTTATGTTTTATAAACAAGTATTACAGCATCTTAAGCTCAGCCTTGTTCAAGACATCCAAGGAATGGAAGAAAGGGAAAACGCTCCTTAAATAGGTTGGGATTGAATCAGTTGGTGGAAAACTAAAAAATAAAGTAGTAGTGCTTCTTGTAAGTTTTTAAACAGTGCCTGAGTGGGCCCATGTGGTCCTGTTCCTTTGGGAATAACCTTCCCACGTATCTGTATGTTGAGAGCATCAGGAGGATGCCAAGTTGGTGGTGTAGAATGTGTCCCTTTGTGCTCCACTGGGACATCCATATGTGGGTGTGGAGAAGTGCTGTGAGCTGACTTGTGTTTAGTGGGGATGTCAGTGGGGCAGCTTATGGGCTGGGGAAGACTTATGGCTTGGGAAGAAGCAGGATGTTTCAGGTGAGTCTGGGTAATGATGCCTCACAGACAAAGGAAACAATCCATTCATCCCAGTTTTTGGCTCATTGGGAGGCCTGGAAACAAATCTAAACTTTGTTTTAGCAGGGCCTTGGTGGTTCTCAAAGGTTGTGCATATTGTCCTGGAAAACAGGAGGCAGGAGAGAGGGAATGTGTTATTCAGGCAGTGGCTTGTGTTAAGATGCAAAAGTATGGATTGGAGCCTTTCTTTGGCTGTCCTGGTTGCCTGCTGATCCAAAAGCATCAGTCACTGTAGGGAGTGTAGGTGCTTCCCAATGGCCACACAGGCTGGGACCTCCGGGGTCCTGCATAAAGGCTGGAAAAAGGACTATTGTGTTCTGAGTCATGTGCAAATAGTGGGAAGATGGGAAATGTCTTACAGTACCAGGTGCTAAATTAGTCTTTTGAAGTGTTGACATATCTTTTAAATGCATAAAGTTCCCAGGCTACACAAAACACTGCATTTGCAATTCAGATAACTCGAATTAGAGTACTAATCTCAACCCTGTGTAATAGATTTTGAGCTGGAAATCCCTGGGAGTGGTGCTGATCATGGAGTCTGAAAACATGATTGACGAAGTCTCAGGAGAAGACAGTCACAAAACATGCAAATGTGTTTAGTGTGGTTTAATAGGGCTGTCATTTTGTCAGACAGGCTGGATTTGGGGGAATGAAATGAAGCTGCAGCACGACAAAACCTTGTCAATTAATAAAGGGAGACGACACCTGTTCAAAGATGATCAGGAATAAGAAGAATCTCCTGGATAGAAGGACTTGGTAGATGCATCAGTTTCTCTCTGGAAATCTGATGCTAAAAGCGAGGCATCTCTCAGATATGGGACAGCATCTTGCAAGGTCAGCCTTCCACACGGTTCTGGTGGGAGGCTTCTGGATCTTGCTTGAGTCAGCAAGCCAGGGAAGCGTGAAAACAAAGCAGGAACAATAAATTCAGAGTTTGGAGTAATTTGGATGGTTCTTCAGCAAAGGACTGACCTGCTGGTGCACTTGAATTTTTAGCATATGCAAAAATTAGCCAAGAATCAGCAGAACCAACAGTGTGGGGAAAGTTGCTGGGACTGTAACTTTGTGCTAATTTCATTTAAACCTTGAGGGATTCCATTCAAATGTGTCCTTCATGGACTCTCAAAACTGTTCCATGCCTGTAGTGAAGGCAGAGCACTCACACCTGGGGTCTCAGTCAGCTGGGTGATGCTTTTCCAAAGGGTGCTGGGAATTCTCAGTTTCTGCAGTGGTTTCAGGGATAGAGATGTGGGGTTGTGCTCTCCAAGAACCTCCAGTCCAACTTGTCTGATGGATTTGAGTAAATTTTGGTTTAGGAATTGATCCAAAGCAAAGAGTGCGAGCCAAGACAGCCCCCTGGGTTAATGGGGATGGATCTCACACCTCTCTGGGGACATCACTTGAGATGCAGTTGTTGGTAGTGCTGGCTATCAATGCCTTGAAGTGTTGGTTCTGAAAAATGTCTTTAGAGCTGGTTGCTTGGATTCAGGCTTTTGGAACTCAGTAACCTGTTCCTGCCTGGGAATGTTTGGCTCCGTGGACACCAGCCCATCTTCCAGATGCATTTCTGAGCCTGTGCTGTGTCAAGAACCTTGCAGTGCTTCCACTGAATTACACTGTGTTCCTCCCATTCCCTGTTTTTGGGATTCTGGTTGTGTTTGCACCTCTCAGAAAGGGAATGGTGATAGTGCCTAATGCCAGAGATATTTGTGGCAAGTGCTGGTAAGTGTGTCCCCCCTGGCAGATCTGGAACGAGAAGCAACACTTTGCTCCAGCCCCAGGACTGTTAAGGTTCTCAGGGGCACAGTTTTGGAAGATGCATTGCGGCCGAGCTGCGTGTAATGGGTTTGTAACAGGGATAAATGACCACTCTTGCAGCCATGAGAGGTGCCATGGGCTTCTCTGGGCCTCACACCAGAGCCAGGCCTGAAAGAAGAGCTTTAACTCCATGTTCCAGCAGCACTGGGAACACAGGGCTCTTTATGATCCCTGTGATTTATTTGGAAACATCAGCCTTTTCCTCTGAGGTCTCTTGTACAGCAGAGGTGCTGTAGTACCCCACAGGATGGGGTTCTGGTGAGTGAGCAAACCAATCTGGTGTCTCCTTCCAATTCCATGGCAGCCCCTGTCATTAATGCAACATTAATGACCAAGAAACTCACTTGTGAGGAATATAAACCCCACCATTTGCATGTCATGTAGTATTTTTACCATGGGCAGGTCAGTGGGATGAAAAGCCCTTCACTGAGGGAGCTGAAATGCTGCTTGGTCTCAGCTCAGGTTATTGCTGAGACCTGGTGGAGCTGCTTCATCACCAGTGTCTTGTAATTCCATTTCCTAAGGGATGGAGAATAGGAATTGGGCTCGCTCTGTTTTTGTCCTACCCCAAAATGACTGAAAAGTAACAGAAGGTTCCCTCAGACTGCCCTGGCTTTGGAGGGAGGGCAGGGATGGGCACTTGGATTTCAGAGCCTGCAGTGTTAGCATTGAAAGGGAATTTCACATTCGACATTTGCAAGTGGCTCAGAAAACCTTGCCCCTGATTTTTTGGTCCCTGCAAAGCACAGAGTAGGTCCCTGCCGACTCTGGGGAGTGCTGAGGGAGCCTTGCTACTTCCAGGGTGGTTTGGGGTTTGTTTTTATCTCCAGAGCACTTAATTAGGTGCTTCACTTCAGAGCCTGTCTGTAGGTATGCAGTTGTTAAACACTTTAGTTGCTGATTGAAGGGTTTGATGAGTGAAAAAGGAGCATCTTGCAGTCTTTATTGGTTATTTTAATATATTAAATAATAATAAAATCTCATAAAATAAGGATGCTTTAATCAGCCAGAATCTGAAGTGCGTTTCCAAATGAAACTCTCCACATTCAATTAAGTGTGCCTGAACAGGCCACCTGGGAGAGCTAAAGCCATTAACAAATACTAGAGACAATTAAAGGAAAGGTGAGTGGACTTTGCTTCATCTCCCTTGCTCATTTCTATATTTAAATATGTATTTTGGTCTCTTTCTGCTTGCTGTAGTCTCTCTTCTCCGTGCAGAGCTCTGAGTACCAGCTGAATTTTCCCAAAAGGGAATTGTTGAAAGGTGAGGTGTTTAGAGCTGAGAGTGGGGGGAACACTTAATGCATCCAAATGAGCTGAAGTTTTGAATGCTTGACAAAGTGTAACTGGAGGCTGCAGAGGAATCACACCAGGAGAATCAGACCTGCTTTAGGAGCTGTACCACAAGTCCATCCTAATTGCAAAAGGATGTTGACCCTCATGTTGACCCTTGAGCAAATGATTAATCAAATGTACTAAGGTTTGGTAACTCAGTAGCTTGCTGTGAAGTCTTGGTACGGTGTAGTGGTCTCATCTGTAAGCTGGTTGTAACCTCCAGCCAGCATGTGTGAATAAAACATGTGAATGTGTGAATAAAATGCATAAAGACTTGGAGGAAGGCACAGGGCATTTTGTCTTCAACATTAGTGACCTGCCTGTCAGAGTTGAGGGGAGGACCTTTGGGTTAGAGAAGCATCCCTGGTTGGACACAAATATTGATACTTCCCATCCCAAGCAGGCTTAAGGGAAAAGGAGTGAAGAAAAACCTGGTTAGGGTGAATGCAGCAGAGACACAGCACAAGAGGTGGTGTCTGCCCTGTGGATTTCACTCACCAGTGCTAACCATGTAACCAATCCCTCTGTAGCTTTCGGCAATATTTATTCTCCTTTTATTAGAACCATTTCTGTTTGAAAAGGTGGGGCCTGGAACTTTGTAGTCCGTGTTTAGATCTGACACAGCATTCCCATCAAGTGTGTGGACCAAGGGCTTATATCCAGCAATGAAACCCAGGTGCCTGGTTATATATATTCCAAATTTGTAAAGCTTTAGGCATGCACAGAGGTGGAAGGTGTATTTAGGCTTATCTGTTCTGCTGTGGCCTTTGTCATCCATCCAGACATAGAATGGAATTTATAACATCAACATCATTGTTTAATGTCATCTTGTCTCTCGTGCTGTGCCGGTGTCCCTGTCTGACTTGGAAACCCTGAGATTCTTCAAGGTGACCCCTCATTCCTGGGAGGGCTGAGGGAACTGAAGCATTTGGTGTTTAAGCAAATATGTCACCTGCTTTTGTAATGTCATTCCATTGCTCAGCTCTCCCAGTGCCTCCCAGCTAATGAGCTGGAATTTGCAGTGTGAGTGTGCAGGAGCCAATGCTCTCAGTCACCACCCCGATACTCCCGCTGTGGGTGACATCATGTTAATGGGGCATCTTTTGGACCTGCATGAAAGGTGAGGTGTGGCATCTTTAACCACTTAGATCCTGCAAAGCACGGGTACAGCTGGGAAAAAGTACTGGAGTGGAAGAAGAGCTGTTTGCCCGGCCAGGAAATGCAGGTTGTGCTCAGGGAAGGCAAATGTTTGAGTGGAGCTGCCAAAGGGACCCACTGCCCTGTGGCCCTTGAGCAGACCCTGAGCCTTGTGGGGTTTGCTCTGCTCACCTCACTCCCCAGTGTGTCACATTTCTCACTGATCCCGTGTGGCTGCCCTGGGTGCTCAGTGCCAGAGCCAGCTGTAGGAGAAGGGCAGTGGAGCTCCAGCACAGCTCACCTGAGCTAGCTCAGACACTCAGGCAATGGGATCAATCCCAGGGCTTTCTGCTTAGTTTGTTGTCATTCCACATAATGTCCTTCAGGCTCTCTGTGGCAATCCTCACTGCCTAATGGCAGGAATGGCTTTGTGCACATCTTCTTTCCAAGGATGCAAACCCTGATCCTGTATTCTGGGGGTCTGGCATAACATTTATACAATAAAAGAAGGAAAATATGGCAAAACTCAGCTCAAATATGAGATTTCGTGATGCTGAGTCCCCTTTTACAGAAGGTAAATGTAGAATCCATGGGCGTTTAACTCAATATCCTCACAAGGATACAGGTGCTATAAAAGATCCTTCTTTTAGACCAGTAACACCAGTTCTCAGCATGGCTTGCACTGGTGCTGTGCCCACACCAGGAATCTGTGCTGGGCTGGCTCTGCCTGTGGGATCTCATCAGCCCATGTGTCCCTCATCTGAAAGCAGCATCTGTTCAGCTTGAGACCCCTACAAGCTATTCCACATTCAAATGCAAATACTTAATAACCAAAGCTTAAGGATCATATGATTCTTTAGACAGTAAATCTGGTGGTTCTGTTGTACACATATTTGGCAGATTATAGGTTTATCACTGGCAGCTAATCTTTTAAAGAACTGGGGCTTAACTGCTTTTGTTAACTAATTAAAAAACAAGGAACTTCAAGCTGTAATTAGACCTATTAAAACATGTATTACTCACTCAATGGCCTATACAGCCAGGATAAATGTATAATTAGGAGGTTTCACCAAACATGATTAAAGCCAGTCATGTGTCCTAGGCCATCAAACATTCATGTGTGTGTGAGATTGAGAGTATAAACCATATCATACATTCTAGAGAAAATACCTGAGCTATCTTGGGTTTGATGTTCTCAGAGATTTTTTCCAAACTGAATGATTCTGTATTATAAATATGTAACTCCAGTCATTAAAGCTTTTTTCAGATGTAAATTCTGGAAGGACTCTGTCAAACCCATAACCATTGTGTGTCAAACCATCGTGGTGACAGTGGTGGCAGGAAAGGGACCAGGTCCATCTGAGCCCATGATCTGTCACTGTTGTTCCCTATGGTTTGCTGATAATTTAGGAAATTTAGATATAATTTAATGGAGTATTTCTATTCTTGATAAGCCCATTCCCCAGAGCATAAGGATTTGTATCCCTTCCAAAACTCATCTCTGTTTTGGGGGATTGGGTTTCTTTTTTGTTTGGGTTGTTAGTCTTCAAATCACAAAGTAGTAAATTCTTCAGCTTTATGTCTAGAGGGTATTCTTCCTTCCATAAATTTAGGAGATGGGAAGAAAAGCAGGTGCACTGACCTTTTGTACCTCAGATTCATAGGTGGGAGTGCTTTCTCCCTGCACTGGTTTCAGGTGATGTCATTCCTTGAAGGGAAATTCCCAGGAAGGCTCTGGCAGTTCTGGCTCTCTGCAGCCACCCTTCTTTCCATATGTTGATGGTTTCTTGTATTTTGGAATCTTCCCTGTCTGGTGTCTCACCAGCCCTTTGTGGCACAAACAAGCCAGAGAGAGAGACTGGGAGCAGTTCTGCATCCTGAATTGCCACCAGTGCCATCGTATGGTTCAGGTGTCCCTCTCCAAGTGCCCAGCCCTGAGGGGGACTGATGCCATACACTCATTCCAAAAAACCCATTGCACCATGCAAACCAGCAGATGTTGGTACCTCTCATGGAGGTGCAGACGTCTCTGACATCTCTGACCAAAAGTAAAGACATAAATAGTTTGCTGTGATAGCTCTTTGTTTCAAAAAACTTCAGTTTCAAGCACTTTGTTTTCAGAAAAACACTGAAGTGTTGAGGCTTCTGGGCTTAACCTGCAGGGAAGGAATTAGCTCAGGTCCTGAAAGCTGACTCAGATACTTGCAGTTCTCCTGCCAGAGACCTGTTTGCACTGATGAACAAATTACAGAGGAGTTCTCAAGTCATATAGGCAGGAACAAGTTTCTTCAATATATATCAATTTCTGCTCAGGGAACAGTGAAGTTCAGTAAAAGCCTGAGCTGCCTGGTCTGCTTTTAAGCACAGAGGCTGCAGAGAGAATTGGGCTGGTGTCAGCCCTTTTGGTGTCACTGAACTGCTGAGAACCTCGGGGTCAGGCAGAGAGGGAAAAGCAGTTTTAGGAAAAGCCAGTGCAGAGGAAATGGTGTTGTCCTGCAGCAGCTGTGGAGGAGAACGGAGCTTCCTCTGCATGTGTGATATCTGACTTTGCCCTGTGTTTGTGCTGCTTGCCGTGTCCACATCCCCATGGAGAGGAAGGGGGATGTTCCTATGGATGGATGTGTATATAAATGCACACAAAAAATAGCTGTTTTCTGTGGTGCATATGGTTTGGGGGCCAGTTTCTAAGTGGTTCATGGTATTCCTGTGGTCCAAATGAGCAGCACCCTAAGAATTTTGGGGTTGTTTCATAGTTCGTACTTTTTTCTTCCCAGATGAAAAACAAAAGGACAAGGCCCCTGATGGAGGGGACCACTTTTTGTCTTGGGGAGCTCCTGAGCTGTCCCTCTTCAGAAACAACTCACACAGAAGTTTTGAGTGACTGATTAGAGATGGCAGATGGGAGGGCCCAGCTTACTGTAACAAATTACTGCTTAATTCTATTGCAGAGGTTCCCACAGGGTGATTGTTAGCCAGAGATCCTGAGGAGCTGGATAAGAAGAGTATTAGCTCTCTAATCCTAGATCTAGAGCTCCAAAGCCAGGCAGCAGAATTCCCTAAATTGTTCCAGGTTTTTTATGTTTTGCCTAGTTGTCACTGGCTGCATGTGCCATAGTCCTGAAGATCTGATCTCAGAAGGGCAGTACCTTTGGGGTCTTTATGTGGATTATGCTTTTTAAGGCTGCTTTTACTCCCAGCTGAGGTCAGAATCTTGTTGCTTAAATTTGGATATCGCTGCTTCAGAGAACATAGTTTAAATATTAAACAGGTATTTGGGGTATGTAAGGAAGGATAAGCCAGGAAGGAGGATTTGAGGAGGAGCTGGGAGAGAAGAGTGAATGAGTTACTTGTTGCAGGTGATTTCATTGTATTTGGCATCTGATTCCATGGTATTGATGAAACTGAGTCACTCTTACCACAAAAGGAATGCTTTGTGCAGTTTTCCTGCTTTACTCAAGGATTGTAAGAGGAGCCTTCTAACAACACTGTTTGGAGGAAATACCTGTCCAGTGCGTTCACTGGGAGCGATACTGGCTGGGGAGCACAAAATGATGTCATTTTTCTGTAGGTATTTCAAATTTGAGGACCATGCAGTGCATTTCCAGACCTGTCATTCTGCAGGTGTGAGTAGCGCTGTCCCTGCTCATCCCAGGCCTGGCAGGTGACTGTCACCCTGCCTGTGGTGCAGGAATCAACCTCCCCAGAAACCACAGTCAGCCTCCAGTTCCCTGCTTTCTAATTCTGCATGACTAAGCCTTTCAGCATGTAATAAATACTGTTGCTCATCCCCAGTGCACTGCTTACCTGGGCCCCAACCATATTTCTGCAGTGGGGTGGGTGAGCGTTGGCTAATTGGCATAAATTAAACCCTTGAGTCACAGCCTTGCCCTGTGTGTTCCACCCACATGTGTGACGTGTGTGCACCTTCAGGAGGTGTAGGAGCAGCCCTGCTCACACCCTGCCAGCAAACAGGGAGCTGTGTCCCCCCAGAAAGGGGGGATCAGTGCCCGATTCACACCAAAGGATGAGGAAATGAAGAGGGATACAAGGATTTGTTCTCTGTGACTATGGGAATCCTCAGAGAATTCTTTTCAGCCAGGGGGTTACAGTGAGGAAAACACACAGCAGGGGCAGGTTGGTGTCTGCTGGTGGATGTATTTATGACCAAGGCACATGGTTTGGTGTCTGCACAGCACTGCCCATGGCTGGGAAGGACAGCTGTGCTCTGGCTTGGCTTTGCTGGAGGACACAATGTCAGGCACTTTTCTTAACTCACCTTTTTTTCCCATCTGAAAAAGGAGAATCAGGAATTGCTCATTATTCTCAAATCACTTTGATGTTTAAGGACGTATCATAAGCACAGAATCATGGAATGGTTTGGGTTGGAAGGGACCATAGAGAACATTGAGAGAGGTGTGTGCTGCTGCTGAAGGCCATTGGGGTGAGATGGGTGCTCAGCACCTTGGAAAATTCCCTTATTCCATGGCTTGTAATGAAGGAAAAAAATTAGTTTGGGGGGTTGCAGGTTCAACTCTTTCACAGCTTTGGGATTTCCGAGGGAGAACCTGTCCCTTGGCACGCTGGGGACGGTGGGTTGGGCTCAGCAGGTTTCTGGATTTCAGAGCAGGATTAGTTAAATTCACATGCTGCCCCAAACCTTCCAAACTTGGGCTCTGCAAGACTGAGCTGCACCCTGGGAACAAACTGAGGGTCTTCTACCTCTTATGGAATATATTCTTGAGCATCACTGAGTAAACATTATTTGTATTACTTTTCTTTCATTCCTGTAAATCTTGACAAAAGTTATAGTCCCTTTCCTCCTGGCGAGAGACAAATGAAACAAGTCTGAAGGTTTAAAAAAAATAAATGTATACAAGAGGATCATTTTCCAGTCATGGGGTTTGTATTTCCTTGTTTTCCCAGATTTTGCTGATGTCCATCCTGAAGTAAAGGGGATGACTGGTAATGTTTCTGTTTCTTTCCTCAGTACTTCTGGCTCCTGGTGCTCTCCCGGGGCTTGGTTGGCATCGGGGAGGCGAGTTACTCCACTATTGCCCCCACCATCATCGGGGACCTGTTCACCAAGAACACCAGGACCCTCATGCTCTCTGTCTTCTACTTTGCCATTCCTCTGGGCAGGTAAGGGACACCAAATTCTTGGGTCTGGTTTGGGCTTGTCCCTTAAATAAACTCACACAGATCTGAAGTTGCCAGTGATGACAGTTCTTGCCTTTGGTTGGAATGGTTTAGACAGGAAAATATTGTGAGCAGTGACTAATTAGTTGCAGGAATTAGGTTCTTTTTCTGGCCCTGCTACTGCTTCATGTGTGACTTTTGGGAATTAGTGGGAAGGATTTTTATTTTTTTTTGTCTTTTTTTGCAGCAGTGGGGTGGAAATGGAATCAAAATATTTTAGCTGACTATTTCTTTCAGCTGAGTTTCCTTATCAGCCCAACACAGTATCTGATTGTTGGGACAGGAGGGAATCTGTCATTATTTTTATTTTTAAAAATAATGGCTGACCCTCTATTGTGAGGTTGTAGGCAGGGAGGGCTTGCATAGTTTGCATTCCAGTTCCCAGAGTGGGACAACATCCTGTGCAGAAGGGGCATCAGGGGTTCATTTCCAGCAGGGAATAGGTGGGCAACATGTTCCAAACTCAGCAAAACTGGTGGTGGAGCATTTTACAAGTTAGAGCACTCATCCCTGAGACAAAACTCACAACCATCCCTCTGCTCTTGAGGAAAAGGAGAGAGACAAGTCCTTAACTGGTGAAAAGAATGTTTTGCCAAGAGAACCAAGGGTTCCAAGTATTCACATAGAGAATTCAGTGAACTATGGCTAGGAAGAAATTACAAATATTCATCCTGTTGAGCCTCATTCTGGCACTTAAATATCTCAATATCCAACAGTGGCAGGAATTACCAGGGCCTGGAGTGATAGGGCAAGGCTTTAAGGTGAGAGAGGGAGGTTTGGATCAGATATTAGGAGGAAATTCCTCCCTGTGAGGGTGGTGAGGCCCTGGCACAGGTTGGGCAGAGAAGCTGTGGCTGCCCCTGGATCCTGGAAGTGTCCAAGGCCAGGTTGGACGGGGCTTGGAGCAGCCTGGGTTGGTGGAAGGTGTCCCTGCTCATGGCAGGGGTGGAGCTCAATGTTCCTTATGGTCCCTTCCAACCCAAACTATTCCACAATTCTGTGGTGCTCCATGGTCTGATTTTGGGGTCTGTCTATGTAAGAAATCCAGTTTGGGGGCAATTTTAGCTGGCAAACTCCAAAGCTTAGCAGACTCTTCCATGTGAGCTGAGGGCTCACAGCTGCCCCACAGCAGCCCTGGCAGCTTCAGCCCAGGCGACCTCAGCAACACATGCAGCAGTTTTGGAAAAGGATATTCACTCTCATTCAGCTCATGTTCAGAGAAGTGTGGCCACGTTCACCTTCAGGCTCTTGGGAGCCACCTTTTGTCTTAGGGCTGTTGCTCCTGAACCTTCAGGTGTGATTTCACAGCTTCGGATCTGATGTTCTCCCACCAGACTCCTCCTGGGCAATTAGAACCAAATACTATTAAGTGACAAGAAAAAAATTAAATGATGAAATATGGTCTGTCCTTGAAGGGCACTTTTTAACTGAGAGCTTGAACATATATTTGTTTAATATTCCTATTAGTGCACAGAAAAGCCTGGTGTAGAAATTAAATTGGAAAATACATTCATTTTGAGGCTTTGTTTCCATTCACTGTAGATTGAAAGGTCAGCTACAAACTTCCAATTTTCCATCAGATCTGATCACTTTTAGATCAGCAGTGCTGGGAGGAGTCACATTTTAACCACCATCTGCTTCATCCCCCACATTTCTTCCTGCAGGAGAGGAGAGCCCAACAGTAGGTTGTGCCTCTCTTTGTCTTTGTCTACGAATACAAGCTCTGACCAGCTCTCACCTTGGCATTTCTTGCAGTGGCCTGGGGTACATCACTGGGTCCAGTGTGAAGCAGGTGGCTGGAGACTGGCACTGGGCACTGCGGGTAAGTCCCTCGTGGTCACAGCTCAGTGACAGCTCCTTGGGTGGGCTGTGTTAGGAGGAGTCCCATCACACAGTTGCTCACCCTGTTGTGACATCTGGCAGGGAAAGGATTGGAAATGACACCTGTGGATGTTAAGGGCACAGCAGAGGCACTCTCTGAGCAAAGGGGAAAGGTGTGTGGGTGTGGCCTGTGGTACTTGCTGTTTTCCCTGCCTGGGAGCAAGAATTTTCTCATCCCCCTATCATTAATCAACCATGATTTCTTGATGGGGATGGGAAGATGAGGCATTGGCCTTAAATCAACTCCACAGTCTTTCAGTGCCCTGCTGTCAAGAAACTCTGAGAATGGCTTCCTGCTTTGAGGAAAAAACACTTTGTTTCAGCTTCCGCTTGTTTTTCTGCCCTGAGACAGTTGGTTTCCTTCTATTTTAACCTCTTGGGACCCTGATAAATGTGCTGAAAAGATAATCCCCTCCAATCACACACTCACAAACAGATCCTGCACACAAAGATGTCTTGAAAGAGTTGAGAGGAAGGGGCCCAGCAGAACTGGTTTCTGACCTTTGCTGGTGTGGGTGGCACGAGCACCTGTGAGGTGCATTCTCTGGCTCTGGCACTTCATGAATCTCCTGGAGCTCAGGCCAACACCATTTGTAAGAGCAGGTGGTGAAATCCATGGGCTCCCATCTCAAGAACACATGCCCCCTGTGACACAGGCCATGCCCAGGGTGAGCAAAGGCAGAACATCACCCTGAGCCATGGGAAAAAGGTTAAATGATGGACTATGGGAGGGTGGAGGGCAGTTTCCAGCCATGCACCTGCCATGGAAGGTGCAGCAGCCCACAGCTTCACACCAGGAGGATGGCTGCATCATCCAGTAGCAGAAATACTGAAAGGTAAAATGAACTGCTGAGCAGAGGTCAGCACAAGGAATGAGTTCCCCAGAGCCCCTTCTCCTCCTCAGTGGGCTTTAAGGAGGTTGATATATCAGAGCACTCTTGTGAAACCCAAATCTGTCTGTTAAACCCAAGTGGGTAATTTGTGCAGAGATCCTCACTGGAATGTTTCTCTCCAGATGGTGTCTCCATAGTTATCCTGAGAAATCCAACAGTAATGTGGGTGTTTCATGGGGGCATTACTGAGTGTCCATGGATATTGTCCTGGTGGGAGCTTAAGCCTTCAGATAAAAATCAAGGAGACTTGAAATTACCTGGCCCTAGAAAATACCAGCAATTCTGGTTTTATTTTTACCAGTGCTGTCTCGTGTTCAGCTGTCCTAAGGATATTGTATCAGGCTTCATTTATTCCTGGATGTGGGATTTTCCTGACTTTCCAGGCCTGAAATACCCTTGTGTTGCCTTTCCTAGAAGAACTGTGGGTTTCTCATCTTTGGACATGAAACATTGCTGCTCCATGTGTAAAGGCCATTCTCAGGTTAATAATGGAAGCATATTTTTTGAGAACAGGAATTTAAATAGTGTATCTAAATGGGATGGTACTTCAGTGAAAATCCATGTTCCTATTTTCCTAACAGAGCTATTTTCCATTCTGATAATAACGGAGTTTCAGTGTCAAAACAAGAATAGTGTTTGTAGCCTGCTGTACACTCAGGGAATCTGAGGAAGATGCCTGGAAATGGGAAGGCACTGTGGGTTGGCTGGAAGAGGGAGACATGCCAAGGCAGGAGTTCCAGAGCCAGCATTCTCCCTCTATCCAGAAATCCTTCATACAGCCCCACTGGCTTACAAAGGCTCCTGCACTCCCCCAGAAGGTAGCTGGCCTCTCAGCCCAGCCTGGAGCAGGTTTCTAAAGAGTTAAACATCACTGGAAAAGCAATATTTTGATGAACTGTGGCACTTATTAACACAATGGACTGCTTTAATAAGGGTATTCTCCAAGCTGCACGTTCCCAGAGTGAGATAAGAGTCCAGGGAATGACAGGGAGGAAGGAAAGGAGTGGATGCCTTGGATGCTCACAGATTCTGGCTAGAACAGTCCCTGGAACCAAACTGATGTCATCTGCTGCTTACTGCCTAGTCAAAGCAAACCCTCCCGACTCCTGGGCTAATTCCCTGCCCCTTTTTTGCAGGTATCTCCACTTCTGGGAATGATAACAGGGACACTCATCCTGATATTTGTGCCTGCTGCTAAAAGAGGGAATGCTGAACAGCTCGGGGGGCAGCTGAAGGCTCGGACCTCGTGGCTGAGGGACATGAAAGCACTGATTAGAAAGTAAGAACACGGGTAAAAACAATACTTTGCCTCTAATGCTTCATTGGGACACCCAGTGGCCTGGATTGAGCACGGAGGGACTGGAAAATGGCAACATGCAGGGAGTCACAGGAAGTTTAGTCTGTGGACCTGGGAAAGAAAATCACAGTTACATGTGGTATTGACTGCAGTGATGATGGATTCCAACTTTTGCTCTAACCTTTCCAAGACTGACATCTAAGAAAGAGTCTGCTTTGTTTGGCTCATACTTCACACAAATCAAGGCTTTTGAAGTGTAGAAATTGCTGTGTTCCTGTATTAGTTGTTGTGCCACTGTTGTTCAGACACTTGGATCCTTTTTCTTCCTTAAAAGAACTACTTTACTGAGGGGGGGAAAGAGAGTTAAATGGCAGAAAAAAAAATTAAGAGGAGAAAATACACAAAAATTGCACTCCACAGTGAGTGTATATATATATATATGTCAACATATAAATATATATATATGCCAACATATATGTTTACACACCCACGTGTGACTGAATGCAGGAGCACTGAATGTGTTTGGGTGCTTGTATGTGCATAAAGGGTCTCCTGCTCACCAGTGTTTAAGCAGCTGTGCTTCCTGCCAGAAAGCAGGTCTGTGAAGGTGCAAATACTGGCACTGGAGAATTCGGTGCTGCTTTGGAATTCTGATGGGAAACTCTGGTGTCCTTCATTTTTAGAACTGCTGGCAGGAATGCCCTCCTGGTATTGTCATCCAGTGCCAAAGGACTGTGAAAAGTCATGATGGATAATTTATCAATATGTCAGTACATTATTGTCAGTGGAGCATCACCTATGAATATTCCATGGTGCTTCTTCTCCAGTGCTCTGTACCTTGTGTTATCCCTGCCCTGGCTCCTGTGTGGGGCTCCTGCTTTTTCACCTTTCCCACCAAACCCTCTCTTGGTTTTGCCTCCACAGCCGCAGTTACGTGTTCTCCTCCCTGGCCACCTCGGCTGTGTCCTTTGCCACAGGGGCACTTGGCATGTGGATCCCTCTGTACCTCCACAGGGCACAGGTGGTGCAGAAGACAGCAGAGACCTGCAGCTCCCAGCCCTGTGGCACCAAAGATAGGTGAGAGTCAGACTCCGGGGGGAAAAGGGGGTGGGGGCTTATTTACCAGAGGAAACAGGCAAGTCCCACAGAGTCAAGTCACTAGAATGTCTGTAATTTCCTCCAGGCCCTTGCAACAATGATAGGAAATGCTGGGATTGTAAACTGGGTTTTATTTCTATTCTTCATTGCATGAAGTCAAACCAAGGGAGATGCAATGACCTCAGCTCTGTCTTCGTTCCCAGGCTGGGGTGCAGAGTAGAAAAGAGACTTTTGTCTTTGCCTTAGAGGATGTTTGGAGAGCTGAGAATTTGGCTCCTTAAGCCCCATCTGTGAGAGCTGCAGGTTGGGTGGCCCCAGTGGTGGCTGTAATAGTGAGGTTGGAATGGTTCCCCTAAAGCTGCAGGGACTCACCCTAAAGGTTTTTCTTTCTGGGAGAGGCTGTTTCATTGCTCTGTAAACTGCAGTGCTTGCTGAGTTTTGCTGAAGAATGTCACAGAGATCTGGGACACTTTGGGCTGAAGTGCTTGATGTTACAGCAGTGGTTTGGGTTTTCATCCTGGTTATGCAATATCACTTGCAGCACATGAGCTATGAGAAGTAATTCTTCATTTTGTGCTTTAGCATGATGGAACTGAACAGAAAATGCTATAAAAGCATTTCTCCAGGTAAATAAAAGATATGAGAAACTGCCTTTTGTCAGCTCTTTTGCTTTTTAGCTCATGAGGGAAAATAATATTAGGAAAACCTTCTTGCTCTAGTGACATAATCCCATCTCAAGTAAAGTACTTAGTGGTTTGGAGTCCCATCAACCAGAGTGTCCAGCAGGCAGGCTCAGGCTGTTCTGCACAAATGCAGTGAGCAAAAATACACAGCCCCAGTCTGCCCATCTGCTGTTTACAGAGAGTTTTCCCCTCCTGGATGACACCTCGATTTGCAGCTGCCCTGGAGCTACTCTAATGTAGTTGCCAAAGACTCTGTAATGCAAGTCCTGCGCAGACAGTGCAGAGAGCCCTGACAGCTCCTGGCTCTTTAAATTGAAATTAACACATTTCAAGTGTGTAACCCAACAGCAAAAGGCTTCTTTGAAGTGGTCTGAAAGGAGTTATAAAGTCAAAGTATGTTGAAAATCGTGGTATTTAAGAGTCTTATTAGATTTCCTTTCCCTCAAGCTTTCTGCTGCCTGTTCTGTCCATGGTTTCCCATTACATGATCAATGTGGAGGTTATTAATTAGTTTTGTGCATGCATAATTAGCTGTAGGAGCTCAGTTCCACCCAAAGCAGCAGTGTGAGCCCTTTGACCAGGGATCTGTGCCTGTGCTTTGTTTTCCTTAACTGCAGGGCAAGAGGGCTAAAACCATCAGCACTCAGCAGGGCAGCTCTTTGAGATTTTTAATTTTTAAATCTATTTAAATCTTTTTCAATTTGCGAGGCCAATGTGCAGATTTCCAGTAGTCCACCCTAATGGTCAAGTTTACCCTAACAACTTATCCAAACACCACACCCACTTTTGGGAAAAACTCCAAAGAACCCCACGCTCATCTCTTATTTGTATTTTTTTAAATTTCCTAGCCTGATCTTCGGAGCAATCACGTGCTTCACTGGCTTCCTGGGGGTCATCACAGGGGCAGGAGCAACCAAGTGGTGCCGGCTGAAGACGCAGCGCGCCGATCCCCTGGTGTGTGCCGTGGGCATGCTGGGCTCTGCCATCTTCATCTGCCTCATCTTCGTGGCTGCCAAGAGCAGCATCGTGGGGGCCTATGTAAGTACAGTCCTGCCCACGTGCCAAACCCCTACAAGACTGTGCGCATTGTGCCCTGCAGGGAGCCTGAGGTGTTGGCTTGCTTCTGCCCTTCTGCTTTGGGCATCTTGGCACTGTCTGGGTGTGCCTGATATCTCAGCTGCTCATCCCCTGCTTCCTGACTGCCATCAGCCATGGAACCCACGGTGTCTGCCTTGGGGCTGCTCTGGCTGGACCTCCATCCACACCTTTATGGCTCTTGCCTAATGTTTTGGTACAGGAAAATTGACCACTTCCCTTGCAATGAGGGTATTGTAGCTGCAGTGGTACCAGGTTATAATTACAGTGTAATTTGTCTGTGGGCTTGCTTTTGGATGCCTTTAGGTACCATTCATTTTCATAACTAGGTAGATTGCAGCAGACCAATATTAATTACTGAGTGATTTCAATTTGTTGTTATCTGTATTAGCATAGCCCAGGAACACAACGCACAAATGCAGATTAAAATATGGCCCCTCCCTGAGTGCTTATAATTGAATTATACAAAAAGATAGCAAATAGATCCTGACAAACAGAATCATAGAATGGGTTGGGTTGGAGGGGACCTTTAAAGGTCATTTATTCCAACACCCCTGCACTGTGGAGGGACACCTTCCACCAGACCAGGGTGCTCAGAGCCCCATCCAACCTGGCCTTGAATGTTTCCAGGGGTGAGGCAGCCACCACCTCCTGGCACCCTGTTGTGCCAGTGCTTTACCACCTGCTTTGGGAGATACTCCTTTCTTATGTCTAACCTAAATCCACCCTCTTTTAGACTGAAGGGAAAAGGAAAAGCTCAACTGGAATAATCCAGCCTCAGGCTAAAGTCTTGCTTTCAGTAGGGAGTGGAAATCCAGTCACTGAACAGGTCCCACCTTCCCTTTTAATGCCATAGAGAGAACCTGTGGCCAGGGAGAAGGTTTTGAAGGCAAAGCAGGAGGTGTTTGGGGCAGTGGGATCCTTTGTGAAAGCCCTCCCTCAGCCTCCACACAGCCATGCACAGTCTACCCACGAGGAGAATTCATTTACAAGTGACCAACCAACTGCTGCTCCTCATTTCTCTGTGTTTCTAACACTACCCTAGCCTTGAGTGTTTGGTATTCCAGGAGCTGCCATTGTTATGAGGAAGCACAAGAAGAGAGAGTGAAAGTTCAAAATGATTAAGGCACTCTGGCTGTTTAGAAAGTGTCAGAAAGAGACCCTGATTTGTGGCCTGGGCTCGAATTAACCTTTGATTCAGCAGAAAAATGATCACCTGTGAGAGGCTGTTACTGTAGGCACATCATTAACATTTCATTGTTGGCCTCTCTGAGTGAAGATCACATCCCTCACCTGCTCCCTCCACCTATTTGTGCATTCAGACCTGTGATTTTCTCCTTTCTGAGACCCAATGACATGACATGTTCATTTGTAGTGTTCAGTCTTCTTATGCAAACCCCTCTCTGTTTCTGAGCTGGAATGCTCTGTTTGAAAATTGTGCAGCAAAAGGTGGCTGTTGCTCTCATTTTTATCTTTTTATTTCTAATTTTTTAATAACTGTGGTTATTTTGCATTGTATAAGTATATAAATATCGGTGGTATTATTTAACCAGTCCTAGAAACAATTTATTTCATTATGCATGGGCAGTAAATCTAATGAAGAGTCAATGGTTTGCAAAGGGAATTAGAGCTGCATGTGGAGGGGTGTGAGGAATATGAGCCTGTTTGTAGGTTTTATTTTTTTAGGGAAAGACCTGCACACCCATTGGCATGATCACCCTGGCCCTTACACCTGCCTGCTCCCTCCCTCCCCTGGAGACACCTTTTCTCCCCTGCTCCCTCTCACAGGTGCTTTTGGTCACTGGGGGCAGCAGCAGTTCCAGTTCTGTCACAGCCACTCCTGCCTGGAGCAGGGAGACAGATGACTTTTTTCCATCCAGTCTTTTCATACTAATCCAGTCAGTTACTGGCAGTGGTAGAAGTGGCTGGCAAGGTGGAATAATTCAGCTTTCTGTGTCACTTTGCTGCCCAGACACTTGTATTTCTCTCTTTTACTATCTTGCTTGGCTGCACAGTCCAGTCCGTTCTCATTCAGTTTTCCTTGCAGGGTGTGGATTTGTGTGTTGTAATCCAGCTCCTTAAAGCACCAATTTGCACATCTGTGGGTCCCACTCTTTCTGAAATATGTATTCTTTGAAACCTTGAGTTTCAAACCTGTCCCTGGAGACCCATTATCTGTGTGGCATCATCGTCTTGCCCTGCTCAGACATTTCAGCTGCAGATTTTACACTTGTTTAAATCTCCAGATGACTGGGGAGAGATGTTTTGCTTCTCCTTCCTCATGACACTCTTCCAAGTTCCTCAATTTCAGCATCTATTTCAATTTCTCAAAGACCTTTTATGATCTTGCAGAAACAGCAGCTCCCAGGGTAAAACCTTGCCATGGAGCTTTTACAGCCTCTCAGTCTCAACTCCAGGGACTCTCTGTTGATGTGGTGTTGGTGACCTGCCTCCTTCTGAGGCATCAGCATTGCCCAGCACTGGGCTGGAGTTAATATTACTCCAGATTCAGCAGTCCATGAGGGTGTCTTACAACCATTTCAGAGGGAAATACAAAGAATGAAGATGTTGACAGATACCGTGGAAGGAGTTCATTACCTGCTTAGGTCTTGCTGTGAGAGCTGCTGGTGTGACCACTCTGAAACCTACTCTATTTATCATTTTTGGCAATCAGAATTTGCTAACTCACCTGAACAGAGAGGCTCGAGGGGGCCATGAGTTCTGTCAGCTCAGCACAGATGAACAGATGGACATGGGGAGATATTCCACAGCTCGAGTCAGAAGAGGCTGTTTCTACAGGGCTGAAATCTCAGTGTAAAGTGAGGCTTCAAAAAGTGTGTGAGGAATCAAACCTCGAGTGTTTCAGGAGTCATTGATCTATTCTGGAGCTGCCCTGTTTGCAGCAAGAATCCCCAGAGTGTCTCTCCAGCAGTAACATCACATATCCTCATATGCCCTTTGCAGTGCATGGACTCATTTTTATAAATCCCCATTAGCAGCTGAAGGACAGACATTTTTTCATGTCAGTATTTTTTGTCCTACTTTTTGATCTTCCTCTTGTTCCTCTTCTCCTTTTACCAGTAGCCACTGGTTTCGTGGAATGGTTGAAATACACATTCAGCCACTGAGAACTGATGTGCTCTGAAGTTTGGAGCATTTCAGTGCTTTATTTGTGGGATTTGTGCTGAATTCCTGCACAAGGGGCAAGTTCTCCCTGCTCCCAATTCATACAATTACACAATGTGTGTAATTCACAGAACCTCAAGGCAAGCAGTTGTCTGTTTGCTGTGTGTGAGCAGCCAGGGCTTGGGGATGCTGCTTTGGGAAGTGTGATTCCATCTTTCCCAAGCTCAGTTTACCCTCTCCAGCCACAGAACCCCAGCAGCAGCAAAGCTGTGGCAGGAGAGCCCACCTGGGGCTTTGGTAAGTGCCTGCTGTGGGACATGTGGCTTCAAGTCCTGTCAGCACCTTGGCTCAGTGGCTCTGTGTGCTGAGCTTGGCAGCTCCAGTGAGAGCCAAGGTCAGGGCAGAGCAGTGGGCAGTGGCAAAATGGAAAGCAGGATCTGGAAATGGAAACCAACTGACCAGCTGGGCTGTGCCAACTGGCTCGGACACCATCACGGGGGAAGCAGATCCAGGCACAGAAAGAGGGGATGGGGAGGGGAAAATGTGAGGGAAGCAAAGACAATTTTAGAAACAAATAGAGGAAGCTTCTGCAGGTCAATGTGTAAGACTTGCTAAATAAAGGAAATTATTCCTGGCCGTGACATGATGGTGTGAGGGGTTTAGGGGACCTCAACTGCTGTGTGGGAACGACAGTGGCAGTGGTCACGTTGTGCCAGAGCTGCCACTCCTGTGGTTCTTTGGCTTTTAATGTCTCTTGTTGGCCATCTCCAAAGTGCCAAGGGTTATATTTCACCACAGGGCACTGATGGGACAAAGCCCATAGTTCAGTCCTGTCTGGACTGTACGGAGATATTTCCCATGTTATGCCGTGGGGGGGAAGGTCCCTCCACACAGAGGGCAGAGAACCTCCCTTGGTTTGCTGCAGAGTTTAACATACAGCTTGGTGCCTAGTGATGCAGATGTCTGTGTTTGACGGAGCTGTGGCCTTCTTGACTTTTCTAACTGGCTTTTTGGAACAGAATGATGCAAGTTGGACTTGACATTTAAGGTCTTTTCCAAGACCTCAGTGATTCTATGGTTCTAGGTGTGGAAACCCAGGGCTGTTTCTTCCTGTTGCTTTCTCGTGTGCTGCTATAACCAAATGTGTCAGCCCTTATTTTAGCTGCTCTGTAGTTCATAAACTTCATTTACATTAACAAAGTTGCAGATCAATCCACTAGAGCTCTGATACAGGTCCTTGCTTTGCTAATATTCAGGATAAAGCACAGCAGTTACAAGGAGTGTATTGTGTAGGTAAGAGCCAAATAAGCAACAAAGGCAAGTTTGCAACAGGTTATTTTTCCTTTGAATGTCAAGTGAATAAATCTTCTCCTTTTTGTGTGTTTTGTTACAACAGATTTGCATTTTTATCGGAGAAACTCTTCTGTTTTCAAACTGGGCTATCACAGCAGACATTCTAATGGTGAGTGCACTTTGGAACAGCATCTTTGGGTGTTCAGAGCAGTTTATGAGCTTGCAAGAACGGCCTGGAGTTCACAATTTCTTCCAAACCCTAGTCCTTACTTCAGCCTATTTTGGTTTTAATTGCTAAGTAACATATAGAGAGAGATAGAGAAAAGATTCTTCTTGTCCTTTGTTCTGAGCATCAGGGACAGGAGATGTCCAGAAAGGACAACCCTTCTGAATTAATTTCCCCAAATTTGAAGTATTTGTGCAAAGCTCCACATGCACAGAATTCAGGCAGAATTTCCTTACAGTCAGCACATTCATGGATTTTGTTGTCAATAACTCAGCTTTGTTGTGCAGTAGGAAATCCTTCCCTCCCTCCCTCCTCTGACCACAAAGGCAGCCCATCTCCCTTCCATTCAACACATACACAATAGAACTCCACCTCTGGGAGAGCAGAGAGGAAAAGAAAGTAGAAAGAATTTTTGGACTATGTCCACCTTGTCCAAGAGGAAACTGTCAGGGGCTTTTCACCTCATGTCCTTCGTTTTCCATTCTTTCTCCACCACAGAGCTCTTTAAGTCTTTCAAATCAGCAAGTTGACCTCAGCAGCCCCATTTTCACATGAAATAGTCTGGACTTTTGTTCAAGAGCCTGGTGTGTTTTGCAGGGGTTCATCAGAGCTGTACAAAGCCCTTCAAACATAACATGTGTTGAAACCCTGTTGTGAAGGAGCTGTTGCTTATTGTATGAAAGAGACAGGCACTAAGGCCCAGAACCACTACAGGACTTGCCCCAGGTCCTTTGTCAGCTTGTTGTCAGAACTAAAAATATAATCAGTCTGGCATCAACAGCAAACTCCCTTGGCTTGTGTTTGTTGGTTATGCAAACATCAAGGAGGAAACAATTGGGCTCAGTACTCCTAGATGGAAAGATAATGGTGTTGATATATTGATTCAGCAAAGAACTTCAAGCCTGTGCTTTAGTTCTGTTTATGTTGAAGTTCAAGGTTTGTTTGTATTTTGAGGGAGCTCTGCAATTGCCATCCCTGATCAACTTTCCATCTTTAACTCATTTGTGCCGGGAGTGCTTTGGGAGGAGGGCTGGGTGGTTCATTCCACCTCTCTGTGCCAGAGGGAGACCTGCAATTTGGCCTGTGTTGTCCCAACCAACCTAAAAAGGTATTTTTCAACCAACTGCTCCATTATATCATGGGTATATCAAGATCATTGACCTGTTTTAATAACAGAGTTTTTTGTGATGGTTTCAATGTGACTTCACTGTCCTGCAGCTCTTTGACAGCTTTTATAGGGTTTGCCATCTGCCTTACCAGCATCCTGTAGTAGGCTGCATTTTGTAGGGATGCATTTACAGTTGTTTATGCTGCTTTAGTGTAAAAGAACTTCATAGGAAATGATTGGAAGTTGTAGTTCCTTTTTCCAAAACAAAGGAAAAAAATGAAAACCATGTTAAAAATTGGATTTTGGCAATTCCTGACAACTCTTCAGCTCTCTGTTCACTGGTGTGGTTAGAAAACTAAACTGAATGTCATATATAATGCCCAGCTTGATGCACTAAAGCACAGGTGGACCTGTGAGTGTGCTGAAGAAATAAATGTAAATATCATTTCCATGAGTGCAGGGCTGTGACCAGAGGCGCTGAATGCAGTGGGACCACAGGGGGTTGGGAGGTGGGACCCACCTCTGACAGACAGCGGTGTGGGAAGTCCCTGCCAGGGGAAGGGGTGGATCTGCTTTAGTGAGATGTGCTTTAAATGTTTGGCAAATTAATTTCTACTGATTACTATTTATTTGGTGTAATCAGAAGTGTGGCTGTTCTTGCCTGGGGCTGGGAAGGAGCTTAAAAGCATTATTAGCGTAAGCTTAATGACACTTTCATCCTATACATAAATATTACCCTGTTTTCATGGATAAAAGCTCTCAATACTGGCTGAACACTGTTCCTGCTGATCTCATTATGCCAGGAGTGAGGCTTTTTGGAAACTGCATCCCAAATGATTTCTCACAGCTCTCCCAAGGTTTACAGATCTCATGACTGGTTAAGAACCCTATCGGGCAGGTTGTTAAGCACCTCCAGAGGTTTTGCAAGTTTAATTTCCGTGGCAAAACAAGGATGTTTGCTTATTATCTTCCAATTTAATTGTTGGCTCTCCCTGGCTTTGTGCTCCCATTGCTCCTGCCCCTGGAAGGGCCATGTGTGGCTCTGTGTGTGCAGGCCCAGGTGCCAAGGGCTGGCTCTGATCAAGTGTCGGTGCTGCAGAATGTTCTGCACTGCCTGAGACGTTGAAAGGCTGAGATTTGTTCCAAATGCAAATTTGTACAAAACAGGCCGTATTCTCCTGAGCACAACTCTCCATATCTCCTGCCAGGCACATGCTCAGATGGTGCTCGGGGAAAGGGGGGATGTTTTGGATGGAGCATGCTAATTATGAAACAAACTCCATCAGCCATCTTTGCAAATTGGCCTTCAAATTACCAAAACCCCAAAGTAGCTTTAAAACTGCCTTGTAACAGCAATAATGAACGAGCTTCAGTGCAGCAGGCAAGTGTGTAACAGGCTGAGACATTGGGAGTGCTTGGGAATTTGTGGAATCTGGTCCTAATAGTGGGGTTTTCCTTCCATAGGACATCTCAAAAATAAAGATGATGGGCAGAGGCTTGGTGGCATTTCTGTGTAAGAGCCAGGAGGCAATTTAAGGGGCCCCAGCTATTTCAATCACAACCTCTTTAGGTCTTTGCTGAGAAAAACCATCCCCCAGTTTATGCATAGCCCTGACACTCATGCAAAAAAACTGCTCTGAATATTTCTGCTTTTTTTAAACCATTTGTTCTTTTTAAGTGGTCGTGACCTGCCGTGCAGGAGCTGCTCTACTGTTTTGTTGTAGAGACAAAGTCTTCCTTTAGGCTTGAAAGAGGCCCAGAGTGGTGCTCAGCTGTGCCATAGGCATGGAGGAACGTTGCTTTTGTCCCCATTACCTTCCCTATAAATAAACCCTGTTATTTATTTAGTCCAAAATGCTGCCCTATTTTTAAAGCTGGAGATAAATTGCATTTCCAGAAGCTCTTGCTGTTGCTTCTCTCAGTGAAGCCTTTGGTGCTGAAAGTATGAATTTTTCTGACCCAAGTGCTCCTCTGAAAGCTTAGACATCAACACCAGAACTTACCTCTTTGGCACGTGGCCTTCTCTGGGAGAAGGGTGATCTCCCCCTGGCTTTCCCAGCTGACTTATTCCAGAGCAGCTTCCTGCTTCCATCCCAGAAAGGAGGTGTCAGCAGTAATGCATGGCCTCTCTGACCCCCTATTTAGAGAAGAGAGGTTTCCAAAGCTGCTGGCTCAGCCTCCCTGCCCACCCTCTGTGCCTGTCTGGGAACCTGGGCCCGGGGATGGGCCAGGAGGATCCCACAGCCGGGGCTGCTGCGGCTCTCCCACCTCCAGCTTCTGGGGCACGGCCAAACCAGGCCATTGAATTTAGGGCTATTTTGGTATCCAAATGCCCAGTTAGAGCTGTAATTTACTGCTGCCTTCTTAGAACAGTAGATAATGTTTGCTACCAACTGCTTCCTGTCCATCAGGATGAAATGCTTTTTAAGCACGCAGAGGGTGGAGTAATTTTGGTGTTTTGGAGAGGCTGGTTTAAGTTTTTTGTTTGGGGTTTGGTTTTTTTTTCCTTCCAGTATCTTTTCAAGCAGGACAAAATGTCTTGTATTCATTTGCTTGTCACATGTTGGGTTTTAGGTTTGAGTGGGATGTTTGTCTCTTGAATTCCAGACTAAATTTACCAAATTTTGGTACTTCTGGTTGTTTTGACCATCAATAACTTCCTAACCTAAAAACTTGTTGGAATTTGAGCTGCTGCTTGCAAAATTACGCCTGCATAACACAGATACACATGCAAAACTACGTCTAATATATGTGTGAGTGTGTATTAATGTGTATAAATATATATATGTGTGTATATATATATATGCACACAGACATACAGTACAGGTGTTCAAATTTCTTCCTCTAATTGACACCAATTCACTACCACTCCTTGGAAATGGTAAACTTTTAATAAATGTGCCATTTCCTTTGCCCTTTTGCTAAGAAAATGGATATAATGCAGGGTCAGGCAGGCTTTCATCTCCAGGTTTGCTGACATAAACTATACAGAAAGAAAAATACTTTAGATTTCAAACCCCCTGATTCACACATACACACAGCTCTGGGCTCTTGAATTAGGCAGAATTTCACTGGATCCTCCCAGATGCCTTTTCCCAAACAGCCCTTGCAGAGTGTTTCTCCATTGCCCCCGTGTGACCTGGGGCCTGGTGGGAAGGACAACAATTAATTTTTCTTAATTTTTCTTCTGTCTCTCCAATTTGCACCCATTTCCTGCCCCTTTGGGGGGCGGGAGTGCATTGTGGGGCTCTCCTCCTTTCACAGCCTGACCTTCAGCACATTTCTGTGCCTCTAAGAAAGTCTAGAGCTAAGTTTCCTCTGGGGATTTCTTTCTTTGAGTGGTGTTCTGAGCTCCTGGATGCAAAAGGAGGACGGGGCTGACGTGCACAGCTGGGTGGCTGCTGTGGATCTGAGCATCCTTTGCTCTTTCATTGCACAACAGGAGTTTAACAGGGTGCCTGTTTAATACATGGCATCAAAGTGCATTAGCCGTGTGCATTTGCAGCTTTGTCAGAGCAGGGATGAAAGAACTGGCAGGTCATTCTGAAAGCACGTGGTAAAACCCTAAGGAAAAGCATTTAATCTAATTTTACCCATCATTCCGAATTGTGCTTGGAACGAGATGATCATTCCAAACAGACATCAGTTTTCTTCCAGTGTGGCTTTTCTCAATGCTCTTTCTTTTCTTGCTGGTTTTTAGGGCTCATTCTTTCCATTGCAGACAGGACAAGTCCCCTTTCCCAGGAGGAATTGTTAAAGCACTGGAATGTGCTTCAGATCCCGAGCCCTGAGTGAGCTCCCCCTGCCCCACCCAGCTCAGGTGATGGATCTCTGGCTGGGGACAGGCCAGTCCTAAATGTCACACTTAATGAATAAATGACTACAGAAAAGGATTGCAAGAAGGAGTTGAAGCCTGGCAAGGCAGGACTTGTAAAGAAAGACTGAAGGCAGCCCCATCAGAGAGAAGGTGGACAAATCAAAGGGATCATGTCCTACAAATAGCTGGACAAGAGCCATTCCTGGCAGGGCTCAGGCTCTCCAGAGCCCCAGGAAGACGCAGGGCGAGATTCAGTGCTCAGAGGCAGAAACAAAGCTCACTTGGATTTAGAGACCTATTGAATTCTTCATTACTTCCAGCCTTTAAATCAAGACAGGATCAATTTATAAACCAGGATTTGTGGACTCGATGCAGATGTCCTTAGCCAGCTTCTTTCACAAGTTATGCAGGAGACAATTACTTGTCTCTACTTCTAGAGGTGTGTTGTAAAATTAAGGTCATTCCACAGGACAGGGGGTTGCTGGTTTTTCCTGGGTTGTGGTTTTTTTTTGTTTTTTTCTTTTTTTTTAAAGTTTTTTTAATCTTTCATCCCTTTCCATGGTTTGGGCTCTGCTTTCTGTGAGCTCTGATCCCTTCATGGGGAAGTAATTTGTGTTTTCCACTGCTCCTGTGTAGTCTGACTGATTCTGCATGACCTGGCTAAGGGTGTCATGTCCTATTAGAAGAGTGGAGACCAAACTACACTATCTTGGATATGGAAAATTTTCCTAACGTGACTTTGTCACTTTGCACACATGCAGTCACAAATGGCTGAGGGAAATTTAAAGTGGCTGGAGATGGAGTGGGAAGGGAGGATGTGACCTTGGAAAGTGATGTGGATTGCTGGTGGTTTAGGAAGCAAAATCATCACTTTATTATGGAACAAACACAACATGCCAGCTTACAGCACAGGTTTGAAGGCTGGTGGTGCTGAGCCACCTTGAACTTCCCTCTCCCCACCAGCAAAGCAAAAATCCAGGCTGAGGAGCAATAGCAGTGTCTGCTGGACAAAGCTGACAGTCAGAGCTTCCTTCTGTCTGAGGAGAGTTCCAGAGCCATGGGGACAATCAGGTGCCCAGTTCCTGAGCCACCCCTGGACTGGCCAGTGGCTCTGTGTGCCACCAGCATCTGGGGCAGCTGCTTTGCTCAGCCCTGTCCTGGGTATAGCCTGAGCAGTGCAGGACAGCTGGGCAGCTTCTTACTTCACTTCCCTGATGTATTTTTGTGTCTTTCCCTCTGCAGTACGTGGTGATCCCAACGCGCCGTGCAACCGCAGTGGCCTTGCAGAGTTTCACTTCGCACCTCCTGGGAGACGCTGGCAGTCCTTATCTCATCGGATTTGTAAGTGCTCACAGCAGGCTCTGGCAGGGCTGCCTGCCCTCCTTTGCTTTGGTTTGCTCACTGCTCACCTCCAGTGCCAGGTTAGATCCTGCTGGGAAGGGCTGTGTCTGGGAGCAGAATGGGAAGTGCTGCAGAGCAGTGCAGCTTCTCTGTGCTGCAGCTCCAACCTGGGAGGGCCCCTTGGGGCTGAGAAATGAGCTTCTACATTGGTTTAGCCTCAGGCATTTCGAAAGCTTACAGACAGCTCTGTAAAGAGGCAGTGGTGCTTCTGTGGGTCTGTTAGAAATTAGGTTGGGTAAAAGCTGAGTGTGTTTAAGTGTTAATCTGACCTCACAAACCAAAGACTTATTTATGGGCAGCAACATGCAGCTGTCCTGACCTGCTGAGATTTTGTACCTGGTTTGTATGATGATAAATCACAGAATTACAGATTATCCTGAGGTGCAAGGGACCAGAAGGATCATTAACATCCACAGGACACCCCAATAATTTCACCCTGTCCCTGAGAGTGTTGTCCAAACACTCCTGGAGCTCTGGCAGCCTTGGGGGGCCTGTTCAGTGCCCACCACCCTCTGGGGGAAGAACCTTCCCCTGAGATCCCACCTGAACCTCCCAGTGATGTTGCACAATCCATGGCAGGGTGGATGTGTGTGTTTGGGGGGGTTTGGGTGTGACTGCTGCAGTGGTTGGCCTTGATCTGTCTGGGCATCTCCCTTCCTGTGCCACCATTATCCTGGTTCAGAGAGAAACAAAAGACCCAGCTCCAAAACCTGGCAGTCAGGGAACATTCACAGTTGGAAATATAAGGCAGTGATGCAACTGGGATCTTCACTGGCCCCATCACCTGAGAGACAGGGCTTTGATGTGCTCCTCCAGCTCAGAACTGTGTGACACAGGTGCTGTGGGGCTCTTTTCTTTTTTAAAACCATCATTTCTCATCTATTCATCCTATAGACACCGGTGTGTGTTTCTATACATACGTATTTATAGATATATTTCATTTTGTGAGTATATCTATTGAAATATACATAAATATTTACTCTTGAGTGGCAGCTCCCCACAATGCTGTAGCTGCTGTGGACCCTCTGGAACACACATGAAAAGGCAGAGAGAGATAAGGCTGAATAGACCAAAGAAATAAGCAATGTCTCAAGAGAGTAAAAATGCACAATTTAGCTTACTCTTTATTTACTTTAATGTGCTGGGTACCCAGGGAGAAAGGAACTTATTTTAGAAATTATTTGAAGGTGGCAAGAACAAAGGAATTGCTGGAAGAGTGGGGAATGTGGAGGAGGAGGATGAAACAAGCAGGGCAGGGAGCTTTGAAGGCTGGGGAAGAGGGCAGGGCTGGGGCAGGCCAGGCTGCCTCAGGTGACTCTGCTACATGTTCATCCTTTTTCTTCCGTTAAAGGGATGTCCAGGAGGAATACCAAGGACCCTGAATGATTGCAATTAATCTTGAAAGTTGCCTAAGGCTCTTTAGTGTCATAGATTTAAAAAAAATAGTCTTTGGTTGTAGAAATAGTGTGCCTTGCCCTTCTGGTATTCAGAGATCAAGCAAGTTGTGAGTTATTTAAGGATGCCTGGCTGAAACATGCATAACCCAAATTTAATAGCTGCCTTAGGCTTTCTTTAGACTGGGAAAATATTAATCGTTATTTTGAATTATCCTTTTTTAATGCTGTAATTGCTGGACAGTTGTGATGTGGGAGGAGACTGTGCAAGTGCAAGGCTGTGTGGCAGGAGCAGCCTCCATCTGTGTGGGCTCTGCACTGCCTGGACTTGTCACTGTTGAAAGGGAAAGGACAAACAGCCAGCTTGGCCACCAGAGCTAAGGCCAGCAGTCAGCTGGAGCGTTAAAATCCCCTGCAAATGTCCAGCTGCAGTGCAGGATGGAGCCCTTCAGGCAGGTCTGACACCTCCCCTGGGCAGGGTGCAGAAGGGGCTTGGATTCTGACCTGGGTTTTCAGGGGGGTGCTGAGCAACCCACTCCTGTTGGCTTTAAGGGAAATTTGGGAACCCACTTCCCACAGTCCTGGGAACCCCAACTCCCACTGCTGTGACTCTGGAGTTACCACAAGGCAGGCCCAGAGCAGGGGGAAGGTTTTGAGGGGGAGCAGTAGCAGCCTGTGAAATAGTTCACTTCTCTTGGGCTGGATCTCGGCTCCAGCTCTTTGTGTTCCTAGTTCTGGTTAGGTCTTTGTGCCCTTTAAAATGAGACAACTCATTGTAAGCCATGCCAGTGAGTCCCTGCTCCCATCTGTGCACATGGGTGAACCTGGCTTCCCTAGTCATCATCCTTCACACCAGCAGCTCTCCCCTTCCTCTCCCTGACATTCTCTCTTCCTTCAGGAAAACTGAGTACGGGCAGAGTTGGATTTTTTTATTTTGAGGCTGTGGCTTGGGACTTTTTGTTTTCTTTCATCAAGTCTGTCATTTGCTTCCTCCCTGAGCACAGCAGTGCCTTCCTCTCCCACCCCTGCCTTGCCCTCTAGCCCTGGCAGTGATGAGAAAGAGGCACCCACTGCAGGCACTGCTGTCTCCACACGTGCCAGGGCACGTGCACGTGCTGTGGGCACACACTGTCCTCACTGCCCTGGTGCCCTCTGCTCTCCCACCTGCTCAAATTCCCTCTCTCTTCTCTGTGCAACCATCCATCAGGGATGGAAACCTGTCTGTATGCACTTGGCACTGGCAACATCAGCCTGTGAGGGGGGTGTTTTCAAGTGCCAGAGATCGACTCTGCTCCACCAGCACCTTTTGGTGGGCTAAAAGCTACTCCCTGGACTCCTCTGGTGGTGGTTCCCACCTGCCTGACCTCCTCGGCTCCTGCTGTTTCAGTTTTCCTGGAGGGACAGCTCCTCCAGCCAAGCGTGCCAGGATGGAATTCCAGTCTGGGCTGTGGGAGCCTTTCACCTTTCACTTTTCTCCTTTCCCAACGCTCCTATTTGAGCAGTCTGATAAACTAGATCTAATGAGCTACTTAAGCAGGGAGAATGCTAATGACCTTCCTTTAGCAAGTAGTTAGCAGAGCGGTGTTAATTATCCCTGGTGCAGGCTATCAGGGCAGGAAGATCAGCATTTCATTAGGGGCAGCCAAGGAAAACTGGAGTAAATGCAGCAATACTTTTTAATGGAAGTTATAACTGGAGGTGCAGATTTCACAGCACCTTGTCCCAGTTTGAGACAACCTCTTTGGTGATTTGGTTTGAAGGTGTTTACCCAACCAAGTAAATAGGTCTTTATAGAAAGTGGTTCTGTGTGTAAAGGCTGAGGAAGCAGAATTCACATATTTATATAGTTCCAATATTTATAGTGTACATGAGAGTGTACAGGCAGCATCTCCCATCATCTGATGGGGTTGGTAGATGAAGTGGGATGCACACTTGTGGTTTTTATTGTTCTTCCTTTACCGAGTCCCAGCTGCTTGACAGGTGTTCTGTAGCCCTGCTGGGATCACTCCTCCTGTAGAGATCTTCCCCCTCGTGTGAGCTTGTGTTTGACCCAAATTGTGGTGGGTAAAATGGGTCTTGCCCTTGCAAGTCTGAGCATCTGCTGTGCAGGTGTCAGGGAAATACTGTGAGGAAGAGAACCCTCAGCCTTAATACCTGTTTCTGCAAAAAGGAACTTTAAGTTGAGGATTTCTGTGGCCCTGACTGAGCTGAGTAATTAAAAGCCTTTTTCATAGTGTACTGAAAGGCCAAATCTTTGACATGGCTGTCAGTTGCAAAATAAGGGGGGAATTAACCACCTGGAGACCCATCCTCATGGGATTTATCTCCTCATTGCAACGAGCTAACAAGCTTCCCACTTCTGTTGACTCAGCAACAACCAAGATTTAAGTCTGCCCTAAAATCCCAAATGAGTTCCCATCCATAAAATGCTCTTTGCCAAGGATTCACAGCCTGCTCTGGTGTTTTTCCAGAGCTCTGGGCACCTCTCATGCCCATGGCTTTGGTTAGAAGTGCAGCTTCTCAGTATTTCTGATAAACATTTAATGTATGTGAAAGCCTCTCATTGGAGAAAACCCAGAAATCCAGAGTGGGTGGTTGTTGTGGTTTAATGAACCACAGACCTATTTCTACCTGGGCTTGGGTACCCCCATCCCCACACATTCCCCATGGTGTGAGGCATCTCCCACTGGGACAGCAGAAAGTCCAGTGTTACCTTAGAGAACCCCTGTGCAGGCCAGACTTGGAGAGAAAGGCAGTCAGTGACACAAACAGACTTTCAGGCCTCCCCAGAGAGCTGCAAATGAGGCAGATGTTTCTCTGAGCCCCAGAGGTACCAGCTCTGTGTGCTGGCACTGCAGCAGAACCCGTGGTGGAGTATCTGGATCTACTGCAGCCTTGTCAGGGCAGCACCAGGGCAATATTTAATGTACCTGGGGGAAGCAGGTACTGCTGGGGCACCACACACTAATACAGGATACTGATACTGTCACCAGCCGAGTATGAAATCTGTTTGCAATCTCAAAAGGATGCAATTAAGATTAACTGGTTTTTTTTTGCTCTTTTTTCTTTGATTTAACATTCAAATGTGCCAAGTTTGAAATTGAAATAACTTTTAGACTATAATTGCTTTTACCTTTCTGTAGTTTTCTGAATGAGTATCGTTAAAAAATACGGGTTTACTTCCTCATATTATAAAGTGTTTCTCATGCCATTTAGCACAGTATAAATGCTTGTTGCTCCCCCACAGGCTCAGCAAATTGTTCACCTTATAAAATACCTTATTTTTGCTTTCTCATCTTCATTTACATTCATATTAGATTTATTTAAAAAAGTCAAATAGCCCTTTCACAGGCACCTCTGACTTGGGGGTGGGTGGAGCCCAGAGCATTGTGGTGACACCATGGGGTTACAGGGATCCTGTGTTAGTGGCTGTACTGAGAGGGCAGCCAGGGGGAACCTGGCCTGTGTCAAATGGCAACCATGAAAATCAGGTACTTGTGCCAGAAACAGCCTTTTCTGTGGCAGAAATTTAGAAAACTCAAGCAATTGCAGGGGAATTGAGAGATTGACTTGGCAGTGCGAGAGAGGAGAAGGAATGGTCATTTCAGAGATGTTGTTACCATTGCACTGGCTAATTAATAGATTACTTAATTACCTGCCCTGTTCAGGAGGGGCAGAACACAGAGCCCAGACACCTTCCCTGGGCTCAGCCCACCTCAGCTTCTACTGCATCAATGGCCTGTCCTGTGCTCCAAAACACACCCCACGAGCTCCCCAAGACAGTGATGAAGTTCCCCTTTGTTCCTTCCTTGTCTCCTGCCCTGGGATGGGGGATTTAGGGTTTGGGCTGGTGCCCACTGCAGCTGTGCCCTTCCTGCTCCGGGAAGGGGGCTCTCTGTCCAGCTGGACTCCATCCATCTGCCTGGGCACAGTCCAGCCCTGTGTGTTGCAGGAATGCCACAAGCTGGAGTTTATTTAGCAGAGTCATTCCTCTTGGTCTGAGATCTGCACAGCAAGGGAGGAGCCGGCAGCTTTCACTGTTAGGTTGGTATCAAAGAGCTGTGATTAGACTGCAGAGCAGCAGCAGGACTTCCTTCTTGATTTCCCACCCCCACACTTTGGGTAAATGTTTTGAAGCTTTTGCCACCTCCCAACTGGCAGGACAAAGGAAGGAATCCCACACACGACTCCGAGCTGCAGCTCTGGCACCGACCGCGCAACCCCCGCGATTTGTTACTCATGCTGGAGAGAAGACACCAGAAATGATGCTGGATTTGGGTCTTGCCAATTCACACTTGGCCAGTTCAGGATGCTCTCATTGTGAGGAGTCTGGAAAGCCCAAAATTGGCAGTGCAGAGCAGACCATTTGGCAAACGGTGTGTCATTCTTGGAGCCCAAGTCTGTAATTATGTCCTGTGTCCTCTCGAGAGGAGATGCCAAAGTTCCAGCCTTAGCAGGTGGTTTGTAACCGACTGGAACAAAACAACAGAGGGCAGTGACTGTGACAGCAAAATTGTGTAAGTGGGCCCTGATAAAGTTTGGGAGTTGCAGACATGGGTGAGGGGATCACATGGAAGCTACATGAGAAAGCCCAGCTGGCCTGGAGGGAAGGATCATACCCTGGGTGGGAGGGAACACAGCTCTGTCTAAACTGCACTCCCAGAATGTGTGGGGTTAAAACTGAAAAATAGAGCAGATTTAATATTAACGTGATTTGTTGGTATAAAAGGTCAGCATAATGTGTTAGAAGGGAAGGTGTGGGACGAGCTGCATTGGGAGTTTTATTTGTTGGAGACTACATTTTCAGAGCTGGTTTTAGCCTAGAATGCCGTGTCATCCATAAGAGAAAGCAATCAGGAGCACATGCCTGGCTTCTCATCCTCTGCTGCTGATTTATCATGTCAATTTGTCAAGTGATTTATTGTCTGGTCCCTTTGGAGAATAATTATATCCATTCCCAAAAATGAAAAGTGGTTTAGAATGTCTCGATTTCTTAGAATAGCCTCAATTCTGGCTATTGCAGCCTGACACAGAGGCTGACTCGATGCCAAATTCTGGTTCATAATGAAGAGTAAGGGAAACGTTGGGAATTAAGGTGTCTGGATACAAAAGGGAATTAATGATCAGCTGATGTCCCTGTCTCCTGGGTGCAGAGCACATTCTGCTCTTTTCCTGTGGGTCCTTTCTTTTCACATTCCAGTCTTGTTCCTAATTTTTAATAGATCTCTCAGACTAATGGCCACTGTTACTTGGTTTCAGTCTGAGGATGTTTTAACCATCATTTCTCACATGAGACTTGTTCTTAACACTCTTGGTTTTCCTTGTGTGTTTAACACTGGGAATAGAGTGGTCTTTGAGAGGGCAGGAACTCTTCCTTGGCTGTATCCCAGGGGTGTCACCCCCAGCACCAGGCTCCTTTCCATCCCTCCAAGGGGGAGCCAGGCTGAGCTGTAAGAGAGGTGCTAATCCAGAGTCTCCCTGCTAAAACACACTCAGTGACACTGTTTGAGTCCCCCCGAGCATCATCCTTCTGTGACCGTCTGTTGTGCTTGGCCTCTGCTGAGGCATCTCCCCACACACATTCCCCTTCCAGATCTCTGCAGGGCTGTGAATTGGTGATTCCTCCTGCAGCTGACATTTCCTCCCCTGATTGTCAAGATCTGAGCCTTGAATGTCAGAACTTGCTTGTAGGTTGTGTCTGACTCCACCTTTCCCATCCCCAGTACCGTGGCAGTCTGGAAGTTGCTGCACAAGCTTTGCCTATTTCTGGAACTGATTTGCGTGTGTGCACAGCAGTAGGATTTTATGCTGCAAATTCCCTGCAGTCTTTTGCTATAAACTAATATTTCTGCCTCAACTAAAGGTCAGGGATAAAAACAGAGCTGGACATTTAAATACCCGATGCCTTGAGACCCACCCCGACTGCTGCTACCAGCCTGTTGGATTTATGGGAGTAAAGTTGTTTGCTGGACAGTAAATATTAGAATGTGATAGTTTTAGCTACAGATGGGCATTAAATTTTACTGAGTTTTAGCAAAAGCTTTTCATAATGAAGTAAATAACACCATTGTGTGTCTCTCCTCCTTCATGTAGGTGCAAATTTGTGTTAATTTTCATGTAATTGTGCTTTTTGGCTGTGCAGCCCCTGTGTCTGAGCCTGGGCCAGAGCCACGTCTTGCACACGGTTACCCTTCTAGGCTGGAAGGGGGAATGAGCCCCACACCCCAGACATGGACAAAACCCCCATGTTCAAGTTCTGTTTCTGCAAATCAGACAGGATCTCTGGAGTTTTGTTCTGTGGGAAACATTTCCCCCTTCCCACTCAGTTCACAGAAATGCAATTTCATGCCTCCTTTTGCCGAAAGGTAGGTGAGGTGTGGGAGTGAGCAGGACTTGGTAGGCATTGCAGGAGATTGATCACTCCCTCGATGCCAGCGTGGCCCTGCCAGCACCCCAGGAGGCTTGGGCAGGGTTAGACACCCCCAGTCACTCCACAGCCCAGGAGAACAGGAGAGGGCTGTGGGAAGAATAATAGATGAGGCCACAAGAGTGACAGGGAGGGCAGAACCCCTGCCAAGCTGCTCCCAGCAGGAGCTGCCCAGGCCCCAGCGTGGAAGGCTGAAGTGTACGAGGGATGCTGAGCTTTTACTGAACACACTGTTCCGTTTTCCACCTCATGCACATGTTTGGTGGGTGGGTGTTCAGGAGAGCGTGTTCCCTGTGCTGTTGCCATGTCTCTTTTTCATCCGAGTGACTCATTTCTCTGCCCTCTCTCGTAGATCTCAGACCTGATCCGACAAAGCACAAAGGAGTCCCCAGTGTGGGAGTTCCTCAGCCTGGGTTACGCGCTCATGCTCTGCCCCTTCGTCATCGTCCTGGGGGGGATGTTCTTCCTGGCCACAGCCCTCTTCTTCCTCAGTGACCGAGCCAAAGCTGAACAACAGTGAGTAACGTGGCCCTGCACAGGGGAGCTGCCACAGCCTGTTTTCTGCCCTGAACGTTGTGCTTGTTCTCTTTCCCTGGCCTTGGTCCTTCCAGGTAAAGGATGTCGGGTTGTGCTGAGAACCTGGGCTCAGCAGAGTGCATGAGGCTGCACGAAGCACAGGGGCTTGGGTCATGCTGGCTGGGCATCCTTTCCACGCTTCTGCTCTGGTGGAGCTCAGTTGTTGGCTGTGTGGCCTGGAGGGGAGCACAGTGTTTGGGGGCACAGGCCCCTTTCACCCTTGCCTGAGCATGTCACAGCCCAGGCCATGGGTGGTGAGGGGCTGCTGTGCTGGGACTGTTGGACTGCGAGGTGAGGAGCAGGAGAGGCTTCACGGAGCTTGGTGGTCAATGTTACACCCACATCCAGCCCCCCCATGCCCTGCTCACCACCTCCAGTAGACAGGACTGTGAGGTGAGAAGGAAGCCAGCTGTGTGTGGGACCTGCGTGCTCGAGGGGCGCTGTGGCAAAGAGGCTTTCCCAGTCCCTCCTTGCAGCTTGTAAAAAAAAAGCTACTGTTTTTCAGTAAAGAAACCGATTCGGATCAACTCACGGTGGGCAACTACAGTAATTCAGAAGACGCTTCCACATGACATACAAACTTCTGGGGTTAGTCTCTTTCTCATAATTGTCACAAAATAAGAGTTACTGTGTGTAATGTCATGCTGAGTATGTGGGTAGGTGACTAGTCTGCTGCTGACTGGAAGTTGCCTTTGCCTTTCTCCCAGTGGAGAATGGAAGAAGCCCTGGTGTACCTTATGGAAAGGGCCCTGGAATATCACTCTCTGTAGGCATGGTACAACCAGGAGAGGAAAATAAGGTGTTTGGAGGTTACCATAAGTGTGTGAACAGTTTGGGTGATACTTTCTGGCTCACACTGTCATATCAGATGGATGCAAGAGATTTGGAAGCAGTGCCACAGATGGTGCTGTGGCCCTGTAAGAGCAGTTCCACCTTCCTTTTACTAAACACCAGAGAAAGGAGGAGTTTTCTGCCTCCTGGTGCCTTTAAATATGTACATTCCCCTATAATGAGAAGTTTAAACATTGAGGAAAAGCAAGACCTCATCTCGTAAGGAGGTGAAGTCCTGCAGAGCTGAACCTCAGTGTGGCTTTGGGGACGTGACATGTGTGTGCCTGGTTTGTTATCGGCAGAGAAGGGCTTTAAATGGCAGGAAGGGAAATTGGAGATTAGATGTTAGGAAGGACTTCCTATGGGAAAAAAAGAGGTAAATGCTGCAGCAGAATCCTTGGAGACAACATGAAAGCTGTCTCATGTTTCTGGAGGCCTTCCTGGCTTGGCCTGGGGCGGGAAGGTGGGAACACTCTCCATGTGCCTCCTAGCCCTGTGTCTGTGCTTGTGCACCTGAGCTGTAGGTGTGAGTCCAGGTACTGCACATGGCAGGATGAACAAAAGTGTCTGGGATCTGGTTTTGTTGCTTCTTTCTTTCAGCATCTTTCTCTTCCTTTGTTGGTGTGACTCACATTTGTTTATGAATTTTATATTATTCAGCCACAGATCTTACGTGTTACAAATGCAGAACAATCATCATAAATAATGGTTAACAAGATAATTTCTCTCAAATGACTCCCAGTGCACTGTGTCTGGGATGTGCCCACTCCCACGTTAAAAATACCTGGCATCCTCCAGTGAGATTCCTGGAAAGAGCAGCTTCATTCAAGTTCTGAGAAGTAAGGCAAGATCTTCAGTAAAGCTGGAGGCTGAGGAGGGGCCTGGCTGCCACTGCTGACAGGTTCAGTGTTCTCCTCAGCATTTATGGGGCAGGATTTACAGTCAGCAGCTCCGTGCCTGCCGGGAAAAGGAGACACAACAGAGCATTCTCTGTCAGCACTTAAAGCTTCATGCTGGACCCCAAATCCTCCATCCAGCTCCCACCTCCCTGCCCGGCCATCTGCCCTTGGCACGGCAGCTTTCTGCCAGCCCTCCCCTCTCTCCTGCCTATTACTCGCAGGGTACAGAGGAATTTCTATTTCAAGATGCCTTGTTTTCCCTCCCCAGCCAGTCCTGCTGCTGAGACACCGGGACTTGGAAAGGGGCTTTGCCAAAAGAAATCAATTAACCTGCGGGAATCGCGGGCGCCGGAGATTAAACCCATCCATCAGCCCCGGCGTGGGGGCACAGGGGGCAGGGACAGCCACCTCTCTGATGGATTTGGGGGGGACCAGGGCAGTGGAACGCTGCTCTCTGCAGCCTGGGGAGATGGAGCTTCCCCTGCTTGAATTGCCACACTTCTGTGAGAGCTGGGTCAGGGGTTTATTGCTGCGATTTGTGTGTCTGTTCCTTTGTGGAACTGTCTCCGGGCATTTGCTTAGAGATAATTTCATCTTCCAGGCAGGGCAGATAGCAGGGGAGCAACCTCTCTTTCCTGTAAAGCTTCCTCCTGCTTCCACCACACTTCCTTTCAAAAATACAATTTCCAGGCTTTCACACTTCTTTTATGATTGCCACAATTCCTGGCATATTTTGTAGATGACTTTTTTAGCGCAGGAATTCCAGTCAACAAGGCTGCCCCTCTCACAAAAACACTCATGAAAAAAGATTCCTTCTATAGCAATTTTTTTTTAGCACAATTCTTTTATAACTATTTTCATGCTGCTTCAGGAGTCTGACAGCTTATAGAGGCTTTTAGTAAATGTAGGACTAGCAGAAAACATGAGAGAGTACATCACTACTATAATCCAGTCATTTGGGAGGCAATTTTTATAACACAAATTTAATCCCACCCTTTCAAAGTTAGAAGAGAGAAAACGGTTAAGAATGGGTTCTGTAAGAGCTCTCAGGCACTAGGAATGATAAATACTTCCATTCTTTTCCAAACCACTCAAATACAATTCCTGCTGTGATTTCACGTGTTGGTCCTTTGCTGTTCTGTGCCTCTGCAGAGGAGGGTTAAAGCAGTTGTATTTTATCTCCAGACATGACTCCAGTCTGTAGTAGATGTCTCTTACCTGCTTAAGGAAAATTGGTGAGACCCAGGGTGGATTTAGGAAGCTGATGGGTACATGAACAGTCTTGCCCTAGCAGGGCCCTCAGGAAAGGGTAAGAGCATTTTTGTCCCCGAGTTCATCACAGGGACCTGTGCCCTGGCACAGAGCAGCTTCCCAAGCTGGGAGCACTCCAGGTGCCTCATCTGATGGAATTAAACCCTCAGCACTGCTGGGAACGGTGTCTGTGGTTTGTGTGTGTCCTCTTCCTCCCTCACAATGCAGATACTTGGGAATAACAAAGCTTCCCCCTGGAGAGCTGCAGGAGAAATGCCCACACTGGGACTTACCAGGAGCGTCATCAGGAACAGGGAACAGCGTGCTCCTTTTATTATGAAGAGGAGTTTTTAGAAGTCCCTTTCCCAAGCTGTGACAACTTTCAGTGCCAGGGCTATAAATGCCTGTAATTTGTGTGTGCCAGACCCTTCCCTGGGCAGTGAGTGCTCCCCCAGGAGCTGTGCTGGCCAGGGGTCCTGCAGTCTGTCCCCTGGCATGGCCATTCTGGCTGCTCCTGAGGGCAGCTCCCCTGGATCCTTCCTGAGAAACACCCTGGGCAGCTACAGCAGAATCTCCTCCTCAGAGGATTTTTTTATTTTTAATATTTTATTTTTTTAACTTAATCCCTGGTTTTATACCTGGAAACATGAGATTTTCTGGGGTTTTTTTCCAGAGGTGTGAAAAGATGCTCTGCATGTTTATGCAGGTCTGATGATTGCTGAGTCCCTCCCTGCACCCTGCATGGCAGAGGCTGGGTCTGTTCTCTGAGGATGCAGCAATGCAGATGAGGCAGCAATGCAGCTGCAGTCAGTGTGTGTGTCCCTGCCAGAGCAGGAATGCAGAGCTGCACCAGTGCAGAGCTGGACAGAAGAACTGAAGTCTTAAACCATCTTAAAGTCAGCACTTGAGAGCCCTGCAAGCCTGAGTCGTTCACCCATTTGTTTACATGACAAGAATCGGGTTATTTAAGCAACTCCAGCAGGTTGTTTTTTTTCTCCTAAAATCAAAATTGTACATTTAATAAGAAAACAATTTTAACACCTTTGATCAGGTGTGGAAGCTTTTGCTAGGTAGCAGTGCTGGTGAAAGCTTCATTTTAAAAGTGGTGGGTACAAACACCAGAAAGAAAATATTCTTTACAGAGGAGAGAGTACAAGCCACAAAAAACCATCCCTAGCCCAGACACCTCTTCTGCTGCCTTAAACATGGCACATCTGCAAATTGCATTACAGGAAAAATGAGAATAATCCATTTTCAGGCTCTTTCTTCTGCCTCACATCAGGCTTATTTTTAGCCTTTTGCAGAACTAGATATAAAATGATCTCCCAGTTCCCCTATTGCAGCAATTTGAAAGTGTCTGACCTTATTTTTGCTTTGCAGATTCTATTATGTGGGGCAGGGGAAGGACTTGCAGAGTTGTCAACCCTCCTTTTCTCTGATTTTTCTGTGGCAGCAGAAAGGACCCAGCAGGTGACCTGTTGTTGCCAGCAAAGCCCAGAGTCCCCTCCATGGACAGTGTCACAGGTATTAAGGTGGCAGCTGGACTGGCACAGAGTGTGCTCTAGTCTGGTGGTTTGCATTGCCCAAAGTAGTATTTCCTCTCTGAAATAGCTGGGGATGTATCACAAAGGGGTTTTAAGAGGTTGGGCACTTTGGAGAGCTGTCTCAGTGCTGCACCGAGGCAGGGTTTGGATTGGAGGATTTGAGAGGCAGCAAGTGGATTTTAACAACTCCCATAAAAGGATGTTTGAGCAGTTCACTTGCTGTTTGGGGGAAGAATATCACTGCTTTGTTTGTTTCTTACTTCACAAAAGAACAATAATTAAACATTTCCTACAGTGCTGGAAACTCACAGTGCTTTTTTAGCCCAGATAAAATGACCTTGGCCTTTAAAGCCCTGTGAATTTACAGCAAAAAGCCTGGATTAGGATGCAGAGGATCTGTGATGATGGAAGGAGGGAGGCACAGAGTGTTTGGAGTGTCCAACAGTGGCGTGATAAAAACACACTGCAGAGGGACCGAGATTAGACTGTTAGATGGTTTATGTGGAATCAGAGTGTGGAGAGTATGAAGGGAGGAGCTGGTGAAAATGTAAGTAGTTTTATTAGTGGTGGAAAAGCTGCTTGTAGAGCTGTTGGGTTTTCTCCCCTGTTCACTGGCCGTGTTTGTAACTCCATAAAGAGAGTCAACAAACACAGAAATGGAACAGTTTGGGACTGGCTGAGCTTTAGTGCTGGTTTGCTGCTCCAGTTGGGAGCTGCTGCACATAGAAAATACAGTCTCTTACAGTGTTGCCTTAAGGAATGGGGAAAATCCTGATTTGTTCTGTCACTTCAGTCACGCCAAGGATTTCCTGCAGTGGGTGGGGAGAAGTCAAAGGCCAGTCTGGTTGTTCACAGCCGGTTTGCCTCATTGTGGTCCTTGCAGGGAATGCTTCTGGTGTTTGAATGATGCTCTTGGAGTTAACAGTTGGCAGAAGGAGCTTTGCTTAAGCACAGGCAGAAGGACAGAACCAGCTGGTGCTGGCACAGCTCTGGCACCCGTGGGCTGTGGAAAAGGCTTCGGGCAGAGCCCTGGGTTCTCCAAACCCATCAATTCCCCACCATACTGACCTTCCAAGGTTGATCCCCTGTGCCATGGAGAAAGGAAAACAGCATTCCTAGACTATCCCTAGCTACTTAAGTGCTGTCCCACAGCAAGAATGGGATTTCTCCATTGCCTGAAGTTATAGGAAGGCAAAGCTCACTCCTCCAAGGGCTCCAGAGCAAGAACTGCTTGGGAGTCCTGGTGCTGCCTCAGCTACCGACTCAAGCAGTCAGACACTGTCCCTGAAATGCTCATCAGCTGTAAAACAGGATGGGAGGCCTCCAAGGTGCAAGAGGCACAGAAATCATATGCTACCAATGGATTCAGCACATCCACTGGCACTGCAGAGGAGGGTTCTTGGCGTGCAGGGGCTTTGCCATGCAGGAGATTTTAGACTCTCACTGACTGAGATTCTTTGCAGAGGCTGCCCTGGCCCAGAGACAAAGGCTGAGCAGATCCCACGCAGGTGACTGGAGCACTGAGCAGAGGGTGGCAGCCTTCCAAGCCAGAAACAATCTCTGACACAAGGAAATGGAAGAAATAATGAAAAATTCAGGCCTTGCTCTGTGTTTCCTGAAGCCTGTCACAATCACAGAGCATTTTACAAAAGTATTGGCTTTTATCAGCCCCGGTGACCCCTTCTTGTGGAGCAATCTGCAAGGCAGATTCTTGGCAAGCTGTGACTGTGTTAGAGCAATTTACTTGTGGTTGGGTCCTTGGCCTGGCTCAGGGTTTAACCTCACCCAGCCCCTCAGAGCCCCTCACTCACTTCCCAACCAGTGGATCAGGGAGAGACTCCGAAGGGTAAGAGCTGGAAAACTGGTGGGCTGAGACACAGACAGGGAAAGCAAAAGCTGTGCACACCAGCAAAGCAAAACAAAACAAGGAATGAATTCCCTGCTCCCCATGGGCAGGCAGGTGTTCTTCCATCTCCAGGAGGGCAGGGTCCCAGCACAGGTAGTGGTGACTTGGGAAGACAAACAGCATCACTCCAGAAGTCCCTCCCTTCCTCCTTCTTCCTCCCACTTTATATACTGAGCATGATTGCCTGGAACATCCCTTGGGTCAGCTGGGGTCACCTGTCCTGGCTGTGTCCCCTCCCAGTTTCCCACACCCACCAGCCACTGCCCCAGCCAAGCCCAGCACAGCCTGAGCAGCGTCTTGCAGAGGAACAGGGGCAGAACTGTTGGATTGTGACTTCCAGTGCTCCAGTAAGGAGTGTGGAAGTGCTCTGGCTTGATCATTCCCAAAGTTGCTGCCCCCAGTACCACATGGCAGGCAGGGCTGGCCCAGACTGTTCCAGTGGACTGGAAAAGGTGGGTGGTTCCTCGAGGCCTCAAGGCCAGGTTGGACAGGGCTTGGAGCCACCTGGGCTGGTGGAAGGTGTCCCTGCCCATGGCAGGGGGTGCAACAAGATGAGCTTTAAGTTCCCTTCCCACCCAAGCCATGCCATGGTTCTGTGATTCCCCAGCCCTGGTAGCTCAGAGGCTGATGAAAAGAGCTGTATCATGAGGCAGTTATTGTGGAGGGTAAGAATTATGTTTCTAATCAAGTGGCATCAGGAAGTTGTACAGGATTTTCTGTTTCAAGACTTATTTAGATCGTACCTGCTTTTTATGTGGTGTTTTCTCCCTTTTCACTTTCAATCATGCCAAGAAAAATATGAGACCCTCCACTTCCTCTTTCCTCTCTTATTTCAGTGGACATAAGAGTGTGATGTTATTCACATCTTTCATGGCACTAAAATCCCCCCACCTTAATTCTGAGCCCACCAATATCTGGCTGAATTCTGGGATGAAGTTTTGAGACCCACAGCTTCCCAGAGTTCATTTCCATCCAGGTCCTTGGGACCCTGATTTGTGCTGTTAACTGCTCGTTTTCACATCTGTTCTGTGGCAGCTGCCTGGGAAAATAGCAGGAAAGGTTATTGATTTTCCCTTTATGCCAGTTTTCTGCTCTGTCAAGATCTGCCAAAGAGGAAAAAGAGAAGCTGCCCCGCATTTCTTTCTCTGGAGGCAAATCAGCACCTCGCTTAAAGGAGCAGATGGAAACCACTCACATTGTGCAGCTTTGAGGGGCTGAGCCGAACAGAGGCAAAGATGTGTTTGCTGTCCATGATTATCATCTTGCCTTTGCTAAAGCCACTGCCGTGCGGGAGGGAAGGGGGATTTGAGCCAATTCATTTCCTCGAGCAGCTGGTGCAGCACCTGCCACCCCAGCACGGGGCTCCCACTGGGCACAGCCCGGGTACTGGTGCTGCTCCAGGGGCAGGGCAGCCCTGGGATGTGGGGCTGGAGGGGCACAGAGCCCCAGGCCCCTCCCTGCCTGGGCATGGGGGACACAGCCAGCAGCAGCAGCAGCTGCCATGGGTGATGGTGTCCTGCTCCAAACTCCTCCTGTGCTGGGTTCTCTGTTCTCTTAAGGCATCCTTAGCAGGCTCCCCAGGGCAGTGGTCACAGCACCAAGCCTGACTGAGCCCAAGAAGCATTTGGATGATACTCTGGGGCACATGGTGTGACTCCGCAGGGCTGAGGGTTGGACTCGGTGATCCTTGTGGGCCCTTCCAACCTGGAATAGTCTGTGATTCTGTGATTCCTTTCCTTCAGCACACTGACCTCAACAGGCTCCATCGACAGGCTGCTCCTGGGAGGTGGATAACCTGTCAGGATGCATCAGGAAGCTCAGGGCATGGACTATTCTTAGCTGTGCTGCCCTGTCCCTGTGCCACTCGCTGGGACCCCTCTAGGCTGATGACACTGCTGCTCACCCTCCATGCATCTCCCTTCTCAGCCTGCTCCGAGCCCGAGGTGCTGCAGGAATTCATGTTGTTAATCATGAGTCGTGCCCCACTTATTGGCTTCATGATCAAAACAGCTTGAGGTGGGTGAGAGCAGGAGCTGCTCTCTGGGAGCAGCCCTTGGTTTGGCTGTTCCTGCAGGAGGGAACAGGTTGTGTTAAGGGTTGATGTCGTGCAGCTGTTTTAGGGAGGAGCTGGAGGCACCTGCAGCTTGGCCAGCAATCCGGGATGATTGTGCTGTGGAGAAGGGACCCAAAGCCACCTCCTTCCAGCTGCAGGTGAAAGTGCTCAGCCGCTGCAGGACACCAGTGGCCACCACGGTTACCTTCTGCACGGCTTGGTTAAAAACGGGGCGTAAATGGTAACACCCTTGAGCTGGAGGCTCCAGCCTGCTGGGTTTGCTCCTTCTGAAGTGTCTGGGAAGAGGTGGAGCAGCGCTGGGAGCCCTCAGGAGTGTGGCAGGTGAGACATCTCTGCAGGGAGCAGCACAGTGAGGGAAGGGAGAGGAACCTGGGCTGTGATTTGTTGCAGGGGCAGAAATCTCTGTGTGAGCTCTGCCCCCATAGTGTGGCACTGTGGACACTGGGCAGGACGGGAGGGAACTCGGGGCATTGAGTGGCGTTGGATTCAAAGACCTCATGGGAAATGTGACAAAATCCCAGCCCAATGAAGCTCTAAATCCCTCCGTGGTGATTCAAAGCAGGAGGGTCTGTGGAGAGCAGGAACGAGGTGTGGTAATGTCTGAGGGGTGGCTGGTTGCGTTTTTGAGGTGTTTCCTGGTCTTGTGTTACTTGTTTGTTGCTGGCAGGTCACTGCAATGAGCCTTCCATCCCCCTGAAGCTGACTGTGTTTATGAGGGTGTTGACAGTGATGGAAAATAGTGGGATGGGCTGTAAAGCTAGGGTCCATTTCCCTCCTTTGTGTACTAAAATGTCTGTGTGTTTTGGCAATTGGCTTCACAGGATTTATTCAGGCAATTGATCTCTGCAGTAACAAGGGGGGGCAACAGAGCCTGGTATGTGGCACAAACAGTTCTGCCACTTCTCCCTGTCTGAACCGCAGCTGGAATTTGGAGGTGGGTCTGGTGCAGAGGCCTCTGCCTGTGCCTAAACCCACATTTTATACTCCCTAGTGATCTCTTTGCTCCTTCCAGCTGTAATTGCCCTTGTCCTCCGTGTCAGGGAGAGCACATTGACAGCATCACTCCTGCCCTGGGGGGGTTTGTGGGCATGTGAAGATCAAGAAACCCCACCTGGAGCTGCCCCAGCTCTCCTACTCCATGACTATTGTGTCAGTTTTCTGCAGGCATTACAGTGATAAAGCAGCATCAGTGCCCTCGTGTGCAGGTACCTTCCTGTGTTCATTTATCAGTGGATAAAATTCCCTCTGGAAGTCAGACAGGTGTGGAGCTGCAAATGATCCTCCTTAGCCTCTGTCCTGGCACAGGCTCAGACAGCAACATTAGAGGTGAATGCTGCTGTTTCAGGAGCTGCAGTTGCAGAAAACTGCACCTGGCTGGGCTGCTCCTCCTCGTTGGGCCACAGGTGCAGGTGCCATTGCCCCTCAGTTTTGATGCCAGAAAAAAACCCTTTAGCTGTATTTGAAAAGATTTGGTTTTCATAGATTAAAGCCATGAAGTCTCATTACCTTTCAAAGATGTTTGTCCATGCAAACGTTTCATCACCTAATATTTCAGGTTTCAGTGTGTTCACAAGGCCTTTTGGAGAGGTTTAACCTCCCAGAAACATAGGAGGAAGTTTAGACAGGGAGGAATCTGCTGGAGGCTTGTCCACCTGTGTCCCTTCCTAAGGTGCTGCTTCTGACAGGCACGTGATGTTTGCAGAAACACAGAATTCTCTCCAGTGGAATGAAGAAGGATTCTTAATCACAGGCAGGAGTTGCTGCTAAGTCCAGGGATCCAGCTGTAGCCCCAGTACTCCTGTCTACTGAACGAGCTCCTGCTCAATAACTCCAGAAAATGAGTTATTTTCAGGCTAGAAGGACCCCACCGAAGCATTTTACTGTTGGTTGTAAAAGTTAAGTGATGTTAAGTACAGCAGGCTGTAAAAATCAGGGCATTATTTCCTAGTGTGCTGCTCAGTTACAAAAGGCAGAGCCCGGCTTGTTTGGATAGCAGGCAAACAGGGCCCTGGGAAAGCTGCAGGAGGCTGGAATACAGGTGGTGTTTAACGTGGGTATGAAACGGGACATTGGCTGGGCTGGCAGCATTCCCAAAAGCTTTGTGGAAGCACAGCCTTTCTCCTGGACCTGGGCATGGTGGTGCTGCACACACTGGGGTGTGTCCTCCCTCCTGAGCCCTGTTCCTGCCTGGGCTTGGGGCTCAGGTGACACCCCTGGAGCTGAGTGGTCCCTGGGACACACACCCTGCTGCTCCTCACAGCTCCTCCCTGAGCTGCTGGGGCAGGTGGAGCTGCAGGTGGGAAGGGAGATCTGGGGGTTCCTCCTGCTGGCCCGGGGGGAGCAGAACATTCTGCCATTGTTTGTGGCAGCAAGGACTCTCAGACCCCTGGGCACTGCCCAGCAGTGCTGGCTGCTCTGCAGCCTGGAGTCTCCAAGAGCTGCTGCCTGAAAGGGACAGAGCATTCAGAGAATAATCCTACCCAGATCCTCAAACAGAGCACAGCTGACCTGTAAAAGATCCTGGCCACTCATCTGTTATCTTAAATTCCCTGTCTTTTCCTCACGCAGGTCTCTGACCGGCAGAGGTGCTGTGAAATTAGATCCATTTTACATAGCATAAATATTTAACAGCTCTAGAGCATGTAGTTTAATATTAAACAGACAGGCTTATAAATACTTCAGAATTATAGATGCTGTCACACTACATGAAAATGGTTTGATAGGATCTAGGAGAAATATTTAGGTTTGACAGGAGAGGAAGGGATGGGGTTAGAGGGAATCAGCCACATTTTTAACTGCTGGAGGAGCCCATAAAAAACACCAAGAAAAGTTGTACAGCTTCTGTTCCTGAAAGGCAATTTGGGTGAGTTTCCTCCCCCTCAGGAAACAACAGACTGGCTTCCACCCTACTCTCTTCAAGGAATGAAAACATCCACAGTCTTAAGAAAACACTGCAGAGAAAACAGAACAATTTGGGAGCCAATGCTCAGTGAGCAGATCCATTCAGTGTGGGATTATCATTATTAGAAAGGCAAGTGGGACTTAATCAGGGATTTAGATGCTCTTGAGCCCTGTTAGTTTAAGCCCATGTACTACATTTTGCCACCTAGGAGAGTCTAAATTTTATTATTAGTGGGTTTGCTTTAAAAATAAAAAATAAACAGAATCCCATTGGACCTGTAGGATGAGCCCCACAGGGACTGGCTGTGCCTGAGCCTGTGAGCTCTTGTGTGCAGTCTGGGGCTTCACAGAGAGTGGGGACTGCACTGACCAAAACTGGGGACTGTTTCAGTTCTCCCTTCTGCCCACCTTCCTGTGTGATCCCTGAAAGTCACTTCTCTCCCCAGCAGGTTCTCCAGTCATGTGGGATCTAATTTCCCATGAAATCTTCTAAATGCATTTCAGGATTAGCCCCTCCAGGCCTCTGTTCCCATCTGTGAAACAGCGATAAAGCAGAACTTGAGAGAAATGTGCTAAAATAAAAGGGAGGTACATTTTAACCCATAGGAGGCTGAACTCCAAGTAATCCAAGCAGGACAGTTATGTGTATTTATGGTGCATCTGTCAGCAGTGCAGGTGGGTTCCCTGTGCTGAAGTCATGGCAGCAAAACTCACGATGTGTGTGTTCTGTGTCCTGTAAGAACGTGGAATGACATGCTAAGGGATGTGGCTTGCAAACATTGTGGCACATTCAAACCTCTGGAGTTTTAGTGTCCTGGGACAGTTCCATGGCATACCAGAGCTTGCTTCCTACTTGTGAATGGCTGTAGCACTCCCAGGTGATGTGGTTTGTCTCTGATAAATTCTGCTACTTGAAGCAGTTACAGTATTCTGTACAGTGTGATTTCCAGTGCAGTGGGGTTACCAACAATGGTGATTGTACAAAGGAACTTGGGGCAGCTCCTGCATCAAAAATATTTGAGTTTATAGCCTGGAAAGGCAGAGAAGGCACAGAGGCTTCTGTGCCCCTTGGAGACAATTTCCCTGTGGGGTTGGTGTGAGGAGCTGTGGGCTGAGCTGGGCCAACCCCTGATGATGCAGAGGTTTCTTGGAAGGTGTGCCCTGAGTGTCCTGGGTCAGGCACAAAGTGTGGTGAAGAACTGCAGGTGAGTTTGTTTTAGTGAATCAGCCTTTCCAAAGGAGCAGCTCCAAGGGAGGGACTCTGTAGGGTATTGCTGCTGTCCCTGGGCCCCACAGAGCAGACAGGAGCTGTCCCCTCGTGGCAGGAGGTGCAGGAGCTCCTGCCTGGTGACACAGCAGGTCTTCAGGACCTGGAAACTGAAAGACAGCTCCTTGTCCCCTAATTTAATTTTTATCAGTGGTGAGTGTTTACATGTGTGCTGTCAGGCTGAAGGACACCAACAGCTGCTGCACAAACACTCCTGTACTGGCTCAGGGAAACAGTCGCTATGCCTGGATGCCTTTGGGACATTCCCAAATCCTTGTCAATTAGTGTCAGCAATGTCACTTGGCATGTTCCAGCAATGCAATCAGACAGCCCTGTGTGACAGGGTTTCAGCTTTATACCATTGTGCAGGACAGTTATTAATGTCCCACTTCTTCAGACGCTGTTAATCACTGAAACCTGGATTCCCCAGGCTGGGCTGTTGTTACGCATCTCCTTCTTTGCTGATTGCAGCTCTCACACGACTCTTTTGTTTTCCTCCACCAGGGTGAACCAGCTTGTGATGCCACCAGCCTCTGTGAAAGTCTGACATGGTGAGTAACACACCAGCAATAGGTTTCAGGCTACCCTTGTCCACCCACTCCTTTCCTTATTATGGGAGAGAAGTCAAGCTTTGCCAGCCCTGGTCTGCACCTTGGCCACCTTCAGCCCAAATCAGAGCAAACCAAGAACAGGGAAATCAGGGGTATTGAGTTGCTTCCAGAATGTGGTGCTCCCTTCCTGGAGCAGATGAGACCAGGTAGCCCCTGTCCCCCTGGCCAGCAGCAGCTGGGACTGTCCCACCCAGCACTTAGAACACCCCTGTGCTCACAGAGCTCCTGCTGCCCTGCTCTGGCCCCAGCACCAGCTGCTGCCAAAACACCACTCATAGCATATTCCAGGTTTTCTGCACAGAGTGTTTTCTGGCAGCACCTGATCTCTCACCTGGTTCCTGGACTGTCCCCTTCCCACTGCCCTCCCTTGTCCCTTGTGCTCATGTTGTCCTTATCACTCCCCACCAGCCACAGTGCTGAGGAGCCACCATATGTGATAAACATTTCCCAGCATTTTACTGGAGCCAAAATTAATTAAAGCAAGTTTTTGAAGAGGAGATTTCTTCCCCATAAATTAAATGCATTGAAAGACTAATCAGAAAATCAGAACTCAACAAGACACTTTAGAATGGCCTTTTGAGGGAAAAGACTGAATACAATCTCTAGCACAGCAGATGCGTTATTTCCACAGAGGGGATTGGATTCTGGGATAGGGCTGCCTGGAGTTTGCAGGTTCTGGGCTGGATATGTGCTCACACATTATTATTTATCTGTAGCTTTTAGACAAGTTTGGGTTTTCATTTGTTTTTGGTTTGGTTTGGTTTTTTTTTTAAAACCTGAACAAATCTGGAAGGAGATACAAGATGGTGTTGCTGAGACTTGCCTTATAAAACAGTGACCACTTGGGTCCTGGGCAGAGCAAGGTTTTTCATTGCACTTTCTTCTTTTTTGGTCTAGTTTTATACAGGTTGAGATAAACCAGGCCATCATCACAGGGGATTGTTCTGTGTCTGAGCAGTCACTGATATTTAAGGTCAGAGCAGTTTGCTGCAGAACATGGAGCACTGACCCTCTCACTGGAAGTCCTGCAGAGAGAACTGGTTACCCCTGCCCTGATATCCTGGAAAGCTGCTGGATAAGCCCTGGTGTGCAGGAGTGATACCTCAGCAGTGAGGGAGGTGCTGAGATGGCTCCCTAAAGCCACTGTGGGCCACCAGCAGTGCCTGAGCTGGGCTGTGCTGCTGGGCTCTCCAAGGGACAGCAGTTTGGAAAATGGCAAGTTAAGGCACAGGTAGTCCCTGTTTAATTAACTGAGGCATTCGTTCCCATTCCAGACAGCTACAGCCCAGGGCTCTCAACTGGCCCTGCCCCAAAGCTGGGGTTACCAGTCCAGCCCACCCCTGGGACTCCCATTAACCATGTCCTTCCCTTCCCTGTTTGCAGTTGCCAGTGAAGGACACGAGGTCTCCTGCTCCCACCACACCGATCTCAAGCTCAAGGCCCTTCTGTGCTGGATACCAGTGGATCCTTCATCGCCCAGAGGGTTCTCCAGCACCAACTCCATTCCCCACCTCCGGCCTGCGGGGTCAGGCACTGGGAGATGAGCAGGGCAGCCGGGAACACGGGAACCTCTGAGCACCAACAACTGCCCCTGGACCCAGGGAGTGCTGCCCAAGTGAGTGACTGTAGATTGTGTACATGGTTTTAGTTGTAGCCAATGAAGTCCACATGGTTTGTAGGACTGGTGTCCTATGGAATGCTGCTGCTCTGCCAGCACTCCCACACCCATGGACTGCACTAGCTGGGACCCGTTCTCTGCATCACCTTTTTCTTTGACACTGAAGGCTCAACTCAGATTATTATTTTTTATTTAAATACGTCATAAGATGCTTTATCTCAGCTGAAGACATTAGATGAGATATATATATATATATTTAGATAAACAGTTTTTATTTAAACATTTAAAATCTGGAGCTGCCTGTGCAACCACAGCAGACATGAGTAACGTCCACAGCTCTCCCTGTCTCAGTGCCCTGGTGTCAGGCCCTGCAAGGGCACCACAGGAAGAGTTCCAGTGGGTGACCTCCCTGGCACCTGAGGCTGAGCAGTGGGCAGAGGAGAGTCTCACTGCACTGGGAATGCTGGTGGTTGTCACAGAAAGGCCCAGTATGTTGGACAGAAATCCCTACGGGCTCTAGAGTTTTCCATATGCTCAATTCAGCCTTGCCTGGAAGGTTCACAAGCTTTTAAAATACCAAAATCCAGCAGGCTGAATTGCTGTACCTTGGGCCTGGGAGTGCAATACTGCTGTGCCAGTGACCTCGTGCTTTGTTTACATGATGCCATATCACATGGACTGTCAATGCTAATTCTCCCTGTCAGTGTTCCAAAGCAGTGGCTGATCCTGTTTCCTCGGAGCGGAGCGGTGTTTGGGTTCCTGCACACCCAGCCCTGCCCAGCCCCAGGGTGCTCTCACTGGGGTGTCACCTGCGCCTTCACAAAGGTGCATTTGAGACCTTTCAGACAAGGCCAGTGTCTGAGCTGGGTTAGGCCCAAATGCAGGAAATGTGTCAGGTGCCACTGCCCTGGGGTTTTGTTTCCTGCCCTTGGCCTCCAGGGGCCAAACTGATGTGGGGTCAGTGGGAAGGAGAGCACAGACCCTGCCCAGGCAGGCTGCCTCAGACAGGGCTGGGTGAGCTCCCTGTGCCCTGTTCATCCCCTCCACAGATCAGCTCCCCCTCCAGCTCCACACCCAGTGTGGGTGAAGGCCCCTCACTCCTGCTCAGGGCTCACCCGTGGCTGCAGTTGGGCTCCAAGCAGGACTAAATCAGCTCAGGAAATGCCAGACCAGGACTGGATGCAGGTTAAGGCTGGATGCTGCTGCCCTGGCTGTGCTCAGAGACACAGGAAGGTCCTGTTGGTAAATCTGGGTGTGTCTCCTGTTCCCTTCCAGGATGTGCCGGGCCCTACAGCACAGCACTGCCTGGGGATGGTGGTGATTCCATCACCCCGAGCCTTGCCCCCTCCTCAGACCCCACAGGGCTGCTCTGCAAAGGCTGCCACCTAAAGTACCTTAACAGCAGCTCCAAGATTCAGCTAAAGAACTAGAGCCAGAAGTGTCCCTCGAGTGCCTGGGCATCCTTTGGAGGACACCAAGTGGGTGCTAGAAATAACAAAGCAGAGCAAATCCCAGACAATGCTTCACTTCCACCTCGTGCCATTATTTACATTCCTAGGGGAAATGCAGCCTCTGTACTGTGGGAGTCAAACTCTTGGCTTTAAAGGCACGTGAATTTCTGGTTCCCCTTAAGAAAGTCCTTGTTAAGCTGTTTAAAAAGAAACAAAAAGCAACCCAACAATCAGTCATTTCATCTCAGAGACCAAAGAAGATTAACCACATTTCCGAAATTGCTTTTCCAATAGGCTCCCTCTGTTGTAGCATTTACTGTCAACAAAATGAAACATTCCTGCTAAGGTTTGGAGATTAAGAATTCTGCTTAAACTTAATGCCCAGGAGTCAGCCATGACAAGGGAACCAAAGTGGTCTGCAATGTCCTGGTGTGTGACAGGCCCCAGTCCCTGTCAGGGCTCAGCACTGTGAGGGACTGGGTTTATCCTCTGTGCATGAAGGAAATGCTGTGGGTTCTGATGAACACGAGGGAAGGGAGTCCTACCTGCACCAGGGGGTCCCTGAATCCCTGCTCCCATGTGTTCCAGCCTGGCAGAGGGAGGCTCAGGCTCCCTCCAGTTCCCCCCAGTCTGTGGGACCTACAGTGTTGGGTCCTTGCTGTGTTCACTCACCAGGTCTGTGGAGGTGCCCTGTGAGGGCACAGGGAGGCTCCAGGATGCCCTTAGTCATTCAGGAGGGATTTCTTCTACTCCACTTCATAAAGGGGATTTTTTAAATCATTAACTCCCCCTCCCAGCTGACCCTGCACTGGCACCGCTGCAGAACCAATGGCTTGTACACAGAGAGGGAAACTGAGGCAACAAACTGACCCCAGAGGCAGCAAACTGCCAACCCCAGTGGCTCCTCCTGCCATGGCTCCCAGGAGCCTCTCCCTGTTCACACTGGCCAAGGGAGACCCTGAGGGTGAGACTAAACCCCCCAGAGGACTGGCTGTGCTCTGGGAAGCAGAGCTCTCTCAGCACCCTCCGTCCCAACTGCTCGTTTTCTTCCCCATTTGCTTTATTGTTTGGTAAACCAGCACTTACAATCACTTTTACTATGTGATGTATGGGAGTATTAGTATATTTTCTTGTTATACAAGGGAGGAGTATAAAATAGTTTTCTGATTTCTTTCAGAAGCAAATGACTATTTTATTTTTTAAGAGCAATTGATTGTGAATCTCAGAGTATAAAAAAATATAAATAAGCCAAATATATACCTTTATGTAAATTAAGAAATAAAAGTATTTAAAATGTACCTTCTGGCTCCTTTTCTTGTGTCACCTCCTGGTTGTGCACTCCTGTGGTTGCTGGGACAAGGCTGCTCCGAGACCATTTCAGTGTGGATGGTGAGGAACTTACCTGGACACGAGCCTGCCTGGAGCTCATTTGAGAAGGAACACCAGGAGCAGGGAAGGGCAGAGGGTGATGGGTAACAGTCTCCTCCTCCCTCTGAGCTGGCTGCCTGGATCCTGACATGGATCAGAGCCAGGGAGCAGTCAGTGGTGGGCACACAGCAGGGCCCTCCCTCCAGCCCTTTGAGGCCCGTCATGGCCCAGCTTCCTGGCTGCTGTGACTGATGAAAATGGCTGATGTGGTGGGGGCTCGACTGCTCAGGCAGATGGGCAGGGAGTAGTCCAGGAAAAAAATGCCCAAGTGGTACCACGGTGGGCAGCAAGGCTGCCCTTCTCCAGGGATCCTGCAGCAGCCATGCCCACCAGCTCCACAGGATGGTGCCTTGTGGAAAAATGGAGTGAAAAGGCTGGTCCTGCTCTATCAGGAGCGCTGCAGCCCAGCTGTGCTCCCTCACCTTAGGCTGCAGTGACACAGACAGGGGTGGTTGGGGTTCCCCTCACCAGCTGGGAGAGACCCCTCCCACAGCACCCCATTCAGTGTCCTTTCCCTTCAGCACAGGGCAAATATCCAGGCCAGGACACCCCTAAAGCAAAGGATCTGTCTCTGAAACCATCACCCTGATGGCCTTTTAGCAGTGATTCTCAGCATTTTCATCATAATCACTCTGTGTGAAGGACTTGATTAACCACAATTTTATAAATTCTGATGTTCCAGCAGATGGGCTCTGAAGCTCAGCAGCTTTAGTTCCCATCCATCAGCTCCTGCTAACACTGACTGCACTGTTCACACTGGGCTCAGATCATGGACATACCCCCACACACTCACTGCCAGGCCCCCCCTGCCCGTCCCCCCTTCACAAACCCTGTCTCTGTAGGGCTCTCACCAAGGCCCCCACACTCAAACAGCCCCATGGGCCAGCACAGGGTGACAACCCTGGCCCTGTCCAGCACCTGCTGCCACCTGAGCTGTGCAGCACCTCGTGAAGCCCAGGCTGGCCTGTACAAGCTGGTGCTGTTTGTACTGCAATGCCCTGGTGTCACTGGCATACAGAGGTGCTGACTGCATGGCAACCTCTCCTGAGAACTCCAGCACTGCACCCATCTCCAGTGTCCCTGGCAAAATCTCTGTATGACACATAGGACAGTATATTAAAAAAAAAATAAAATCACATAACAGGTTGAGTTGGAGGGACCTTAAAGCCCATCTCATTCTACCCAGGCCATGGGCAGGGACACCTTCCACTAGCCCAGGTTGCTCCAAGCCCTGTCCAACCTGGCCTTGGACCCTTCCAGGGAGAGGGCAGCCACAGCTTCTCTGGGCGCCCTGTGCCAGGGCCTGCCCACCCTCACAGGACTCCACATGCCTGGATTTGTCCCACGGCTTTGGCCCGTGTCTGTCAGTGCATCCCTCCCTGCACCTCAGTGCCCAGGGCCCTTCCTGCACCCCCGAGGAACCCTTGAGCTGTTCTCAGTGCCAGAGAGCTCTGGTCAGCTGAAAAGAAAAGGCTTCATTAAAATCAAAGCATGTTCTGTCCCCTAAAGGTCGAGTGACAGACATGAAATCAAGTAAAATGAAACCTTTGCAAGTGTTAAAAGGCACAAATAATGCTGGTGAAAGAGGATTTGACTTGGTGGATTAGTGACTGCCTTCTGCAAGCTGTGCATCAAAGCCAGCCTACAGGCAGGTAATTTCACTGGCAAGAGAGTTGTCAGTGAAGCACAACCCTCACCCTGCCCTGCAGCTCTCCTGTCCCCTTTCCCCATGACCATTCCACAAGCACTGGAGACTGAACACCCCCCTGGCCACAGCAAGGCACAGCTCAGCCACCTCCAGCTCAGCCACCGACATCTGGCACAGCCCAGCTGCCATCCCTCAGTCACAAACAACAGCTGGCACTGCTTTAACCTTGTGCTTTGCCCTTCCCAAAACGAGTGACAAGCTGATCCACATGAACTCTTCACCGCAGCGACCCTGGCAGGTATCCCAGAGAGGCTCAGTCCACCCATGTGGGCAAGGACCTGCCAGAGCAGTGCCGTGGTGGCTCTGGGTGCCACACAGATCTGCTCTAGACAGGCAGGTTAAGTTCACCCTGGAGAGAGCCCTCTCACCCAGCTCACTTCACCCCTGCCTGCTGTTGCTCCTCCAGTTCTGCACAGTAGTGGCACAAAGCCCTGGGATGTCCTACTTAGAGGCACAGAGAAGAAAAGGGATCCTGAGTGAGACTGCTCAGGTCTGAAAGCCCGGCTCCCCTGCAGATCACTGAACACGGCCAGCCCAGACCTGGCAGCCTCCTGTGCACTGCATTTGCATAAGACATGAAAAGTCATCACCCTGGGGACAGCTGGAGGGGCTGAGCTGTGATTGAGGTTTTAACGAGGCAATGAACCAGCTCTCAGCAGTCAATGGCAGAGGCAAAGCAGCATCCCCAGTGCCACCCGGCCCCTTTGGAGCAGAGGGTCTTTTCCCTGGAGATTGGACTGACAATAATTGCCAACACCTTCTGCCTGGGAACAAAAACTTACAGCTCTTCTGCAGGCTGCAACAGCAGCTATTGCAGTCAAGACCCTACAGCCACCTCCAGATGAGTAAGTGGTTTGGGAGAAAAGGTTCAGCAGGTGGAGTCCAGTTCTAAACTGCTCAGACAAGCGTGGGAGCACCACAGGGATGCAGGGACCAGCCCCCTCCCTGACAGCCTGGTCTGCACTGTCCTGGTCACACACCAGCAGCCCAAGTACCCATCCTGTTTGGGGACCTCTGCAAACCCTGCTGAGGCTGGAGGCCAACAGTGAGCAAGGATGAGCACAAGGAGAGCTGCCCTTCACCCCTTGCCCCACTCTGTGCCACTACCTGAAGGGTGCTTGACTTGCAGAGTCTGAGCCTGCCAGTTCCTCTCAGCCAGGAGCTGTATCCTCCAAGACAACACCACAGAGATCCTCAGTCCTGTCTCTCCCAAGTGCCGGAGGAAGCAGCTGTGGAAGCAGGAAACAAAAGGCAGGGACAGGAAGGACATTCTCTGCTTGAACCCTGCCAGCCAGTGGGCACAGAAACTCCCACCCTCACCTGCTGCTCCTGCAGCCAGTGCCCTCCCTGGATGTGCAGCAGAGTGTTTGGGATCACTGCTGGGACAGGGAAATGGGAAGCTGCCCCTGCCCAGGGTCTGCAATGGGATGTGTCCGTGTCTCTGCCAGCTGCTGTCTCACAGGGACTTCTGTGCCATTTCAGAAGAGAATCATTGCAAAGGCAGATAAATAGCCATAAGTAAACAGTCCTCTGCAGCTCTTGTCTCACTCCCTCCAAAAGCAGCATGACAATTCCAGTGCCCTTATCTCTGCCTGGTGGTACAGACCCACCTGTGGGATGAGGGCTGAAGGCACAGCAGGCACAGCTCTGCTCCAGGCCCTTCCCTCTGCCAGTAGCAGCTTCTGCCAGGAGCCGGCATAAACTCTTCTGCAGGAGAGAGGAGAGCATTGGGGCCTTCACAGAATCATTTAAGCTAGAAAAAAATCCTTTGAGATCATCAAGTCCAACTATTAACCCAGCCCTGCTCCCTCGGATGCTGGGAGAGGAGCCAAGGCCAGGCATCACCCACCTTCCAGGAGCAGGGTGGCCAGCAGTGCAGCTGCAGGCAACTACAACATGAGTAGCATTCTGAGAACACTTGGACTCAGCTCTCAGCAAGAGCCAGGTACCCAATACATGGGAGAACTTGGTCCTGGCGCTCTCCAAAGGGGTGATGGCATTCTGGCAGTCAGGAGCCTGAGGATAACAAGCTGATGCAATTTCAAGCAGTTGCCTTCCCGGACTGTTTGTTGCAAGGCTGCTGTTCCAGGTGCCCTGCATGGCTGCACACAGACTGCTGGCCTGGCACAGTGGCCAATCAATCAACCATTTCAATTGTTTCACTGATTTATTGATCTCCCTGCACTACCACAGGGGCCATGACCCCTCCTGCACCCAGCAGCAAAAAGGCAAGAAAACCAGATCACGGTAGTTACTGACAACACCAGAGTAGCCAGACTGGGAATATCTGACCCGAGTTTGCATGTGCAAACCCCTCGAGCCCCAGGAATTTCAGAGGCTGCATCTCCCAGACTGGAAAAGCTGTGAGCCTTGCTGGGCCTGGACAGGACAGGAATGAGCCTTTAGGAGCTACTTCTGAACCCGACACAGCAGTGCCAGCACACCTACCCCAGCTCCCCAGGGAATCCAAACCAGCATTTCCAAGAGCCTGAAGCTCCCTGTGCTCTGGGCTGAACTGTCCACACAAGCCAAACCCGCAGCTTTAGAGCTCAGCATCATGGAAGGTTTATTTAAAAGTCATGGAGGGCATAAAAACTATAGTTATAAAAGATATTACAAGAGTCTACTGAGCCGTGCTGGGCCTGAGTGAGTCCATGGAGTTTACTCCTGCAGCACTGGAGTTTTTTTCTCTTTTCTTTTCTTCTTGGCTTTGTCCTGCTTCTGCTGGGTGGCTTTGTCCTGCTTCTGCTGGGTGGCTTTGCCCTGCTTCTGCTGGGTGGCTTTGCCCTGCTTCTGCTGGGTCTCCTGGACAACACTCCCCTTGGCTTTCTTTGCAGCTGGAACCTGCTCAGCTTCATCACCTGCATCACCTTTTCTTTTTCTGTTCTTGTTTTTCCTCTTCTTTTTTTTGTCAGACACAGCATCTCCCCCATTAACAGTGGGGAGGACCCCAGGGCTTCCCTTTGCCACTCCGTTCTCCCTGACCCCTTTGTTTGGATTCTTGTGTTTGTTGCCACCAGGCACGAGGCCTTTCTTCTGTTTGGGGGTCTCTGTTCCCAGAGGCTGCTCCTCTGGGGCTGCTGGTTCTCCATCTTCAGCTGGTGCTATTCCATTCTCCTGGATGCCTTTCTTGCGATTCTTGCGTTTCTTGGTCTCTGGCAGGAAGCCTTTCTTCTTCTTTTTCAGAGACTCTGTGCCCTGCACAGGCTTACTGGCTGTCTTGTCTTTCTTGGGCTTCCTGCAGAGAGAATGCCAAAAATCAAGAGCAACTTAATTTACAGCCAGGGAACAGTGTGATCCGTGTGACAGACAGTCCACGAAGGGGCAGACGCACAGGAAAGGTGCAGGAAGTACAGACATGCTGGGAGGATGAGCGTTATCCCTGGAGGTGTTCCTGAGGCTGAAATGGACAGCTGGAGCTGCACCAGCACTGAGGAAAGCACGTGGGGATGTGAGGAACAATCCCTATTCCATGGTAATGCTGTACTTACCTCCACCTTGAGCACACCTGCCTTGGGCCCATGCAAGGCTACTGAGACACTGTCTGTCTGTCCAAGGTGACACCCAGCAAGGCCTTCACTGTGCTAAACAATCCCATCAAGTCTTCCAGCAGAACCTCCAAGAGCCCCTTCCAATTCCATCAGGGCAGGCCTCATGGCACCAATCCTGCTGCTGTTCTGACAGCAACTGCCCCAGCACCCAGTCTGTGCTGCCCTGCACCACCTCAGGGCCCAGAGAAGGCTCCTAAAAAGGACCAGGCTCAAATTCCATGGCCCAGTTTTCAGTGTGAAGCACTAAAGCATAACCACTGAATGCTCCTCAGCTTTCAGAGCTGCAAGGCACCCACTCCAAGTACCAGGCTGGGGATCCCTGAAGAGGACTGAAGGTCCTGGGTTATATTCTCTGGTCTCCAGTCACTTCCCAGGGCAGCTATTCATTCCTTCCAGCCTCACATTTGCAGAACCCATCCACAGTGATGTGATGGGAGTTTAGTGACTCATCCCAGCCTAGAAATTTCTCTGCAGCTTTGGTTCTCTTAAGCCAGGCTGCCACCTGGGCCTGCTGCAAGCAGGGACTGTCCTTGGGTCATCAGATGTCTCACTCTGTTGGCAAGACACCATCAGGTATCAGATGTATCAGATGTGTTACAACCTCCTCCCTTCAAGGACCAACCCCAAACATGTAAGCACAGGGAATAACGAGCCCAGTATTATTCCCAACAAGCAACACAAGAAGCATCTCTGCCCCACCAACCCAGAGGCTCCACTGAACTCAAACTCCAGCCTGAGCTCACTTCCTTGAGTTCCTCTCTCTTCCCACCTGCCCACACCCATGGCCACGAGCAGGACAGGCAGAGGCCCCCAGAAGCCAAAAAGCCCAGCACACTTACGTGTAATTCAGCCAGCGCATGACGTTCCAGTAGAGAGAGTCGAGCCGTGGGGAGTTCCCAATGTCTTCCAGCTCCTTCAGAGGCAGCAGCACCTTCTCCACCTCCGCCAACTTCACGTTCAGCTTCTGCAAGAGGCAAGTGGAATGAACTCAGGAGGAGCACTCACAGCATTAGGGCACAGCAGATCCTCAGAGGAAGACTGTGGCAGGAATAACCAATCCTGCCTGGCTTCTCCAAGCACTGCTGTGAGACCACCTGCAACAGCAATTTGGGAGCAAAAACTGAAGGTACCATCAGGTACCAGGGTTTGATTGCAAACTGAGCCTGTGGCCTGTGTTACAAGTTGAATGGGTAGAACTGCAGTGGCATAAAAAGGACCAGAGGGTCCTTTGGTCCTCTCTCCTTCCCAGTCCGTGGCTGGGAGCACTGGGAAGAAGACACATGACCATGCACCCAACCAAGAGCAAAGCAGCAGCACTTTCAGTCTGGTTTCTAAAGATCTGGCAGCCCCTTCTGTAACCCAGTGGGTAACTTCAGTAAAACCTGGCAGAAAAGGGTGTCTCAAGGCAATTCAGCCAGGAAATAATCTCTCTTCTCCACCCACTTTCCTAACAGGTCTTCACAAAGAAACAGACTGTGGTCAGAGCTCAGGGCTTATCAGTAGGAAACTGGGTTTCAAAAATTCTGCTGCTTGTGGTATTTTGCTCCAGGAAGTAAGAGCATATTAGAGACATACTTCGTCACCTATAGAAAATCTTCTCATGTTCAAAAGAGTCATTTCCCATTAGGGAAAACAAAGCCCCAGAATAAAGCTTCATTCCCACTCATAAAGCTACTCAGTTTTTGGGAATCCCTGTCTGGGGTTCAGTGGAGAGGCCAGAGCAATCACCTGGGACAAAATCCAGCCTCACTGTACCCCAGGTTTTATTTCTGCTGCTAAGAAAGGAGATGCCACATGTGTTTGCTGAACACTGCACAAATCCTTCAGCAAGCCCCTGGAGATCAGCTCAGAAGAGCTACAGATCACTCCTTCAGACAGGAGGGCTTTTCTGTCCTCAGATCCAACCAGGCATTCCCTCTACAGGTACCTTTGGCAGGAAATCAGGTGGGATGTTGCAGTCACAAGGCAAAAATCCAAGTGTGACTTGTAAAAGAAATTCAGAAAAGGGCATTTGCCACCCAGTGGGCACACACTCACCTGCCCTGTCACAGTTTTAAGGAGAAAGTTCAGCAGCTCCAAGCTCTTGGCAACCTTCTCTTTCTCAGCCTTCATGATGGGTTTTCCGAGTGTTTTCAAACACTGCAAATTAAGTGGGAAGATAGAGAATGTTAAATGGGGAAACAAATCACACATCTCAGAAGAAAGCAGAAAATGAGTAATGAACAGCAGGATTCACCTGTGACCAAAACAACTCCAGAACACAAAACCCAACCAACTCCAGAAAGGTTCAGGAGGGCACATGGTGGAAGCTGCTGATGCCCAGGTTAATTAAGAAACAACTGGACAACAGAAGAGCAAGCAATACCACAGAGGCACAGCCTTGCTGCTCTCCCTAGTTTCTAAGCTAACTGGAGACATGTTGCTGCTTCCTGGAGAAAAAGAGGTAAAATAATCTCTGCCCCTGCTCTGGAAAGGCTAGGAGGCTGCCAGACAGCAGACTCACCTGAGGGACCACAGCTACTGAGCTGCAGGAGCTGGGATTTAAAGCACTGCTGCAAAAATCCATTAAGGCTTATGCTCAGGAAATCCCAGGTGCCAGCCTAGAACAGGCCTTGTCAAGCTTAAATTCACCGAAATAACTGAGGGGGAAATGTCCCCTGTGTTCCCTTTATGTGCTGCAGAGTTTCTGAGACACTGGAAGGTCTGGCAGAGGAAAATCACTCCACAGATAGGTCAAATAAAAGCCAGTTATTTACGAGTGGAAAAGGGCAGAAAATAGCCATAAAAAGGCAGCTGGATCAAAGAGGCTGCCCAGTGGCTCAGGGGCTCTGATCCTCTGCCTGCTGCCCTGCTTACATGGCTGTTTTATTCCCCACTCAGTTTCTGTGTGGACACAGCACAGCAAACCCCACATGGGTGACACCAATATGAAACAGGATTTGCAGGGACAGGTATGTAGTTGACAGTGGCACAGCCCATCAAAACCTGTTCCTCTACAGAAGGCTGCACTTGTGGACAAGCCCTCCTTTGCTTGGACTCTGGACATTCAAACCCAGCCAAGGGGCAAAGCCCACCCCAGGCTCAGCATCTTCAGTTCCTCAGGCTGAAAAGTCCCTGCTCCAAACCTGTACCCAGCAGTAGAAGGTCATCGTTCTCTCCCAAACCACGTATTACTTTTGCTTCACTCACACTGCAAGTAATATTAAGGATTCTGAGCAAACTGTTCTCCTTCTGTATCAGCATAAAGTTGGAAAATAAAGTAAAAAATCCTTGCAGACACTGGGAGAAATAAGAAGTCTATTCCCCAAAGCAAGTTTCAGTAATAACACCCCCAACAGAAAAATAATGATGCCCAGCAAGAGTGTAGGGAACACTTCCAGCCAAAAAAGTGAGAAACCAGATAATGTATCTGCAGAAACAGCAGCCTTCAAGTAGAATTATTTACTATCCATACAGGCTCCACACCCTGGGAGTATCTTTTCTAAATAATAAAGATACAGTTATTTCCTGTCCAGGATGGTCCACTCAAGCCCTGTATTAGAAAGCAACCACATCCTGCTGGCTGGAATTCAGGCTGCAACTTCATCTGACTATCAATAACTTGCTAATTACTCTCTCCTAATATAGACAGATGCACTGCAACTCTGTTCCAGAGCTGTCATTAACCTACAAGGTCACACAATTCAACAGCTCTAAAGTCTCTCAGGTAAAACAAGAAACAAATATAGGGGGTGTGATTGGAAAAAAAAATAATAAAAAATCTTCACAGGTATGATATAACATCCCTGGGATCAGGCACACTCTGCTTATTAGGCTTACTAGTAATAATAACAAACAAAGTCTGATTTGCATAAATATTTTCTATGCAGTTTGAAGAACAAAATATTGCCAAGTTAGCAGTCATTCCTTGTGGTTAAATTAGCTTTCAAAGAGGCTACTGAGAGCCTTAATTTGCTGCGTTGTGTACAAGTTCACAGTGAGCCAAAATCAAGTCTGGATTGTCAGCTCCTCGGGACAAAAGGAATCAGGGCAGTGCTGAGATGGAGCCACAGTGAAGTCAGCTGTCATTTCATCCTTTTAATATACGAACACTTTAGAATTAAAAAGGTGTTAAAAATAAATTGCATTTTCTCTTCACTGTAGATGAGTGATGTAGATGACTGCATTTAAATTATGCTGGCTTGACTCTGCCTGTTCTTGCTGGCCCTGATGCTTTGAAGGGTTTGAAACAAATCCTACTGAAGTCAACAGAAGAGTCCTGTAGCTCTGAGCAACACCTGGGGGGCTGATTTTCAGCAGTCTGGAAGAAGTTTTCAGGTGCTCAGGAGATTGGGACGTGCATCTAGTTTGGGGTGTCCGGCCAAATTCATGCAGAGCTGTGGAATGAAAAGGGTGGCTGGCCCAGCTGGAGATGGAAAATATCACTGGTCTAGTGACTAAATCTCTATATTAAAAGCAGTGTTTTGCATGAGTCTGGAAACACAAGCACAGTTCCACCAGTGTAAATAGCCAGAAGCAATACAGCACCATTTAGATGCTCTGCAAACACACAGCTCCCTACAGAAATGGATCACTTAAAACAGCTCTCAAAGACCAGGAAGGAACAAGGAAGAGAGTGAGGTTAGTGGGACGCCAAAGGAGCAGCAAAGGAGCAGCAGAGGATTCGTTCCTACAGTGTGCTCTTTAGTCCAGAAGCAGAAAGGATTGGCTTTGGGGAACCTGGATTCAGAAAAACTCTTCCTATTTCTCAGTGTGTCTTCTCCCTTTCCCTTCTGCTCCAAAGGATGTAAAACAAATTTACTCCAAAGAGCACAAACCCAGCACTACTGTAGGTGATATGGTTGAGACAGTCAGAGCTCCTTTAAGGCTTGAGCCCAATTCCTGCTCAGCCCAGTGTCATTTATTATCCTGATCTCACCACTCAGAGCACCTCTCCATTAGCATTCCATGAGATGGTATCTCCTGTCAGGCATTGCTTCACCCTCCTCCTCCCATAGCAGGGAATGCACACAGTGCAGTTGGCTCTGATGGGATTTGTGTTACTTGTGTTAGCGTGAGACACCAACACAAACATTCTTGCTCTGGTTACATAAAAGAAGCTGACTTTGGGCAGGGACTGCTGGCAAGCCTTGGGGAACAGCTCCCAAGGAATGAAATCCCAGGTCTCTTCAATGGGAACTGGGTCCAGACCTCAAAACCAGCTTTCCCAAACTTAATCCCAAGTATTTGTCACAACTTCTTGCTACAGAAGGTACTGACCATTGTCTGCTGTGTTCTGCTCCCTCACTCAGCTCCCCGAGAGATGCAATCAGCTCTAGCCCCTCAACTGCACAGGTCAATCACTTCACAGGCCTGTGGTGATTTCATTTTGGGAATCTATATAATACAATCATAAAATTAAAGCAGAAGCTATTATGTAGCAGATGGCAAACTGCAACATATGGCCAATATGCCTTAAAAAGAGAGGCAGTATTTCAGTCTTCAGCAGCACCCTTGGGAGAGCCCCAAACACTGATCAGATCACAGAGACTTGCACGGGGCTGGGAAGGATCTGTTTTACATAGCAAGGCTGAGGCACAAAGCAGGGGTTTGCTTCCAGCTATGCTACAGGTCAGTGGTGGAGGCTTAAGGGAAAACCCAGAAGAACTTGTCTAACCACCTGTTCTGTGCTTCTCTGCCATGTGCTGTTCCAAAGGCATCCAACTCTCCCTTTCCCTGCCCTCTGAAAGCATAACCAACCCAAGGGTCACACAGCCCAGTCACTCAATACTAAAAGCAGAGAGAACACGAGATTTATACCCAACAGCTACACTTGCATCACTTGCTGATTTATGTTGCTCTTCTCCCATCTTCTGCTTTTCTTACTCTGCTCCTTCAGTAACACCCAGTCCCACTTCAGAAAGAATCTCAGCTCCACTTCCAACTCAGCGATACCTGTGATGGTTAATCACACCCATACATCTGAGCTGTCAGCAGATCTGGGCAAGTCATTTTCCAGAAAGGAAAAACTATGGAGGCAGTTTTCACAGCTGGAACTCCCATCTCATCTCACGCCAATACAGCAATACAGCTCCTGCCTCACCCCACGTGGATTCAGCTGGCAGAGATGGTTTTATCTTGTTAAGTCAGACAGGTTGCTTCCAAAAGCCTCTGGCTCTTTCTGGAGGAGGGCACTCCTGGCTCCAAAGGTCTCTGCCTCCTGGATTTCCATGAGAACAGCACACCCTCAGCATCTTAACTAGCAGGGCTTTTTCTTACATTCCTAATTCCCGTAGCACACATGGAGGTATCCCAAGCACTGCAGAATCCCTCTCTCACTGCACTGCACAGCATTCCTCCATCTTCACGAAGTATAAAACATGTTTGGCAGAGCACAGGAGGCGAATATCTGCAGTAATTCAACACACAAGCAGGACAGAGGCCTGGCAGATAGTTAAGCACACAGATCCATGCCTCAGTTTCCCAGGTATGATTTTAGACTAAGCCCAAGACTCTCCTGAAACCAGCCACAGACCAAAAAGTGGTGCATGTGCACCCAGAGCCAAAGTCAGCATTCCAGCCACTGCCCAACTCCCTGTAGGGGGATATGGAAACTGTTTTAAGGAGCCAGGCAATGTTTCTGGAAGTCTCCACATCCACACCCACCTGCAACACTTCTGTCCCTCTCACAGGGACCAGTGGGGGACACTCAGCCCAGACTTGGAAGACACAGCATCTCAAGTACCACAGTGTCCTGCTACCACAGACAAGCACATTTCCTAGCTGGAACTTTGAATACCATTCAATATTTATGTATTTCCAGCACATCCTTCAGCCTATTCCACTGTTCCCACCAAACAGTCGTTGCCCTCTGTGGGATCAGCCCAACAGATCCATCACTGCTCTGTGAGCTGGAGAAGCCTGGCCAACCTGCATTCTTTCCACACACTGTGCCATCTCCATCCATCCCCCTCCTCCCCCACTCCAGACCTGATGCTGATGGATAAATGTGCAAACTTAGGTATCACTGTCAGCAGTTTTCCAGTCCAGGATGCCTTGATCCTCTTTGGGTTTCAAGCAGCCAACCTGAACATTACCTGCTCTGCCCTGTGATGTACTTACTGCAGAAGAGAGGCAAAGGAAACCCTCATGAAACTGCTGTGTACAAGCCAGAGAAAGCAGTTTTAACAAGTTTTCTGAGTGCTGTTGTCTTTTGACGTTTACAGCTGTAAAATATACATTTTCTGGACTATTCATCAAACTCCTTTCCCAATCCCTTTGACTTTCACATCGTAACTGGGAGTTCCAACACAAGTTGGGAGTTACACAAGGCACCTCAGTTCAGGAGGGCAAGCTGGTTCCTTGGAAAGGGATGCCAAAAAGAAGTTATAAAATTATGTATTCTGAACCTGGAGCTTCCTGCCCCAAATCTGTCAGTGAGCCACTAAAAAATTGGCACAGGTTCAAGCTCACTCCAAAGCCAAGACAGCAATTTTGTAATATATCAGAAAGAAAACAGAAATATATCTAACAAGGGGAACAAACACCAAAACGTGCCCAACTGACAACTGGGAAAGCTGAAAGATCAAATGGAGATGTGCTTGATAGAGTCAAAAGGAGAGTATGAGATCCCTCTCCAGAACTGGATGAGAGCTTCCTGCTTGGACCTCTCAGCTCTGCCACTACCCCAGTGCCTGACTGAGCACTCACAACAACCAGCACAAATGACCTTGGGACAGAGGTGGCTGTCCAACACTTGGGGCTGTCCTGAAGACAAGTTCAGAGACAGACTGTCCATGCACAAACTGGATCTCTGGGATGTCTCAGGAGACCTGGGTTTGATTGCTGGCTCAGCTCCCAGCCAAGCATGTCACCTGTAAAACAGGGTGAACAACTTCAGCAAACCAAATCCATTAACTCTTGGGTTTCTGCAAAACATTTTCTTCATTACATCAACAAGTCACTGGTTTGAATTGCCTTTGTAAAGCGCTTTGAGACCTCCTGATAAAGAACAAAGCTCTCAAAGAAGTTTCTTTCAGATGTTCCAGCATCTCAAGTGAGCTCTGCCATTTACAACACAAAGCGATTGTATTTCTTTATCCACAAACACAACCAGGCTGTGTAGACTCTCAGCATTAGAACAGACTTGAACAAAACCTAGCAAGGTTCTCCTTTGTGTGAAGTAACTATTCAGGACTTGGGAGGCCAAAACTGTGCCAGAGATATTTCTCTGCTCCCTCCCCTTTGCAGTCCCAGGGCTGTGCATGACACTTGCTGCCCAGGTGACCCAGCAGCACAAGCCAAGAGCCCCAACAGCAAGCAGGGCTCTCACAAGAAGGAGCCAACTCCAAAGGACCCACTGGGATATCAAGACCTGCCTCGCTGGCAGTAAGGAGATGGCAAACAGGAATCCCTCATGGCTGGGATGTATGTCTTATAAGCATGTTTAAACAATTTGGGAACAAATAAGGTCAAGTTAGCTTATGTAAGCACGAGAGCCATTGCCTTGCAGCAGCCAGGGCTGCTATTTCAGGAAGCTGTCTCTTCACTCAACATCCCTGGACGCTGATTCTCCCTCATCTGCCTCGTAGCTTTGTCTGCATAATTCAATGATATCCAAGACTGCACTTTTCTCACATTGCTGCTTCCTCAGTTCTAGCACACATCACTGCCTAACCCATGCCAAGCTCCCCTGGTGAGGCTGCTCCTCACCAAGGGATCTCTGCAGGCAGGCAGTGCCATCCCTGGGGTGGCACAGGATAAGCAGGCAGACACCAGGAGATAACATCCCATCCCCTCTCGCAGCCTGACACCTGCCATGGCAATCCTGCACCCAGGAGCTACAGCCCCAGAGCTGCAAATCTGACCCAAGACCAAGGGTAGCAAAGCCTTCAGGTGACAGTCTCCTTGTGACCAACAGCACTGCTTTAATTACAAGTGCACATCAGTTAAAGAGTTGCAGCCCTCTCCCTGTGCCAAAGAAAGGTATAATATTCTACATTATCATTTTTTACCTCTTAAAACATCTGTTTGTATGGGACAGTGGCAGGAACGACCAATGAGAACAAATGCAGACCTTCCCACTAGAGGTAAGGCAGTAAAACTCCATTCTTTTCCACAGCATCATCCAGGTTCTCGTGGGAAAGCACTCACATGCCAACATCTATTTGCTTACATACTCAACTCCAAAATCATAGCTGACCTGCAATGGCCCATGGAAACAAGTCTTGGATGAAAAGGGATAAGACTGAGCTGCAGGAGAAACCCACAGCTCTGCACATTCCCTCTGGCTCAGCAAAAGAGAGAGTGGCTATCAGGGACAGGAAGGGCTGTTGTTCAGCCCAAACTCTTGCCAAACAAATTCCCCCCCAACTTCAACACCAGCCCTGGAACTTCACCCAACCTGCAGCTTCCCTTTCAGTCAAGCACACAACTTTCACCCGGACAGGAGGAAGGGAAACAAATCCCAATGCATGTATGTACACCAACAGGACTGTGTAAAAATGTTATCGCAGGGCTTTTTCAGGCCAAAAAAAGAACCAGTACCTATATGCCACTGCCAGTTAACAGCATGGGAGGCCTCTTGCCCACAGGGTAAACCTTGGACAACCCAAACAAACTGACAGTACTTCTCAGGAATTTTCCTTTAAACACACATGACCACAGAAATGAGAGGCACTGAGGAAACTTTGGTAGCAAAGCTCATTAAAATCCTGGCTGGGCTGCAAGATGCTAGACTTTCCCTGACAACAACAACATAAAGGCATTGTAAATGTTTGTGGTTTCCCAGTGCATCACCAAGTCCTGCAGGTATTCAGCTTCCAGAGAGAAACATGGAGATGACCAGGCTGGAAGGAGTGGCATGTTTTATGTAGCTGAGAAATAAAACCATACCTAACTCCACCCATTGGGCTCCTGATGTAATCATTTAATAAAAACTATTTCATTAAATCCAGGATTACCTGATTCCTCAAGAATTATAAACAGCACCTTTAAATTCCTTGATTTAGACTTGCTTACGATTTGTCCCTCCTTGACAAAAGGAAACAGATCTATTTGTTCTGTTTCAACACAGCAAATTACAGCGTAGCCTAAATTACCATGTAACCAGCAGCTGAAGAAGTAGAGAATGAAAGCTACCTTTAGAAAGAGGCCATTATTACAGCTACATAGGAACTCCAAGACTGGAATCTCCCATGTCATTAAGTTTAGTCACCACCTCACACCATTAATTTGGCTGCTTGATTCCCCCCACATCAGCCCACAGGAGCAAAAGTGAATGGCATTTGCTTCTTCAATCTCCTGTCCCACAGATCATCTCCCACGTAACAGCTGCACCCAAGAACTGGCCTCAGGTACAATCTGCCCTTGCCACCGACTCAGGAGCCCTGCAATTTCTGCCACTGTTTTTTTTCTGTACAAATTATTTTCCAATGTATTTTAAGGTTCCCCTGATAAACAATATCAGCATGGGAGTCTGGTCCAGAAGGCTTGCAAAGCACCAGGAGCCAAAGGTCTAGTGCACCTCAGCTCTACCTCTTTGGCCCTGAAGTTCATTCCAATACAGAACTTCCATGACATGTCCTGAGAAATTAATGTTCCCAAAACCTTTTCATTCTGTTTTTTTTAAAAAAGTGTATCCCCTAAAACTTGAGCTCTGTCTAGTGGACCAGACACAGGTGCCACTGATGTCTGCACATCTCTTGCACTCTGTGACAATCTCCCTGATCGGTGATGCCACAATAATTCTGCCATCCTGGTGGGCAGTGCTCACCCCTGGTGCAAGCAGGCACGAGGCCTCCACGACCCCTTCAGCTGAGCACAGTGCCAGAGTGCAGCTCTGAGGCCGAGCACCACAGCAGTAACAGCAGCACCCATTACATGCTATGGGTACATGTAACACGTCGGAGCTTCTTACCTCTGTCACCTGGCTGATGCTTCTGCTGATCAATTCCTCCCACTCCTCCTCTGTCATGCAGAGCTTCAGTTCATGAAGTAGCAGAACCTTGTGGAGAAGCAAACAAGCCATGGCCTGAAAGAGAAAGGGGAGAGAGCATGAAACTCTGTACTCTCTAGGGCAGGTCTCAGCAATATAAATACCCTGCTAGAGCAAAGAGCTAAGCCCATCCAGGGGATGCCATGCTACAAATGCTGCATATCCTCACCAACACGTGTGCCATGGAACAGCTTGGTTTGGAAGGGGCCTTAAAGCTCATCTTGTTCTACCCCCTGCCATGGGTAGGGACACCTTCAACTATTCCAGGTTGCTCCAAGCCCTGTCCAACCTGGCCTTGGACACTCCCAGGGCTGGGGCAACCACAGCTTCTCTGCCCAACCTGTGCCAGGGCCTGCCCACCCTCACAATGAATAACTTCTTCCCATATCCCATCTAAACCCACCCTCCATCAGCTTAGGGCTCTGTTAGGAAACATTCTCTGGGTCCTCACAGAGTCACTCCTCGGGGAACAGGGTGGTGGGGTTTGGTTGAAAGCACATATAGAAAACAGAAGGTCAAAGGGCAGCAGAGGGATCGTGTTACTTCCAGATTTAGGCATTAATATCCAAAACATGCTTTGGTAGCTGCTCCAAGTGCATCACTACTGGTCTCCCCCAGTTTCCAGGCAGCACCTTTGTGTGACTACACCCTTTACCATGCCCTGACAAAGGCAGGAGGCACCAATAACCAAAACCAAAAGCTGCTTCATTTCAAAGGAACCCTGATGGAAACTGCTGTTCAGAGCAGCACTCAGCCTTGCCCTGGAGTCAAACTTGCTCATTACGCCTCCACATTAACACAGCAATGAAAAGAAAGGCCACTAGAAAACCAACAGCAATCTGCAACCTTCTTACATGTCCTTTTCTATTCCAGAACTCCTATTTTAAGGCTTTCTTTAGATACAAGGAAAAAAAAGGCAGCAATAGGGAAAAGCAAATTATAGAAATGCACAAAATACAGTAATGAGGATTAGTGCAAATAGCTTAGAGGAGTTAAAAGGGAACTTTTTGTAGCAGCATGGAGTTAGTGGGCAAATTCTACTCATATATAAAGAAAAAAACGTTGCCTCTAGCTGCCATCACACAGCCACAACTGAACACAGGTACAAAGACCCAAAATCCCAGGGAATTACAGTAAGAGCTAATCTCATCCAAGGAAAGCAAGCACTGCTGTTCTTAAACCACACACAGCAGTTTGTAAAGCTCCTTATCAAAGACATCACTGAGATCAAAACTCTAAGAGATGTCAAGAATAAAAGCAGCCTGGTGATACCCAACCTGGCCTCCAGGTACCCCTGGGGTCCAAAGCAACCTAAAAACATGGAGCAGGAGGCTCCAACCAGCTATACAGCAGCAACACTTTTACTGGAGTGTTTTTAGGGAACTGTTTACTGAATAATTCAAAGTGAGCCAAGAGAAGAAATCCCTGGATGTCCTGAGAGCAGCAAGACTATCCAGTGTTGTAGGCAGTCAAACAGAACACCTCACAAGCTCAAGGAGGTCTGTGCTTCCTATTCAATATGCTCCAGGCTTCTGGAAGGGACAGGGCACTGAACACAGATCCCTCACTGGATAACACCAGCACAGTGTAAGGCACACATCCTTGTAAGCTTACCTCCAGTTTGCACCAGTGTGGCCAGTGAAGAGAATTACCCAAAAAGAGCTTTCACTCACACACAGAAATTCTGCTCTTTTCTGGAGGGCAGAAATGCACAGGGAACCAACAAGACCATGTCAAGGATTTATGCTGATTTAATGAGAGAGAGAACATCCTAATGGCATCTCCAAGGCAGGCAGGCTCACATATTCCTTGTAATTATGGGGAGACTGTGTCTTAGAGAATAAATTATGGCATGTCTGCATGCATGTACCAAACGTAGTGGAAAGTCACTGCAGTGCAATTACAAAGAGAACGTGACCCTCGGAGTAGATGAAAGACCATAATTCATTCTGAAAGGCTCAGGCAGGGTCACAGAGCTCCAGGCACCGGCTGCTCTCTGACAGTCACAAACACACTCATACTGCAAGGGGGTGCAAAGCAGAGAGAAGGGTCCTGGCAGGGTATCCTGAGACACCTCAGGACCACAGATTTACTCCAGAGGTACCAGTGACAAGGGTGACTCAGGAACTGCTCCAGGCAGCAGTGGGTGGGAGCACTGCAAGTCAAGGAGGAAAAGAATTGTGAGGGAATCAAACCATCCAAAGGAACTGGAGCTCTGGAGACCTGAGACTCAAATGGTTCTCTGAAAACAGAACAGTCCCTGAATGGGACATAGTCCTTGCTCAGCACTGAACTTGAAAACAATTTTAAAAGAAGGGAAATAAAAACTCCACCACTGAACAAACATTCCCTTCTGTGTGTCATCAGTGAGGAAGTCAGAACATCCAGCCATCTGAGGATCCTGGCTGGTGCTATCCCTCTTTAGTAATTCTGTCACACTCGGAGCTTTCACGCCTCCAACCTGTGTATTAGATTCCAGCAAAGTGAAAATATGTTTTGAGCTTCACATAATTAAAACATTGCTATTGCTCTACTCAACATTTTCTTGTTTCCTGATTGTTTTTAACCCAATGATAATTTAGTACTATGCATGAACAACTTTGCCCATTTGAAACAACAAAAGTAAAATATTACTTGTTGGTTAACCAGCAGCAATCTCAAATTTGTAAAGCACTCCCACAAAAGCCAGCACAGACCTGGAGCTCAACAACTACCCAGTTGTCCCTTCCCTTCCTGCCCTCCCCAACAACACGGGTATTTTGGATTGTCTAACAAGCATTTGGCAATTTTGGAGGCTGCTCCAGAAAATATCAGAGTATTCTCTGTGTTTTCCCAGTGCCAAATCAAGCCTGCTGTGTTCCTGACAGCCCTACAAGGGAGCCAAGTATTATCAACACCTCACAAATGGGCAAAAATAGCAGAATATTCAAGAGTCCCAGTTACCAAACTCCAGTCCAGTTCAGAAGGGAAGGCTGTCATCCCCCCCATATGCACAATCTCTGAAATGGGAATGTGTGAGAAGAGTTACAAGCAGTTGACATTAGAGCTTTCTATGAGAGGAAAATGCTGCAGTGCATTAGAAGCCACACAGTTTCTTAATCAAAACATTTTCTCCTTAAAGTCAGTTTTTAAAAAAAGAAAAGCCATAAAATAGTAAAAAAATAAATACAAGGGAAGTCTATTCATGCAGAGGTAGTAGATACACATATACACTCCCACATATATCTATCAAGCATATGACTAAATGAGGCAGAAAGGCTCATTATCAGTCCATGTGGGAGCAGAGAACAAACAATAACTAAAGGCAGTGCTGACCCTGTGATTTTCTGTGGCTTTGGTAATTTCTTTCTTATCTACAATGATTACACAAAATGTTAGTCAGTGTAGATGGTGCAGATTTGTTTCTGGAATAGGCAAAGTGCTCCCTGCAGCAACCAAGGGGTGCTGGTCATTCCCAGGTGTGCCCACACACCTCAGCTGGATGCTAAAGAGAAGTGTGAGTGGGAGTTGCTGGGTTGTACAACCTTTACCCTGCTCAGGAAAGGACAGGACACGTGGCCTGACTATGAAATATGGCACAGGACTAAAGCCCTGCCAACCCAGCCACTGTTTTCTTACATGAAGCAGGTATCAAGCACAGGCAGGTCAGAAGTCGCTCTCCCCAGTCACCACCCAGGTGAACTGCATGGAGTGGAACAGATCAAGACATCTTTCAACTCCTGCAGCTGGGGAAAAGAACAGACCCAAACAAGCCTTTGCAGTGGTCCAGAGATTCTGTTTGCAGTCCTAAAGAGATGAAGGCATGACCTAAACTCAGGGTTGTTTTTTCAAAGAAAAGCACACTGTTACTAGGAGGACACTTGTTTCTCGTGCAAAAAGAAAAGGTTTGGAGCTCTAAGTGCTTTAGGAGGCTGGCTGGAGGTGGCTTTGCAAGCAAGTGAAAAAAAAGATATCACACTGGCACACTGCCATGAGAAAAGACACTGAAATCAGCAGGAACCACTGCCACCATCAGAGGAGCAAGAACCTGAAGATGTGCCTGCACTGCAATACACCAAACACCAGCTCTGAGTTCTCACACAACCCTTCTGCTGGGTGATCTCAACACAGTTTACAGGCTACAGCTTCCAAACTCCCTGCTGGCATTTCCAGCTTTCAGGAGAGAGGGGGGCAAGTCTACCTGGCCTGTCTGAAGCACATGACAGGAGAGAAACTCTCAGCAGATGTAACCCCAGGGCAGTGTTTGAACTCCATGAGACCTCCCTGTGCATTGTAACACAAGCAGTGGGGAGTTTAAATGTTTACCAAAGGCATCAAGATGGATTTTCCCCATCTTTTGCCTACTTTTTTGCAGCAGGGACAAGGTTTGTCAATGTGAAACATGTCATCAGTGTGGCAAGAGCCTCTTTTTGCCTTTATATATATATATATACATATAAAGTATATACATAAAGAAAACCTTACCTAGAAAACTACAGCTTTGTGCAACTCAGCCACATTTTTAGAAGTGAAGCAGCATCAGGAGTTTTAGTGCTATCAGCAGTTCAGTGCTCCTGGAAGTCCAGGAGCCAAAAATACATAGGTGGTATCACACCACAGAGGCTCCTGGAGTTCCAGAGCACTGATGTTTCCCTCCTGGCTCCCAGGCTGGTGCAGCAGAGCTCCAGCACCACTGACTCGGGGCCAGCACCTGGGATGAGACAGCAGCTCTCAGTGTGTAATGCTCAGCACTAAGACTATTCTACAGCCACAGGGATATGGCATAAAATAACTGCACTTGTAGAAATTCTCTCCTCCCAGGCCCTCTGAGACATGAATCACATGCTGCATTCATGACAAACATCACCAGGAAAGCTGGGCAAAAGAACACAGGCCAAGAATATGGGAAATTCTAAATCGGCTTTCTTTGAATTTTAACAAATAATCAAACCAAAATAAATTCCCCAGCTACCTGCAACTTGTTATATGTTTAAAAGACCAACCAACTCCCTCCAAAACCCACGCCCACCACAAGCTCCAGCTTAGAGAAGAACAACCTGTCTCATTTAGTCCTGCAGGGCAGGAGATCCAGAGTACCACAGCAAATTCTTCCAATTACTGTCAAAGCTTTTGTAAAAAGAAAACAAAGAGCATGCAGAGCCACAAAGCAAGTGCCAATCTGCCCCCACTTACGGCCAAACTACTTTATTTTTGCATTTACTTTGGATGTAGGATGGAGACAAAGGCTCCAACAGAGCACTCCTGAGTTTCAGGGCTTTTTATTTCTCAACCACATTTGTTTCATGTATTTGAGCATTTCTGCTATGAGCCTGTTTGATAACAGTTTGACAGACAGAATCCAAGTTAGGAACAGTCTTGAAGCTTATTCAAAGGGACAAATTATGAGAGGGATGGGAGAATAATGCCCACTACAATGGACCTGTTCCACACAGCAAATTCCCAGCAGGCTGTTCAGAGGCAGTGGCAGTTCAATGTCTGCTATATATGCCATATTCATGGAATGGTTTGGGCTGGAAATGACCTTATAGACCATCTCACTCCACCCCTTGCCATGGACAGGGACACCTTCCACCAGCCCAGGTTGCTCCAAGCCCTGTCCAGCCTGGCCTTGGACACTTCCAGGGATGGGGCAGCCACAGCTACTCTGCCCAACCTGTGCCAGGGCCTGCCCACCCTCCCAGCCAAGAATTCCTTCCCAATATCCCACCTAACTCTGCCCTCTGGCAGTGGGAAGCCATTCCCCCTTGTCCTGTTCCCTCCAGGCCATTGTCCCAAGTCTCTCTCCAGCATTCCTGGAGCTCCTTTAGTTGCTGGAAGCAGCTCTGAGGTTTCCCCAGAGCCTTCTCTTCTCCAGGCTGAACACCCCCAGCTCTCCCAGTCTGGCCCCAGAACAGAGGGGCTCTAGCCCTTGGAGCATCTCCACAGCCTCCTCCTCAGAAGGAGGCCACAAGACAGGCAAAACAGGATTCTTTCCAAATTTAAGGATAAAGAAAAAATTGTCCTTCAATATCCTTAACATGTATCCTCACTGAACAAGGACCAAACACCAACTATCTACTCTAAACATACAAAGCTTATTTGAAGGCTTTAGATATAAGTGAAAACCTGAGGTGATTAAGAACCATTTGGCAAATCACCTTTCCTCGATTCCCAAGCTGTAACTGCAGTATTGCACCACATGGCACGTGCACACATGCATGTTCCATATACATATTTCAAATTGAAGGGGGAGGGAGGATAAAGCAAAGCCCTGGCTGTGGCTTAAGAAAGCTATTTTTGAGAACAAAAATTAATTTTTAACTTCCTCACCACCACTGAAACAAGGTGCACACAAGCAGTGCAGCCAAGATTCATTTAGCAGCTGTCTAAAAGATTTCAGGGTGGGAAGTGCTTGTGCCTTCTGGGATAAGTGGGACTGCAGGGAGAACATGACTGGTATGCCCACGTCAATCTGAGCACCTCCATAACTACTTCTGGGTTTAAAAATCTGCTGCCAGTGCTCCAAAGCAGCATCATAAATTAGACATGTACCTTTACCCCAAATTTACATTGTCATCCCTCTGATTAAGGGACCCAGGGAGTGAGTTTCCTGCACCCTGCTCCCGGCTGCTTCCTCTGCCCTGCCTGGCACAGGGACCCTGCCAGTCACCAGACAGACTTGTGGTGCCTGCACACACAGCCAGAGAGAGCCCACACTGCCCAGGAAACCCAGGAAATGTCTCCTGCCTGATCACCTGGCTTGGCAGCTGAATCCAGTGTCTCCTGCTACAGCCCAGTGTCCTCAGACTCATCAAAGGGCTTTTTCATGACGCCCCCTCAGCCAGCCCTGCCAAGGTGTGGTATTGCTGTCTGAGGCTGGCAGAACACGAGCAGGATATGGTTTGGGCAGCAGAGAAGCTGGCACACCGTCAGGTGCCAGTTTCCAGGTCTGCCCTCCTGCCCCCAGGAACAGAGAAAGCACAAAAGGCAATGAAGTAAACACTGAACAGAACCCCCACCCATCATCCACCACCCCCTGCTCCCACACCTTCCCCATGCCCCAAACATCACGTTCTGGGCCAGAGAGCAGGTTCCTCCTCACCCTCCCTCAGTCTGGCCTTGCCAAAAGAAACACCCAAATAGGAGATTTATGAACCGAGGAATAAAATTCTCCTTGCCAAAAAGTGATGAAAACAAATGATGTTTTACAGCTTAAATTAAGTTCCTGCGACAAATGGATGAGAAAAATTTTGCAAGGCTGGTTAATTACAACATGTAAAGCATTTAAGTGACACCTAAATCACATTTTACAACCTTGGACGAGAAAGGTAATCTCCCTCAGTGCACTCCCACCAAACACCTTACGTCATCAAGCTCCTGGAACGTGGTTTAGACCAAGCCAACCTGCACTGCTCCCCAGCCCCAGGCAAAGCTGCCTGTACCTGTTCTTCCCTCCCAATAAAAAAGCACTTTTCTACAGTCCTGGCAGAATACTTTCCATCCAGGAACCTTTAAACCCCTCACAACAGCTTGTATATTAGCACACTGAAAATAATTGTCACATGAGACACATTCTGCTCACTCAATCATCATTATGTAGATGATCTGTTCAGGCCTCCTCGAGTGCAAAAACTGTCAGTGAACTCTGTTGGGTTTGTGGGGTTTTTATGTTAACTTTTATTTCTAGATCTCTGAAACAGCCACCATCTCTCTCTGGCTGGTTTCTAGACAAGCTGAACAGTAGTTTGCAAACACAAGGGTTTCTGTGTCCTCTGAAGCTGCTGGAACACACATCCCAGTAATTCCCAATGCATGCCAACCCCCCAGTCACTATCTCAGCAGTCCAAAAAATGGAAAAGTAATCACCTGTCCACCTGCTTTGTAGCAGGTGAACTGGATCTCACCTCCATGAGAGAGGCTCAAGACCAGTGACTCGGGGTTGGTGGAAATCTCTTGCTAAAATGCCTGTAAGCTGAGGAAAACCAAACACACAGATCTCGGTGCTACCACTTCGGATACTCTACTTTTAGATTCCAGATTTTGCTACCTTGCTTCTAAAACAGAACAAAGCTCTCTGGAAGACAGCACTTGAAACAAAACTGTGAACAAAATCTGCATCTTCCTACCCCTCCTGCTGACTCCCCTCTCCTCTTAACTTTTATTATCCTTCATAAACCTCTTCACCTGTGGCTCAGATGTCCTGCAGCAGCAGCAAGGAAAAGTTAAGCAATCTGTACAATTCCCCCACTATTCCCAGGGCTCTGAGGAGCAGCTGTCAATTGATCAGATGGGCTGTCCAGTTCACTCTGCAGCAGCCAAGGCCTTGTCTATACCACAGGATGTTTATCTCATCAGCTGCACTGGCACATCCTCCTCCACAACCTGAAAGCAGCTATTTCAAGACACAAACACTTCGACCAGCACTGCTCAACCTGGCTGAAAATGTGGAACGAGCTACACCTGACAGATACCACCTTTATATAATGCAGATGCACCTCCATGAGTTTTGTCAGTCCTGACCCTACAGGTAAAAATACTCACAGATTTCACTGACAGAGACACTCCAGGATGGGTTTGAAACATATTTGAGGCAGCAGAAATCCCAGGAGAGCACTCAGCCTGCCTGCAGACCATATACATGGCATTCACTTTCACATAGGTTCCTTCATGCCCTGAGCCATCAGTGCTTTGTTTAAGCAGAGACTCTGCAGATCACATTCTCTCCTCTGCTGTTGAGAAGTGGATTTTTTCCATGCTTGGTTTCACTGCAAACAGTGCTCTGGAGGATGTTCTTGTCAGAGCAAAGCCTCATCTTGTACTTGCCTAACCAGAGGAGCCCATTTGGGAGAGTCTGCTCACTGCAACAGGACATTTGTGCCCAATACAAGTGTTCACACATACAGCTGCTTCCCTCAGCTGGGAAAGGAGGGGGAGAAATTATTAAATAATAATGTAAAAAGTAATAATCAAAGCTCCCTCCCACAGTCACCACAATTGAACAAGAAGTAGTGACAGAAATAAGACGTTGCTGGATTTTAAAGGCAGTAGAGATGAGTCAGTGCACGTGGGGAGAAGATTTGACAGTGCAGTTTTTCAGAGGATACCTGTGTGTTAAACTGGGCTTCACTGGCAGGATTTCTGCCTCAGATGAAGGTCTGCAGGACACTCGGGCAGTCAAAACAATGAGCCTATAAAATATCACACTGGACCCCTGGGCCAGGCCTGGCTGATGGTATTAGATACCAGCTCTGAGGATTGTATTTGCATGACACAAAGATACAGCTGGTGAGCATTCAGGGCTGGGGAAAACCTTGTGCTCTTCTTGCAGCAGAGGCCAACAGGCAGACCCTCGGGACACAGCAATCCATACAACAATCCATATATATTGGTCTGCTGCTTTGGTCAACACAGAGGTTCATTTCTCCCTGGGGTAACCACTTACCATATCAGAAGGGCCAATCAGTCTTAATGTTTTGCTCAAAAAAAAAAGTCAATATCTTATTATCCTAAATTCTTGAAAAATGAAAAGATGCCATAATTAAGTGAGCAATGAGCACATGAGATAAAATCAGCAGCAGAACACAGATGAGCAACCATGAGCTCTGATGTTTTCTTGCTTTCTGTAATGCTCAATTACAAGACTGAAACACTTCTGGGAAATCCTGGTACCACAGGGCACAGAGAGCAGAGGAGAAAAGAACAGCAGTGGATTCTGTGCTGTATAACCAAGCCTCTCCTATCCTACATTAAAAAGTAATAATCAGAAATATGTCCATTTCCCTCTTCTCTCCCAAATACACTTTTCTCCCTAGTTATGAACACAGTCACAATTTTGAAAAATTTTGGTTTCTTAATATGACCTTGTTTATTTTGGAGCATTTCTACTCTGCTTTTCCAAGCTACTCACCCTCAACATCAGAGCAAAAAATGTTCTGTTGTTAAGGAATCAAAGCAAAGTCTCTTACAGGACATCACAGCAGCTGAGACTCAAAGAATCATGACCAAGTACCAAGAAACCTCTGGGGAAATCATCCAGGACACCCTTCTGTCTCTCAACCGTGGCTTTCCCCTTGTAAAAAAGAACCAAACCAACCTATCCCCAAAGCTTTCACTTTGTCAGTTTTTATTAACACACTTATATTGTATTATCAAACACCAAGAGGCTCCACTGACACCTCAAGACCAAAACCAACACTGTCCCCTCCAGCTGCCTCACCCAACTGCTCCTTCCAACACTTTCCAAGCCAGATGTCTCCTCTGCACAACAAAGCCCATTTTCCTCAATTCAGGAGAGACTTGCAATAGGATTTTCTTGAGGCAATTCAGAAGGCAGCTACAGCATAATGCAGCCTATTTAAGGAGGCTTTGCTGAAGTCAAATTTAATAATTTAGGAGATTTAAGAGCAGTACACGTTCCAAAAAAGCCCATGTTGCCTAGACACTGTGTGCTTTTAGCTGCTGCCCCTGATTCACCAGACCAGGCTTGATGTTGCAAGGACAAAAGTTTTCATCTTTTGAGAACATTTATCAGCAGATAATGAGAAATTAGAATTCCAATTCAGTTAAATGCCAACCATTGAAGTTTAGCTTTCAAGCAGCATTAAAAAAAAAGAACTCACACGTCAGTAATTTTGTTAGCTTGGAATATTGAAATAAAAATCATTGCTAAGCAAAAAAAAAAAAGGAAAAAAGAGTGGGAAATTATATTGGGTTGGACTTTGAAGATTCATTTTTTGGATGCTCACATGCAGACCTCTTTTCATTTTGCTGAATCCACTGAGAGAAGCACCATGACAAGAGTGCACAGTGCCCTTGGGGAGAGGGATGGGGCTGGAGACCCCGCTGTGCTTGGAGGTCACTGAGAAATCCTGAAGAGGAACCCAAACTCCTTTTTTGTCCTTTAACTCTTGCAAAGAGGAATTTTAATACATGCCAAGGGAAAGCAGGAAGAGAAGCAGCCCTTGTCTCCCAGCAAACTTGTCCCATTTGCTCTACACAAATATCTACTCCTCAAACTGTGGCAGGGGCTGTGCTTGGCAGGCTGAGCAAAACACACTTGAGTGGTTCACTCTCCCTTTCAAAACTATCAACTCTCTTCTTGAAAGCTATCAACTCCCCATGTGTCAGATGGCAAGTGTAATTTAGTAGGCTAGGAAATTACTCAGACTTGGAAAAGCACTGCAGTCTGGTGTAGGTCTAACTCAGCAAGTCCACCCAACACACAGGGCTGTTCATGCTCCTGAGCAGCTCCCTCCTTGGACAGCTCTTGCCAGCAGCTGTGTCTACAGCAAGAACTACAGTGTATGTGACCTTTTAGTTTTCTTATTTCTTCCCAGCAACAGACTAGAATATTTCCTCCACTACTGAGGATTTGCTACATGATCATCAACACAATCAGGAATGAGCAGAATAAACACAGCCTGTATCTCCAGAATCAGTTCTGTTTGTGCTGCACTGAGTAGGGTGGAATACAAAGACTGGGACTGATAACAGGGCACTGCCTCTGTGCCAGTCAATTAATGCCTGGTATCACTATGCATTTGTTTGTGGGCAAGCCAGACATTTGTCTAGACACTTCTGGCAAAAGACATGGGCCATTAAAAGGCACCAAGAAATACAACAGAATAGCTATATAAGGGAAAAACCAAACAAATAAACATCTCACAACACACACAATGCTCCCAAGAGACCCTGCAGGCTCAGTGATGGGGTGCCACGTTCAACTGAAATACACCACGAGCACACAAAGCTCTCAATGCAAATAGAAGTGAAAACCTGTGCCATGGGATTTTCGATTAAATGCAGTCAGGAGGACCTGAAAAATTTAAACAGACCTTTTTAAATTTTCAACAGTCTCACACAAGTGAGAGAAATACAGGTTAGAAAGCAGTTCATCAGTGTGACATGTTTTGCTGTGGCATCAGACACCTTTCCAAAGAACATCAGAGACTATTTATAGATGCTGTCAATGCCCTCCAGCTCACCAAAGCAAAATGGTTTCTTTGAGCAATCCTCATACAAGAGACAGTCTCAAAAATGTCAGGTTAGGATGCAATAATTCACATCCACAACCATCCGAAAGGTCTAGGAATTAAAAATCTCTACCCAAAATGTAGAGCACCCTGGCCCTGACCCAGCAAAGCACTTAAGCATTCAACTGCTTCCCCTTGGACTGCAGAGGGATGGTTTACATACCTAGAGCTCGTTCATACCACAGGGCTTTGCTGGCTCAGGATAAAATAGCTCAAAAATGCTAGAGAGCCCACCCATAGTTCAGCTTCACCTCGCAAAGCACAGGCTATCCTTGACCATCACCTTACACAAAACACAAACAGGAACAGGACACTGACTGGAGCCAAAGCAGGTCAGTTTGACACAGATTTTCCAGCTGCAAAGGATTTCACTGAGGAGAGGGCGCATTCTGAACAGAGGAAGACAGAAATCATGAAGCCACCCCAGCACTGTATTGTGTGAGAAGCCCTCACTGCCTGTGGACAGCTCACCCTCTGAAGGTCTGCTCCCCACGAGCCCTTCCCCAGTGACACTTTACACAGGACACAGGCACAGGGTGTCCCACCTGTGCTGAGGGACAGAGGATGCTCCAAAGGAACGGAGCATCCCTTCACTCAGGGCCTGCTGTTCCACTACAACCAGCAGGCTCGTGCTCATTCGTGATGCAAAGGAGGCAGAGCTGAACTGGTGCTGGTTCTTATCTGGGGAGGTTTATTTTGCTTCATTATTAGTAACAGCTTAGGCAAAATGTTCCAAAACAAGTTCTTCCTCTACCACCTGCTGGGAGCTATCCTGAGCACACAGGCAGGGCACGGAGTGTCGATGTAGGGATCCATTCATCTATCCCAGCATGAGGTGAAATACTCCCAAACATACGCACACAGGGGTGCTGGCTTCTGAGGCTTTGCAGTGCTTTTACTGCTCTTGCTGTATTAAAGTTTAATTACTTTTTAACTTAGATATTTACACAGAACATAAACTGTTCAGAAGGATAACTGTCAACCAGCCAAGACCTCTCTGGCAGGACTTTGGGATCATATTTTACACTTCTGGTCATGGCAGCTCTGGCACAGACCTGCTTCAGTTCTTTAAAATTATGTCTATATATGTTTGATCCCTTTGGGGAGACTGCCAAAGCACCAAGATTAATTAGCAACTTACCTAAAATACACTCTCTATTAGATAGATCTTAAAGGGTTCCTTGTCAGACAGCTTTATAAAAACACATTCTGAAATACTAATGACATAAGATGACATTTTGAACTGTCTCAGTGCCCATTCTCATCTCCACACTAAGTAAAATTACTTTTATTAGTTTCATGACAGCTCTGCACTTACATCAGCTCTGCAGAGTTCCAGCCAAATCACAAAAAATAAACCCACTTGATGGACAAATACAGCCTCATTATGCTCCCAGCTACTGCAACATCCTCAATCAATATAGCTTTGAATGTAAATAAAAAGACAGGAATGTATTCAAATTGATGTGTGACCACAGTGCAAAAGTAATTGCAGAGGCTCTTAGCAATTGTGTTGATGTGTACATTGCCAGTGCCTTTCCCAAAGGAAAAGAACAAGGGGAAGAAATCAAAACATTTGGTAAATCCTAGGAAAGAGTTACGGACTAGAAGAGGTTTAAGTGTCTGCCTCAAGCAAGATGGGGACACCACCTTACTCCTGGTGGCAGTGCCGTTTCATTTACTAGTCCTCCTTTCCAAACTGGTTTCAATATCACTGGCTAACAAAAGCTGGACTTCTCAGGGAAAAGCATGGTTGTTCCAGGTCAGGCTTCCAGAGAGGCTGTGCATCAGCCTCCTGTTCCCAGTTTGGAGCTGGCAGGTGCAATATGCCCTTGCCTGAAGGAGCTGCATCAGCAGTAAGCTGGGTACTGCAATGCAACCAGCCACGTTTTCCCTCCTCACCTGATCAACAGGCTCACAGAGGGAGTTTTTAGGGTAGGTGCATTAGTTCAGGGACTCATCCAGTCCTCATGTAATGGGGGGCACTGCAGGGAGAACCTCACCACAATTACCAGTGCAGGGATTTGTGCTGCAGCAGCACCAGAGGGACAGCCCAGGACTGCACAATTACAGAATTAGATGTTACTGTAGCTCTGCTCATCAGACCGATACAGCTAAAAATAAACCAGGAAGACATTCCTCACCTAAGGCTCAGGAGGGTTCTGGTATGTAGCTGAGTCACCCAATAATCATTAAATTAAACACGTCTTGATCCCTGGTTTATGCTCCATCAGCACAAACCAAAAAACCAGGCTTTTGTGCATATTGAAAAAGCAACACTGCACCCACCGAAACAAGGCACAAGGAAGCAATTTGAAGGTCAAGGACTCCTGGAAAACAATCGTAGTAGTAAGAATGAATTAAATTAAGAAAGGAGGAAGTGAGAACAAGCTCACACACGGGGTTTTTCCCAAACAGAATTTGAGAGAATGTGTTTAAGTGCTTGTGGAAGACTTGAGGCTGACAGCAACACCCTTTGTCAACCAAAGAGCACAAGCCTCCCCCACCGGTTAGCACCACTGCAAGGCTTTGCACTGCCAGTGGGATCATCTGTGCCAACAGCTATAAACACCTCTGTCTTTATAGACCCAACACTGCTGCTGAGGATTTGATGTTCTCCAGGTTTTAGAGGTGAGCAGCTGAGACAGACAGGATGCACAGAAAGGCTACAGCGGTGCAAGACCCAGTTGCCAAAGTCAACAGCTACAGCCAAGAGTCCATAGACAATCCCTGCTTTCCAATACTCTTGTACTGACTTCACAGAGGCCATAATTTCATGTTAATGAGCACAGCCTCTGATGGAATAAATCACAGCTTTTACCCAGCCACTCCTGCCCTGAACTGACCATCCCTGTGCCCTGAACACAATCAGTGAATTGACTAAAGTTAACTTGAACACAGCAAAAGCAGGGGAAAAAAAGGTGCATCTCCTTCTCCCCCAGGCTGGCTGGGCCAGTGGCCAGCAGCCCTGCTGGGCCAGAGCCCCAGGGTTCACAGCCAGGCCAACAGGAGGAGACATCTGCCCAGAGCTGAGCCTCCACCTCCCTGTGCAGAGCACGGCTCTCCCCACCCGGCACAGCCCTGAGGGACCTGCCAAAGAGATCGGCAGAGCCAAGTCAGAGTCAGTAGGATTAGCTGTCCATACAGATGCAGCAGGCATAGCCAGAATGACTAGCACTAATAACAGGACTGTTAGAAGGGAAATTAAACCTCCTGTCGCTGGGAGTAAGCTAGTTTAATGACTAGAAGCCAATGTTCAGGGCTGAAAATGGGAGACTGCCCTACTTGCCCCTCAACCATCAGTGCTGGCTAAATCTAGGGTGTCGTGAGACCTTTGGTGTCTTCAAGACTCCGAGTTAGGACAGCCCTTTTAGTAGGTGAGTCTCTCCACCTCATTCCCTCAGAGGCTGCCAAGGAGAAGTTATTCCCCTGCTTTACCCACATCACTTTTTCACATACACCCACCTATAGTTTGACTCCTAGCCTACCCCTGGGATACCACCAAAGCACACTTGCATTGAGAATCATTTAACTGAAGACCTGTCAAACTGAACATTTGATGACGGGAAGACAGAATTCCTGAAAAGGAAGCAGTGTGTGAAAAATGTAAAGCTGCAACTCCAGGCTCCACAGGCTGGGCAGAGCTCACCCTTCACACTGCCTTTGTTTAAACAGCAGTATATCCATGTTCTGTACCCAGCTCCCACACACACCACACATCCTCCCCTGCTCCTCCCACTCACAGATAAACAGGTCTGCAAACAAAGCTGGAGAGATAACTGTGGAAGCCCTGGCAGGACAACGCTGTTCCCTGGGGGGAAGCAAAGATACCCACATAATGAAGCTGTCTGCTTAGGATGCTGTCCTGGTCTCTTGAGGATGGGCTCAAGTATGTGCCTTACAATTAATTTGTTTGTTATTTGTGTAACACATCAATAGTTTAACCCACTTTTTTTTTTTTTACTTTATATCAAAGCCATTCCTGTTGGGTAAAATAGCCTGAAATGCAATTTACACTGGCAACGTAAAGCAGCCTTACTGTAAACACATACCTACCCCTTTACACTCTCTCCAATGATCAGAAACAATAAAACAGCTATTTATGAAATAAAAAGATCAATCCAGGATGCACTTCTGCAGGCAACAGACACACGGTACAGCTGGGGGATGGGAAAGTTTGAGACAGTGCTACTGGCCTAAAGGGGTTTTGGTTATTAACTGTGTGGAAGGCCCCCCCAGTGCAGTGAAAATCCAGACAGGCCTCATTCCCTGCTCTGGCAACACTGAGCTGTGCACTCACCCTGCAATGTTTTATTGATAAGGCTCCACTAATTTTGTGTTAGTCAGGGACATGCAACCAACCATCAAAAATCGGGTCTGTGGTACAGGTGGTTTTAAACTAAACACAGCAGCACATGGCCTAGAAAATGCAGGACAGCTGGCAAGGCACAGAAGAGGCTCCAGAACCTGACCTCGGGGTAGTATGGGGAGGCAGGGATTACAACATGCTCCATTAACACAGAGGAACATCTTCCCAAGAAGGAAGTAATCAAGGAAGAAGCAACCCTACCACAATCAGGACTCAACCCTGAAAGCTGCAGGCAGTTTTTACAGGAGATACTACCAAAGGACCCCCAAGACTGGGAATGTATAAGGCACTTGCACAACTTCAGTCACACACCTGAAGCAGCAAGGCAGTATTTGCAAAAATTCTCCCCCCTAGAAGCCACTTCCAAAATTGGGCAGCCCTGGGGACACATAATAAACATATTAAGAACCATCTGAGCTGCCATGATGAAGTGACTTCTCTGGTTAACTGTTTAATACAGCTCTGTGTGTTTACTTTCATTCTTACCTGCTGATGTTGCCTGGCTGCCGCTGTGATAAACTCAACAAGAGTATCCACCAATGGCTTACACATGATCTGTAACAAAGACACAGTCACTTATTAATGGTTTGCTGACAGACAGGTTTGTTTTTCAAGCAAGAGTCTATATTTTACACAGCTTCTTGAGTAAGAAGAAAATGCCACAAAAAAGAGAAATGCCAAAAAAATAGCAACAGCCTATTTGAAAATTAACAGCTTTCTCACACGAGCCCTGAGTGAAATCTTGATCACATCAAAAATCAGCAGCAAAACTGTTCATCTGGAAAAATCAGGTGAGTATTTCACCTCCTGTGTTCTGCCTGGTGATGATTAAAGTCTGCATCTATCTGCCTGACACTTTATGCAGTTCACTTTGCACACAGTCCCAGGCAAAGGAGAACATGCCACGTTAGACTGAAGAATGTCAGCACCCAGTAAAGATCTAAACCACCTGCTAAAAGTGGCCAGAAACAGCTGTAGCAGGAGAAAAGCCTTCCTGGAGACAGGTTATCTATCCCTAAAACTGTTCCCTTATGATCGGACAAGGGCAGTGACCATCCTCCTCTACTCACTGCTGAGGCCACACCTCAAATCCTGGGATCAGTTTTGAGCCTCTCATGACAGGAAAGTGCTGGAAGGAGTTCAGAGAAGGGCAACAGAGCTGCAGAAGGGGCTGGAGCACAAATCTGATGAGGAGCAGCTGACAGAGCTGGGGGGGCTCAGCCTGGAGAAAATGAGGCTCAGTGGGGACCTTCTCACCCTAAAATCCCCTCCCTGACAGGAGAGTGGAGCCAGGTGGGGGTCAGGCTCTGCTCCCAGGGAACAAGGGACAGAAGAGGACACAGCTGTGCCAGGGAGGTTTAGGCTGGATATTAGGGAAAATTCCTTCATTGGAAGCATTGTCAGGCATTGGAACACACTCCCCAGGGAAGCGGTTGAGTCACCATCCCTGGAGGTATTTAAAAGATGTGTGGATGTGGTGACTTTAAAAGACATTTCTGCAGGGAACAGTCACATGGAATCCACAGCCTCTAGACCTGCTCGTGGGATCTTAGGCTTGCTGTCCACATGGGCAGCACCCAACCCTGCTCTTCCACAATGTCACAAACTTACATGGGTGGCACCGTGGGCTGGTGTCCTAAGAAACCTGGTAAGCAGAAGAACTCTGTCCTGGATGGATTCCCTCAGAGTCTGAAAGCATCTTCCCCCAGTTACCCAAGCCTACATCTCCCTCCCACCCTCATGTCAGACACCAGTTCTAAAAGGTTTTGAGAAAGGGCTTCTGGCAACTGCCTCTAGCTCACTCTGACCTAAAAATCCCTGAAGAACTAACAGTATGACATTTGAGCCCAAGGCCTGTTTCTTAAAAACTGTCTGTCCTTATAGTGGAGACCAGCCACAGGCACGGGTCAAGTTTGCAGGAAATACCTCAAACGTTTCAGACACTGTCTGAACATCAGGCTTGCAGATTAGATTCCAATTAGTCTCTACACTCCTCAGCCTTCTTGAAAGAAAACTGAGAAACTGAGCATGCAGTCAGAGCAGAGATGGACAACAGCTACATTGGCTGTTTGAACAAGCTGGCCTGTTTTACCTTTCTGCAAACCTTATTCGTTCACATTGGCTTGAATACTGGTAAAAAATTGGAGCTTCTAATGCTATGTTTTAAAGAGCAGCTTTGTGTTCCCCTGCATTCTCCACACAGAAGCCAGCAGAAGACAGTCAGCGCAGAGTCTGTCAGACTTACTGGGAAGCGTTTGAAGAGGTCATGGAACATGGAGCATGTGAGGGGACTGTTCCGCTTGCTGAAGAACTGGGTCAGTGCCTGTTGGTAGGTAACAGCCACCCTCTTCACATCCAAACAGCCTGGGTTCAACAGCTGGGGGGGAAAACCAGAACAAAAACACTGCCAGTGAAACACAAGGATGAATCACTAGCAATGAAGACATTCATTTTTATCAGTGCACAGAGATTTTTTTTCCAACAAGTAAATATTTTTGGGTAGTTTGTATGATAGAGGCCTATGAGACATGACACAGAACCATGAAAAAAGAACCAAGTGGGCCTCAAACATGCTTTGTTTGTGATGGGCATGTCTAACACACAAGGCTCAGAGAGCACTCCAAGACCATCCTGCAGCAGCTGGGCTGGGCCGTGCACGTGGTGTTCTTAAGCTGTAGAGCTATTTGAATCTGTAGATGTTAGTGTGTAGGTATCTAGACCTACATACAGCCAGCAGCTATGTCCAGGACTCCTAGACACTCAGCAGAGAAATCCCAGCTGTGACCAGGGATCCAGCAACCCCAGAACTCTGACCATGCTCCAATATCCCCCTCTGGTGGGGAACAGGGATCCCACACACAGCAAACAGCCAAGACCTGCACAGGCCATATGGATCTAAACAAACACAGGGTGAATAAAGAGCCAATGTGGAGCATCACATCCCAGCACTCTTGACTGTTCTGATATTGCCAGGGGAGTACAGACCTTTGGGAAGGAAGATCTTCCCAAGCCTGTGATCTTCACAGTAGTGGATGGGCCTTACGTGAACATCTTCCCAAGGAATTTTTCCATGGCTTCAAGGCAAGATAAAGCCATGTTAATGTGGTGTCCCATTCTCAGGTCAAACTCCCAGTGCTACTGCAGCTGAACACAGAAGTGGAATAGGGTAGATGTATCTTGAAACATGTGACCTCAGTTTCCTACTTGAGTGTCTCTATTTATCACCTGTGTGACATACACATCTGCAGGGGGAAAAACTGATTTATCTCCCATGCATATGTTTACAGGAAAAAAATTTCTTCTATAGTTTTTCCATGAATTTGGCCAGTGCACCATAGTGTCTTTCTGATTATTGAAAAGCTCCAGCTGACACTCACAAAGCAGAACTCACTGGAAACACACCACACCTTTGCCTCTGGTTCCTCACTGCATAACCTTCCTGGCCTCAACACAGTGTCAGCACCAGCAGCATCAGGTAACTGAACTGTCACCTCCCTCAAACCAGCAGCTCAGGTCAGCTGGCTCTGTCCCTGCCTGGGCAGGACCACAGCTCTGTTCCCACAGGAATAAGAGCCTTCCCTGGGAAGCTGCACAAGAATGCTCTGAAGCATGTCCCACTCCAGCCTCAACATCAAGTCCATTGTTTACATGCCCTGCAGATCACCCACTCTGTTTCCAGAAAGGCCCAGCACAGCACAAGAGCTGCTTGGATTAACACTCAGCCTCTCACTAAGCCCTAGAAACACTGGCTGCCTTTTCATCTTCCAATAATACCTCAGTGTGTGCAATTTCTAGGCCCCCCTGCCTCGGCATGAGGTAGCCTTGTTTATTTTTCTCCCCCACAAGATGTCAGCAGGATTAAAGCATTAATTCCTCCACTCAATTTAAGAGGTTCAGAGGCAAGTATCAGGTCAGCTGGTGAAACACTACTTGCTGGGTTCCAAGTGGAGGTGACTGGCCAATATAAAGGGTCGCCATGCTCTGAGACCTATGAAAATGCAGCAGAGACAGTAGGTAAAAGCAGACCAAACCTTAAGACTCCCTGAGTAATGGACACACCTAGCACAACCAGATGAAGTCACCCTGCAAACAACTACCACTGAAATCAGGGCTGCTCCACACGCTCTTCACCCTGAGATAACTCAGCCCAGTCCTCAGGGAGACAGGAGTTCTCTCACCCACCACTGTCCTGTATCTGCGTGTTCCTCAGCACGCTCCAGAAAAGAACTCAAAGTGCCAAGAGGTTAATGGAAGAAACAGCAAATCAGGGAGGAGAGCAACACAAATACACATGAGGCTTCCTCAGCCCTTAACCAGGATCCACTGTGCAACAGCAGCCCTGTGGCTATGGGCAAGCAGGCACTGAAAGGAGGGTGAGGGCCAGAAGGGAACAGGGAACTCGTCAGCTTTATGGAAATCCTGTAGACAGGTATCTGCAGGCAGCAGGCCCAGTGACACTGAACAAACAAGGCCTGCTCAGCAAAATCAGGTAATGCAACTTCACTAACAAAAAACACATCCTCGGGAGCAGGCTCGTGGTCCTACCTGACATGCCTGCTTCGCTCTGCTGTCATTCTGTTTCTCTGGCTGAGGGGGAGGAACAGTTGATGATGTGTTTCCTTTCAACACTTTGAGCAGATATAACGAGGCACTAAAAGAGAAAAGGGGAGACTATATCAGTTACCACGGTGTCACTGCAAAGCCACCTGAGGGCAGAGGCCAAGCGATGCAGGCAGCTTGTTCTGTAGCAAAGAGGGTTTCAGAGCCTGAGAGGGCCCTCTCTCTCAAGTCTAACCCACTGTTGCCAGACCTACAGACAAATGAATCTTAGGAGGCTGCATGTTTAATTAACCACCCTCAGTATCAGCCTGGTTTCCTCAAGCTTGTGCTTTTGACTGGCACTTGAGGACTCCTGTATTCCCCCAGGATTTTGGAGCCTGCAGGTCTCAGCCAGTGCTGCAGTGCAGCCTCTCAGCCCAGGCAGCTGTGTACTGGAGAACTGGGACACATCAACTGGGAGAGCAGGCAGACACTGCTGCTTTTGGAAACTGTATGAACTGGGCACAGCTCCATTCGGGACTGCCACTGCTGGGAAGCTGTCAGGGAGCCATGCAGCACACACAGCCAGCCCTGGGCTGTCAGAAGTACCAGGCAGGTGTGCTGAGAGCCAACACTGCCCCATGGCACTGGGCTGACCATGCAACATGGAACCCACTGACTTGAGACATCCCACACTAAGTATGATAGTCCTCCTGAAATTGCCTGCATGCCACAAGAGGGCCTGCTGGTAAATGGCACTCCTACTCACACCAGGGAACAGCAAGATTGCTCATGTTTCCTAACAAATACACATCTGGCTTATCCTAATTCAGCAGCAAAGGAGAGAACACTGGTACACAGAGTCAGAATTCAATCATTAATGTCCTCATTGTGCTATCATGGAGACAGTAAACATTGTCTTCACAGAATGATCATCACAGATTGACTAGAAATGACACTCATCCCCATTGAATCCCACACTGCATTACTCCCCAAGGAAGCCTCGAGGAAGTGATTCCACCACCATCAGCAAAGCTGTTCCAGACCATTTCTGTATCACAGAGCCCATGGATGATGATCACCAAAAAACAGACATCTGTTTGAAAATGTCTTAGACTGACTAGTCCTCATGTAAGACACAGATGCTGGCACCATTCTCTTGCTTCTTAGACATCATTTAAACATGCAACATCATACCTGCTCACAGCCCAGCCCAGAGATGCTCCTCATGGACACTCACCTGAAGTAGTAGAGAGCCACTGCAGAGTCTGTGTGCTTGCAGGCTTTCTTCACCAGCCTCTGCAGCAAGGCATGCACATCCTCCTGCAGGGCCTGCACCGTCCTGCAGTACTGCTTGTTGCGGCACAGCGAGTTCCTGCAGGGCAGCCAAACAAACCCCAAGCTGTTACCTACACACAGCTCTGCAGACACACCAACAGGAACCCTCACACCTTGTCAGGGTGGGTGAGAACAAACCCACAACACATTACCACAAGTAAGCTGTGGGTAGCACACTGATGTGGTCAGAGGGGTGAGGACACCCTGCTCTTCACCTTCGAGCTCCTGTTTAGCCATCACAGCCAACTTTCTTTCAGAGCTCCCACAAAGGGGACTGGCTGCCTCAAACTTTGTTACTTCACAGGTGCTTCTCAGCTGGTGCGAGAGAGAAGGACTGACAATGCTTTAGAGCAGTACTGAGGATGTCAAGGAGTGGTGCACAGAAGACAACTCATGACACACACATCAGGCATTATGTCTGTCTTGCTGGTATCGTCCCTCACTTCTGGCTGTGAACAGAGAATTTCCACTCTGTCTGTCTCAATAATAACTTGAGGGGAGTTTTGTTCCAGCCACTCTGTAAGCCCTGGGAGTTCATGCATGGTCTGACACTGAGGTCAGAGACCTGCAGAGATGTTCAGTGACATGGCATCGTGCCTGCAATACCAATTTTTGTTCTTGAGGCTTCCACCTGCAAAGAGGTTTGACACTTGGGAGTCCCTTAGACTGGAAACCCCAGATCCTAATTCCCTCCCTGCAGGTTATGACTAAGCACTGTGTGTATGTGTGGTGCTGATAATCTCATCCTACACAATGTATAAGCACAGTAACTGCCTTCAATCTTAGAAAGACCAGCTCCGGGGATTCAACCAACACCAGTGCTGTTTATCAAAAGCCATTGTGTATTATCTGGAAGTGTAAGGACACTTACTTAAAGATACTGGCTGTTTTCCGGAGGAAGTCGACCTCCTGCTTGTCAGAGTCTGAGCTCATGCATTGTTCAATCAACTGAAGCAGGGGCTCAATGATGTCAAACACCAAGGGGTTCTCTGCTTGCTTCATCAGGAACACATCAATAAGATCCAGCACCTGCAAACACAGTTACTAACATGAGAACTAAATGCAGACAGGGAAACAAGATAGATCTACCCAGAGCAGCTCCTTCAAACTGGAGTGGGCTGAAGAAAACAATTTACAGCTGGGATCTGTATACCTCCTGCCATCATCTGTCCTGTTAGAGCACAAGAAACTGAAAATTAAAAATGTACAATTAAAGATTAAAGGTTGCCTGCTGATTTCAGCTTTGTTTTTTGCAGTGATACCCTTCAGAGAGGGCAGTTGTGAGAATCACTGTCACCTGGCCAGACCTGCAGTCACTATAACCTGGCAAGGTCTCTGTTAGCACCAGCTCACAGCTCTTCCCACTGCAAGTTCCCCTTGATTCCCAGACAGTGCAGTGCATAAAATCAGCCCTTTTAGAGAATAGCATCAGAACAGCAATGCAGTAAAGCCACTGGCTCACTCCACTGTTCAGTCTTTACCTTGGTTAACCTGACTCCAGACACTTCTGTGTGGGAGCAGCTGCAGCTCTCCCTGAACGCCCAGGTCCATGCTGACACCAGGTGGCCTGAACTCAGCATTACAGTCACAACCAACCAGGGGCTTCATCACAATCCCACCGATTTTGCCAGCTTAACAAGCCAAAAAAAAGGCTTATATTGTAAAATTACCCAAGGCACTGCATGTAAGCCACTAAGGTTCATCAAGCTTATCCAGTTTACAAAAACTGACAGGCACCCTTGGGTAGGTGTGGGAAGGATGTAATAAATTAAAACATTTCAGATCAGCAAATGGAAACCATGCTGTACTCTCTGAAAGCACAGTACTTTTATTTTGAAGCAGGCCTGTGAAGCCCCAGTCACTGATCACAATAGTGCTGTGCCAGGTACTGCACAAACCCAGAACAAACCAGTCTCAGCCTCCAGGAGCTCCTGATATACATGGTGTCAGGTAGCTCATGGCATGCATAGGCTTCAACTGAGGGGTTACTAAGCCAGAATTGTTCACACTAAACACTTCTCTCCCACCTTAGCCTTGAAATCCCTCCGTAGGATCTTCTCTTTCCTCATCCTGTCTTTCTCATCCTTCTTCGCCTGGATCCGTTTCTGCTGCTCCGCAAAAAGGGCTGAGATGTTCTTGTCAAGAGCCATCATAGCCTCATCATCCAGCTCTTCATCACTGTCATCTCCTCCCTTTGGTTTTTAGAATACAAAAACAACATGTCAACTCAAGTACTTCAAAAAGGCAGCAGGGAAAGAACCAGAGCCAAGACCAAACTCACAGTAGGGATGTAGCTGCCTCTAGACCCAGAAAAATAACATTCCCTCTGGGGAGAGAACACAGATGCTGAGGATCATGAGAAATCTCACTTGTATTTCTGATCAGATAATCCTGGCTGCACAGCACTAACACTTGGGAGCCAGAGGATCAGGAGAGGAAAGAGGCTGAGGTTTTGACCCTGAGTCCCTCTGTGCTGCTGCTCCTTCAGTAAAGAGGTTCATATCTTGGTATGTCTGCAGCCTTTATCAGAATCATTAAACCAAACCCTATTGCTGCTACAAGAAGTCTCCAGAGTGGCCTTCAGGGATCACTCTTGCAGCAAGCCAGCCAATGCAGTCACCATGGACAGTATCTGAGTGCTTTAGCTCACATCAATCTCATTTATTACAGGCAGGAGTACGGGCTGTGTAGGGCTGGAGTGGACAAGCTAAACTGCTCAAGATATACTAACAATAAATAGAAGAACAAGTGACTTATTCCCATAGCTCACTTAAGGTCCTGAACTCCTGCTTCAAGTGCCATACAGAGTTAGCTGCCAGGGCTGTCACTGCATGAGTTCACACAGAATATGGGTTATGAGATCATCTTTCACCACCCCAAACCTCCTGGTACCTGTATGAAGGTGGACAGTGAAAACATACCGAGGCCTTCCCTGCTTGGAGAACATTCATCAGCTGACTGCGAAAATCATCATCAACTTCTTCACTCATCTCTTCATCTCCACTGTCAGTGTCCTCTTCATCTGAGGAGTCCTCGCTTCCTTCCTCGTCCTGAGGAAGAGAAGTTCATCTCCTGACCCCACCATTCTTCAAGCCCTACTCCATTCTCATGTGTCACTGTTCAGAAATAAAACCACAAGCCTCCCCTGTCCCCCTGCCCTGCTTCCAGCCCTTAGATCCAAGTGAGATAGCTCAGATATTGAGATAACAGGTCTTCACAAGAGCTAAAAGCAGAACACAATACAGACTTCGCTGTCCTATTAAATAAGTATGACAGAGAAGCTCCCAAGGAACATTTGAGGTAACAGCCCCCATTTGACTGTCTCCTCTCTGCTAATGCCTGTAATGCTTTTTGATTGGAATCTCTGCAGTTCTTATAATGTGAGATCTGGACTTCATCTGGCTGTGCATCAGAGCCACAATGTGGTCTGTGGCTGCAAAAAGGAGAGGCCTGTGCTGACTGCAGCATAAGGTCCATTTTTCTCAGAAAGCCACCTACTCAACCAGCCACACCTACAACAGCAGCCCACGAGACTCAAACACACACTTCCAATGAGCCATCTGTGTGCTGCACCTTTAAAACAAATCTCAATAGAGCAACAGCTTTTTTTCTTCGAGACAGAGAAATGCAACTAACTCTGTTACCACAGATCAGGAGAAACCTGATTTTTAAACAGTGAAGATCTGAAGAGTATTTTTTACTGGCAATGATACAAAAATTACCGTGTCCTTTGCAGATTTGGTCTTTTTGTTTGATTCTTCCATCACAACAACAGCACTTTCTTCATTTTCCTCTTGGTTTGGGTCAAAAACCTGTAAAAAAAGATAATATGCCAAACTCTTTCTGTAAGTAACAAATACGGAAAAAACTGATGAGGTTGGTGACACCACACATCTTGGTTTGTTACAAAAGAAGTATCAGGTTAATCACACAAAGTACCTGCCATCTTTGCAACCCAGGTATTCTCTCCCAGAAGACCCCACCATGCTCAGTGATATGACCCATTCAGATTTCTAATGTCACTTATTTTCAGCACCTCTATGATTAACCTTTCTACAAAAAGGTTGTTACCATTTATACTCACGTATAAAATCTCTAGTTACATAAACTGACCCAGAAATTTCTTCAGTCTAGACGTACCAAAGTGCACAGATCTCAGGCTCCCATAAAAAAGCCTCAAAAACTCTAAGATACATTTCAAATTCATTAACACACATCGTCAGACATTTTCTAAATCAAGTAGACTTTAATTTAACCCCAGAACAGAGCCATGCTTGTACACCCGTTAGGGACAAGACAGGCAAAGAGTACAATGCCCTGCAGGTGCCTCACTTACATCCAGGATCAGCTGCAAGCCCTTCTTGGTCAGATTTGGGCAGATCCACACAAACACGCTCTTGGAAATCCGCCGTAAGAGTAGGCTGGGCTGGGCAAGGAGGGAGAGAAGGATTTCCACCATCACCTCGACCCATCCTGGCTCTGAGTTGTCTGCACAGGAACAAACAAACAATGACAGGCAGGGGCACTGCACATCTGTAAGGAACTACAGAAAAATTCACCAAGGAATAAAGATGGTCCTTCTTAGCTAACACTAAGCACCCACTCAGCAACACAGACCTAAAGGCTACAAACCAGAGGGCGAAACATCAACTGGCAAGCAAAAAAATCTACTATTTATTAAACTATTACTTAGATTAGCAGTTCTGCAAGTCATGCAACACCTATTTAGTCACATTAAAGCAACCAGCAGCTAGTCAGCAAAATATGTAGTGTTTCCAATGAAATCAGGAGTCACAGCAGCCCCTGAAAAGGGATGGCATTTGAAACTTGTCCATTAGCCCAAAAGTTTGGGAATCCTGATCTACAAACAACCAAGCCACCTTGAAATTAGAGCTTTTATTTTTACAGTACCCTCAAATTGATTTACACAGATTTCAGGAGAACGAGACCACAGTTAGAGAGGAAGTCAAAAGACCAAGCCAAGTCCTTCCCTGGTCAAGTTCCAGCCCAGGGGCTCTGCAGGCCCCAAACAAGAACCAGCCTCAGTCAGCAAATAGGCTGTATCTCCACAGGGGTCACACCAAAAAGTGACCTCCCTTGGACACTGCTCATCTGAACAAGGGCCAGCTGAGCTATCCTTTCTGAGGCACACAGGAGCACAAGACACTGAGAGTGCAGAAAAAGACCTGGAATAAGAGATTTAGAAATGCAAGGAAACAGAATGAAGGAGAGGGGATTCTCCTGGGGACAAGAGCATCAAGCCAGAACCACTAATGCAGAACTACCATCTTCTGTGTTTTGACACACCACTAACAATCCCACTCCCTTTCTGTAGGAAAGACTCACCAGTCTTTTTCTTTTTGGCTTCTTTGCTGAACGCCCTCTCTGTGCAGTTCAGGAGGTCACTCAGAACATCCACTGTTTCAGACTGATTCTGTTTGATCACAAGCACACAATAAACACCCTCTGAACTGCCCACTATCATCAGCAACAGAGGGCATTTACTCCAAATCTAACGACCACTGTAAATAAGTAGAGGTATTACAACTCTTTTGCAAAAGAAAATATGAAATCAAATGAAAATTGTTCCACTCCATAAATCAAGGGCAAAACTAGTGCTCAGGCCACGCTTTAGCCCCTGCATGTCTACAGTCAGTGTAAGAAGCAGTTTATTTAGCTGCCAGTTGATCATTTTCAGAAGCCAGAGGCTGTGAAAGAACACAGGGAAACCCTCCAGCTCAAGTGTTCAGAAAGCCCAGCCATCAGCCCATTTCATACCACAGAAATACTCTGTTCAGAGGTCTTACCTTGAAAAGATAAATGGCCATTGAAAGCAGAAGCTGCTGGAAAGCACCAACTTTGGCAGTGTCTGATTTATTTTCCTTCTTCTGCAGATTCTTCACAGACTGAAGTGTTCTGAAGAAAGAAAGCTCTTCAGTTTTTCACAACAGCAAATTTTCTCTTATGATCAGACTGAAAACATGACAAAACTGTAATACCAGTTTTTTGTACTTAACATTTAAATTATTGAAATCGGACATATTTATAGTACACAATCTTAACCCAACAACAGTGTATTACTAAGTGTGGCTTATAAAAAATTGTACTCAAGCACAGGCTCAACTCCTGATACCACAGCCAAGGCCTGGACCTTTATGGAAAATCAAACTCAGAAAAAGGGTCACTGGGATGGTTGTACAGGTATTTTTAGGAGAGAAGATGAGCAGAGTTACAATCATGTTTGGAGAGGGACTATAAGCAAAAATAGAAAAGGACATGAGTATCACATAGTTAACACACAGAAGGAACAGGAAGAAAGGAATGTGGGGATGAGAAACAGAAAGGCTTTCTGGAAGCCAGCCACAGTTGCAGGATACTCAAAGGGAAGAAAAAGAACTGCCACTGCCTGTGAAATGGCTCTGATGCAGCAGCCAGGACAGCAGAAGACAAGAGAAAACAACTCCTCTTTTACTGGTCTAAAGAGAGGCCAAGATTAAGGCTTTTCCAGAAGGCTACAAAACAGAGGGAGAAACATGCTTGAACCTCACCAAACCCACACCCAGCCTCCCAAGTCTCTTACCTCTCCCAGATATCCCTCTGTTCCTTGGTAAAAGGTTTCACAGCTTTGACATGATCACTAGAGAGCAGCTTGTTGGCATACTCAGCCACGAGAAAGATCCACAGCTTCCCATCTGCAGTCACACCATGGACGTGCTTCTCCCTCAAGGCTGCAGCCTTTGCTGTATCCCCCAAAACAGGCAGGGTGTTTAAAGTCTGAAGTAACCTGCAAAGGAAAACAGCCAGCATGTTATTGTCAGAGGAACCAGGTGGCCTTCTCCCACTTTCTAAAATAATGTCCATCAGTAGAGCACCCTCATCCCAGAGTTCTGGTCACTCACTGCAGCCCAGATTCACAGGGCCCAAGTTTCAACCTAGTCTTGTATCCAAGATCAGTAGTGTAAAGCTCATTGTCCTGGTGGTCCCAAGCACACCTGGTGCCCCCAAAACCACTGACTATTATTCTCAGCTCTTTCCCATTCTGTGTCTTGCCATGTCCTCTGCCTTCCCTCTACTGAGGTCTGGCAATCACCTAAAAACCTATAATTACCAACTCCATCTCCCTCAGAACAGGGAGGGCTGTGTAGCCATCACCAGCTCACATAGAGAACAGACAGAAAGCCAACACTCACCAGTATAACCCCACCACCTCTCTGGGGTCCCTCCCCTTCCAGTTTGCAACCAAGGCAATGGAAATCTTATGGGGAAAAAGCAGTCTGAGCTTAACGCCACACCCACCTGATCACCACACAAATACACAGCAGCTTTGCCATGAACAAAACATTGATCTTTGGAAAACACATCCAGAACCTCCCTAAAAAAGGCCATTCCCTGGTGCTGGAGTCAGAGAAATGCTCCAGTAACAGCTTAAAATTTCAAGCCTTTTGCCCTGCCATTCACAGGCTGATCTTATCCTCAGGGAAAGAGAGGAATTTCCAAGCTTAGAGCACACAAACAGATCCTTACCCAAAGAAGTAGTTTTCTGTCTCTGTGTGATCCTGTTCATCCAGGGGCTCTGATGGAAGGACACTCGCCTCACCTATCTGGGAAGTCTTTTTCTTAGCAACAAAGAAAGCATGGAAGAAGCAAAACCTGGAATGGACAGAAACAGGAACAAAATGAAGAGCCAGCTTGGTCATAACAAAGCAAAACCAGCCTGTGTGCAAACCAAACAGTGCCACATATTCACCACCTACTTATTCAAGGGAGTACAAGCAATGAAAAGTACCATTATGTACTAGAAGACCCTTCCCTCAAGGTACACAGGGGAGAGAAGAGAGAAAAATACTTGGGACTTCACAAAAGTGAAGCACCAGCATTTGAGGCCACAAAATACAACACTCAGATTTGGGTCATATTCTCCAAGACATAAGACCCGATATTACAAGTAGTATCTTCAACCAGTTTAGGCAATAATTGAAAATTTACTTAAAACAAATGGGACCAATGTGTTTTTAAGTGCCAACTACTTAGGACACAGCTTAGTCCAAGGTTGCAGAAGGTACTTTGAAAACAAAACTTAGTCAAAAATTATTTATGTTATGGAGTATTTCCACTACTGAATTTGCTTAGTGTCATGAGGACAGCTTACCTGGAACACTGCTGTTGAGCTAAACAGAATTATCCCAAACACATGTGTCTCTAAATCGTTCTCACCTGGCAATGTCCATCACAAGGCTCTCTTCTTTCCTCACTGCACTTTCAGTGATGTTAACCAGTCTGTGGATGATCCACCTCCTCAGTCGAGCAATCTTGTGTTGTGCTCTTTGAAAAAGTGAGCACAATCAGTAGTTTGAACACTAACTCAAAATAAATACAACCCATACAACCCACAGCAGCAAGAGGTGATTTTCAGATATTTAGAGGCTTCACACTAAAGATGGTCAATTATGTAGTATGAGAGCACCAGGTACATAAGAGGAGATATAATCTTCCCAAGTTTGCTTTTTACTGTGCAAAAAACACTCTATTTACCCCACTGAGGGACTGCAAGTGAGCAGTAAGTTCTTCAAGAACTGCAGCCGTCAGTAGACTGGGGTTATAAGTTTGCAGGTAACACAGATACACTGGCACTCAGGCCAGTTTAATTCACAGATAAAAGAGAGGCACAGTTTCCACAAAGAGCTGAGAAGCTGCAGTGAAAGAGGAAGCCACTGGGTATTTTTGCCAAAACAGCTGAAAGGGCTAGAAAAAGAAGAGAAAATACTCTTTTGGTAGTTCATTCTGCTTTGGTCAGGCTGGCTGGTTCTCACTGTGTTTGCTATTTGCAGAATTGAGTTTTTTCCCAGTAAAAGAGTCAGATGCTGGGGCTAAACTTTCTGGGACAGAGGAAATAAACAACAATTGCCAGTTGTCAAGTCACAGCAAGGGAAGCAGCAAATGTTGTCTGTCCAAGCCAGACTGCACAGAGGCAACTCCTGTAAGACAGAGCAGTGAGAGGGAGGTGCATCACCCACATACTCACCTGTCTGTGTTTTCCCGGTTCTGTTTCTGCCGGTTACCCGAGAAGTCCAAACAACAGTCCAAGTCTGGCCTGAGGAACATGTCTTTGAGCCAGTCAACATATTTTTGCAAGGCCACTGCCTGCAGGTGTCTGACTACCCTGGAAGCACTCAGCAACACGGGCTTCCCCTGATGGGTAAGGGTAGAGAAGCCCATCATCACAGCCAGCTGCCTCTCCGGGTCATCACAGTCACTCAGGAACTTATCTATATAGCCTTCCATCTCTGCAGCAAACTTAAATCCCTGGGGAAACTGAAAAACATGGCCAAACAAGCAGGTTAGGAACTTCACGCTCAGTCTGAGTGACTCTGTAAGTACAAATCACAGAATGGCCTGGGTTGGAAGGGACCTCAAAGCTCCTCTCGTTCCAATCCCCTGCCATGGGCAGGGACACCTCCCACTAGCCCAGGGGGCTCCAAGCCCTGTCCAACCTGGCCTTGGACACTTCCTGTGTAAAGCACTTTAAAGAATTTGGCTGCAGAAAGTTGAGATAAAGCCTCGTTTTATCAGTATTTCCCTTTCATTCTTCCTCTCTTTGTAACAGGGCTGTGTTGTTTGGTGGCTTCCCAGGAGGGAAGGACAAAGAGGAGTTCCAAATCCAAATCAATTTTGTGCTTAAACCTCAGATGTGCTTATGGAAACAAGCACCACCAAACAAATGCACGAGCTGCCCCTTTTTGTCTTTGCCTTCAAATGTTCATACAACACCCAGTACAATGACAGACAAAAAGCAGCTTCTGGACACACAAAATCAAAGGGACTGCTAAAGGATGACATCTGACTCTGTCAATATGCTGAGGGTTGCCCCTCCTCTGCTCCCCCCATCATTACCGCTCTCTCAGCAGCTGCAGGGAAAGTGGGTGGGAGGCAGTGCTGAACAGCTTCGAAACCCTTAAAACAGAACACTACAATTAAACAATTTCAATTTTATTAGTTATGCTCAGTCCACGGCAACAATAACCTTGCTTTTACTAAGAGTTCAAGGTCTAAAGTTACATAAACCTTTTTTATACAGGATGATGTGACACCAGAAGGGGAGCAGAGACAACTCCTGCTAAGGACAGGGCCTTTGGCCCTGAGCACATTCAGAAGACCTACCTGAGATGCTACCACGTGTTCTCCATAGTGTAGCATCACATTCCCTTTGAGAACCACCTGCAGCTGCTCCAGGGACAGCACGGGGAGAGCACTGCCCAGCAGCCGGTAGCACATGTAACTGGTGGGGACAAAGAAGACTCCCTCAGGCTGAGGCACAGCAGTAAATCCACACACAGGGGTAACACAGAGAGAAAGTGGTGGGGCAGTCAAAAATTCTGGGTCAAGAAAGAAAAGGGTAATCAGGAAACAACAAACCTCACAGGTCCTGATTTCTCCTTCAGCAGCCCATTCTCCACAACTTCATTCCAGAACAGTTCAAAGGCACCTTCCTTCAGTGCAACTTGCAGCAAATCAAACACTACACTGGGCAATTTCTTGTCCTCCTTCTCAGACTTGGCAGCACTTTTCAACAGCTCTACAAGTCTAGAAGAAGAAATAAAATAATGTGGGAGATCTGGCCTAGAAGAGGATTGGTGAAGGTCAAAGAACATTTCCTGAGCACTGCAGACTGTGCCTCCTAGGAGAAACGATAAAGCTCTAATTTAGGAACTTGCATAACAGTTAACACCTAACCCTTAACAGCACTTGCAGTGGCAAATACAGGTATTAGAATACAGAGCCACATTTCTGTCATTGCTAGCTAAGAGGACAAGAGTGTTGGGTTTAACGCTCTTTATTTAAGAATTTACCTGGGAATATTTTCCTCATTTACAACTGTAGGTGAGCCAAACAGCTTCTTAAGCTTTTTAGGTTTCAGAACACCAGGGAATTTCTGCATGCCCACAAGCAAAAGGTGCAGGTTCTCTGGAGATGTGAAGGCTGAAGAGAGGTCACCTTGCAAGATGTCAAGCAGGACCTCCTCAAACACACTTTCAGGAACCTAGACAGGAATGAGGGTGAGAGCATATGAGAACATCTGAGGGTGTTTCAGTAATTTGCAGTGCAGTATATTGAAGGATCTGCATTGTAGGGCATTTTACTAAGAGCCTGCAGTGTTCTGGGAACTTTAGAAGTAGTCTTCATGGTGACACCACCAAAAATAAATAGCGGATGTGTCCAGTAGTGCCAGACAGTCTGAGGTGCTTAACCATGGGGAGTAGGACACTATGTTGTCATCAGACAGCAATTCTGGTCAACTGACTCCAGCTGCAATTGTTCTCCTGCTGTCTGACCGCCCCTGTCTGCACAGCCCAGGGAGGAGCAAACTCTCTATTTTAACACTGGTAGTCTTCACAACCACAAACAATATCCACTTAAAAGAAGGAAATAAACAAAGTCTCTTCTTTCACTACATCCTCAGAGTTCCTTTACTCCTTGTCACAACATCATTTCTCTCACAACAGCCCAAAATTCAAGCTTAGCCTCAGGCTTGATGAATAAAAACAGAAGGTTTGCTGTCCAGAGTTTTCTACACACTTCCGTTCAAAAAAGCAGATGGTCTAACATACCATCCAAGCAAGTAAACCAGGAAAAAAGATATTATGAGTTTGTCCATGAGGAAATCTGACTCAGCTAAGAGCATCCTTCCCAGAATACAAGCATCTGCCCACAAGCACTCCAGGAGACAGCTTGCACAGTTTAAACTCACTCTTCCACATCCCCTTTAACGTGCAACTGTGATCAAACTAAGGGGAAAGCCAAGCCTCCCTGGTCCCAGCCAGCTGTGCCTGTACCTCAGAGGTGATGTCAATGAGGGTTTTGCGAGGGAGGTCTCGGAGGTGTGTCTGGTGATTTGTCAGCTGCTGGAGAAGCTGGATGCTCTCCAGCAGAGCCTTCCGGTCCTGGGAAGGAAAGAGAAGCCAAAAACAGAGGATGCATATCAGAGATTAAGCTGAAGGCTCAGCTAATAATGCACGCTTGAGATGTCTATGCCTACTTGTAATAAAAACATGCACAACTGTTTCCTCATAGGCCACTCAGCTTTTCCCAAATTGGTGTTTTCTGGCAGTGTATGACAACAAATTCCTCCTATTGAGGAGAGGTAGGAACCTCCTGTATATTTGACAGGCTTCCTACATTCTAGTCAGGAACAGACATTTAAAAGGCACAAAAAGTCCATGGATAATGCAATAGAAAAGAACCCTTTCTCTGTGGATCCTCCTTGCACACCAGACAGCCCCTGAACCAGGACTGACACACCCAACAGCAGCACTACCTTCACAAGCCGCCCAGACTGGAACAGAGCCATAACTCCAAAAAAGTTCCCAAAAGCAGCATTTCTCACAAGTTTCTGAAAAGGAGAAAAAATAGAAAAGGGATTAAAAAAACCCTTCAGTTAAATTTCTCTCCCAGCTACAGCTCAGGCAGATAACATACTGAAAGCAACTCCCTGCATGATATTTAAGAACTGTCCTAGATTACCTTTTCATCACACATACGAATCTCGGCTAGAATAAGGCCAAATGACATCATCAGCTTGCAGTTTTACAAATATTTCTGTTATTTCATTGTAGTCATTTGCTTTAGCAAGAACTCCGGAACTACAGTATAGACCAAGACTTCAAAGAATAGAGAACAATTAATTTGACAAAACAGTTGGCAAATGCCATAAACTGACTCACCTTCTTCACTTTTTCCAGATTGTGTTTTTCTTTTATCTGTTCCAGGATGCTGCACAGCGGAATTTTCTCAAAAGTCTGTAAAACCTGAGGAGAGAGATGGAATAGCTCATTTTGCAGCTCTTCCATTTCATTAACTTTTATTGGGTTCAGCTGAGCTCCAGTGAGACCTTCCGCCCCCTTCCAGTGCCTAAGGGGCTTTAAGAGAGCTGGAGGGACTTAGGACAAGGGCCTGTAGGGACAGCACAAGGGGGAATGGCTTCCCACTACCAGACAGAAGGGTTAGGTGCGATATTGGGAAGAAATTCTTCCCCCTGGGGGTGGGCAGGCCCTGGCACAGGTTGCCCAGAGAAGCTGTGGCTGCCCCATCCCTGGAAGTGTCCAAGGCCAGGTTGGACTGGGCTTGGAGCACCCTGGGCTAGTGGAAAGTGTCCCTGCCCACGGCAAAGGGTGGAACAAGATGGTTTTTGAGGTCCCATCCAACCCAAAGCATTCTGGCATTCTGTGTACACACAAATATACCTGCTGACATTCCTTTTGTTTTTGTTTCCCTGTAAATGACATAGATTAATAACAAGCACATTTTACTGCAACGGCCTGATCCTAACAGAAGCAAACTTTTTGGCATGGGCAAGGCTCTGAATAAAGTGGAAAGAATACAGGTTTTTATGCTTTATGAACTTCTCGGGTGAGCTGAGATCAGCTCTCACCGGTGACCCCAACTGCAGGGACTCTTTGCCATGTTACAGACTCCACCAGCATGGAGGAAAAAAACAGACTTTGGAGTGTTTGTTAAAGAGTTGTGTTGTCAGATCTCCCACGTAAACAACCAGAAGCAAGTCGGTTTTAAGAAACTAAAATAGTACTAAATGCAACATATTTGAAAACTTGGTCAAAGTTTGCAAATTAAGGATGGCTCTTGAAGCAGGACAGAATTCTGTGGAATGAATACACTACTGGTATAGTTTACAAGTGTGTTGTTCCTAAAGCAGACTAGGACCACTCAACCCCACTTTCCTCTCGTGAGAGCCTTGCCCTGCCATGTGCACGCAGGGCTGGCAGAGGGGAGCCCTGCAGGCTCCGCACACACAGCAAGAGGCACCCCGGGAACCAACAGGGGCTGCCCGGGGGCTCGGAGCGCTGGGAAAACACTGACCTGCGCCAGGGCCAAGCTGAACCCGGGGCGGGCGGCCTCGCGGGTGGCTCCCAGTCCCTCTACCAGCCTCTTCAGGGTGTACTTCAGCTCATCGTCCTGCAAAGAGAGCCCCAGCTGAGCGGTGCCCGCACAGCCCCGCGCCGGGCCCGGCCCGCGCTCCGCCCGCACTGCCGGGGGCGCAGGGGCGAGCCGAGCCGAGCAAAACAAGTACCCACCCGCACC
>WBMV01004976.1:16175-58701 GCA_013396655.1 Campylorhamphus procurvoides | reverse complement strand
CTGATCCCCTCACGGCCACCCCTCACGCCTCCTTCCCCTCATGGCTGCCCCTCATCCCTGCAGTCCCCTCATGGCCACCCCTCAGCCCCGAGATCCCCTCATGGCCACCCTTCAGCCCCGCTCCCCTCACACCCGCTGCCTTCATGGCCACCACTCAGCTCCACAATCCCCTCATGGCCACCCCTCACATCCTCTTCCCCTCACAGTCACCTCTCAGCCCCGAGATCCCTTCATGGCCACCCCTCAGCCCCGAGATCCCCTCATGGCCGCCCCTCAGCCCTTCTGCCCTCACACCTGATCCCCTCACGGCCACCCCTCACGCCTCCTTCCCCTCATGGCTGCCCCTCATCCCTGCAGTCCCCTCATGGCCACCCCTCAGCCCCGAGATCCCCTCATGGCCACCCTTCAGCCCCGCTCCCCTCACACCCGCTGCCTTCATGGCCACCACTCAGCTCCACAATCCCCTCATGGCACCCCTCGGCCCCGGTGCCCTCACATCTGCTCCCCTTACGTCCACCCCTCATACCCACTGCCCTCATGGCCATCCCTCAGCCCCGAGATCCCCTCAGGGCCACCACTGAGCCCCGAGCTCCACNAGCCCCGAGATCCACTCATGGCCACCCCTCAGCCCTTCTGCCCTCACACCTGTTCCCCTCACGGCCACCCCTCATCCCTGCAATCCCCTCATGGCCACCCTTCCCCCCCCGTTCCCCTCATGGCTACCTCTCACACCTCCTTCCCCCCATGGCCACCCTTGAGCCCTTCTGCCCTCACACCTGCTCCCCTCATGGCCACTCGTCATCCTTGTGATCCCCTCACGGCCGCCCCTCACACCTCATTCCCCCCACACCTGCTCTCCTCACAGTCCCCCCTCAGCCCTGCTCCCCTGAGCATCCCCTGCTCCCCTCAGTCCCTCTCTCCTCACTCCCCTCATCCCACACAATCGGGTTCATCCCCTGCTGTGTGACAAGCCCACAATGACACGACCCTACAGACACCTTGGTTATGTATTTCAGCCCCTCTGGTTGGTGTATTGCACAAATCAAGGATGCCCACCAGACTTTTAGTGCCATTGTTTATACACAGAAATTCACAGTGAGGAGCTTTCCAGGTATAGCGTATCTATTAGGATAAGTTAGTAATGTCCATACAAGTCACATCAATGGGGCCGTGCCTGCCACAGCCGTGCAGGGCGAGATGGACAGGAGGTGTGGGCACAGCTCTCATGTGAGAACATGCCATTTGGTTTTATTCTAAAAACTGAAATAGTGGCCTGGAAAAAGGAGACAACCCAGTTGGTGCACGTGGTACTTTTTAAGGACACTGAAACTCTTCGGTGCAGCCTGTTGTCTTTATTTACAGTAAAATCCAGTGCTATCCTCCAGCTGCTCTGCCAGGCTCCTGTGCCAGCCACGGGAATGTAGGGAACATGATCCCTGGGGCAGGATCCATCCCTGGGATCACTGTGATCCCTGGAGGATGAACCTGATCCCCGGGGCAGGATCTATCCCTGTGATCCCCAAAGGATGAACCTGATCCCCGGGGCCGGATCCATCCCTATGATCCCTGGAGGACGACTGTGCCCCCTGGGCAGGATCCATCCCCGGCACCGCCGTGGCCGCTGACCGGGGGCTGCCCGGGGACACACGAGGGGCCGCTCCGGACCCGCCGGGGCCGCTGAAGCCGCTCCCGGGCCGCGGGCCGGGCTCGTGTCAGCACCGAGCGCCCCGCGCCCCCCGCAGGCGTTACCGCAGCGCCGCCCGGGAGCCCCGCGGATCCCGTGCAGACCTCAGGGACAGCCCGGGGGCAGATCCCGGGAAGTTCCCGGTGCAGATCCCCGTCCCCGTCCCTATCCCCGTCCCCGTCCCCGTTTCGGTCCCGGCGGGAGCGCGCAGCGCGCCGCGACTCTGCGCAGGCAGCGGCGCGGGCAGCCCCTGCCGGGCGCGGAGCTGGAGACAGGCAGTNGGGGGCCCGGCCGAGCCCCGCGAGCCCCGCCGGGGCCGGGAGCGCCGGGCAGGCTGGGAGCAGGAGGGGAGCGGGGGATACCGCTGTGCGCGGCGGCCGCAGGCGAGCGGAGCGGGGGGTTGAGGGAGGTGCTGGGCCGGAGCCAGGGCAGGCTGCGGGGAGCCCGAGCGGGGCCGCACCGGGATGGGCGGAGGGAGCGCCCCCCTGGGCGGCTGGAGCGGGGCAGGGGCGCCCCCGGGAGCGGGCAGCGCTGTGGTGGCGCCTGCGGCGGGAGGAAATGGGAGGGCTTTGTGGTGCCTCCGCTCGGGGAGCGCCGGGAGCCGCCGTCCTGCGTTATCCGCGGCTCCGGGTGCTGCCTGCGGGTCGGCGATCCTTGGCAATGGGGCTCGTCCCTGTGTCCCGGCTGGAGAGCGCGTGTAGAGGAGGAGTTGCAGAGACAATAACCAGCAATTAGAAGTTTGCCTTGAATCAGGTTAGGGAGGTGCGCTCAAACAATGGACTTTTTTGGAGGCTGGTGCTGTTGCAAGTCTCTTTGTGCACCGAAATAAAACAACAGGCGTGCAGCTCTGGAATAAACTTCCTGGTGAGCAGATCTTCCCGTGTGTGTTGTGCAGTCTAATCTCCCAAGGTGTGTTTCCTGATCAGTGCTGTTCCTGTCCTCCCCTGCTCTTAGAAGAATAGCTTAGTTTCATTTCAGGTTCTTTGGGCAGCAGGGAGGAGCTGCTGCTGAGGTTAGAACAGCAGTAAGTTTTCTTGGCTTTGAAAACACTGACCCTTAAGCTTTTTAAGCTCATTTTCATGCACAGCTACCCTTTGGGTTTAATCCAGAGATGTCCCAGGGCAAACAGATGATGTACCCACTTACACTTCGGTTGTGTTTTTTTTTTTTAAATTCTGTAACAAAATAACCTTAAAGTGGCACTTGACACATAATAAATTCCAATGTTGCTGCACAGTGTATCCTGGTCAATGCAGGCACATGCTATGAAGTAAAATGTTATTTCATATTCAGATTTCCGTAACAGAATTTCAGCTTGCTCTCAAGCAAGACCTGGGTCTTTTTTTGATGAACTAAAGGCATCCTGCAAATTAGTAGATGCATTTACAGTTGAGAAAATGTACTTATTCTGATTTAGCTGCAGTTTTAAGCCTCAGACTACTAATTTTAGAGTGCAACTTGTCCTTGCATCTGACTTAACATTATTACTAATAAGTTACTAACAGGTAAATTACAATTTCAGACCTTAACAACTCTCTGTACTTTGTATATAGTCATGTAATATGTGGAGTGTAATGAAAACATGACTGTTCTTCCTGAAGGTTCTGATTAAAGAATCCCATGTTAATTTGAAGTGGCTCCTACTCATTTTTAGGTGCTCTAGGACTGTAAGAACAGTGTAAACTCAGCTGAGATATGGTAGTTTTTCTAAAGGTAGCATTTTGCATAAGCTTTGGTGTGTATGGAGGGTGAGATTTCAGTGTGACAGATGGGAAATCAGTGTCCAACAGGTTCTCACATATGTGAGATCTGCCTCTTTCTCATAATCTCCAAAATTAGGGTGCAAGAACACCACAATGTAACTGGTGTGACCAGACAGGATTTTGCTCCACCTCAGGTGTCTGGTGGTGCACGGATTCAGAGCTGGAGCATAACACTCTGGGATGCAGAAGTCATGTTATTCCAGATGAGGAACATGCTGCTGACATTAATGACTAAAGGCTTACTATAAAGGCTTCTCAGATAGTGCTCTGGAGCCCAAAATTTGACACAAAACCCTGTAATTAATCATACTGAGGCCTGGTTGAAACTCTGAACATCTGCAGAGTTGAAGGAAACAGTGTTTATCACTCCTGACTCGCTGCTGGGCTGTTTATTTAGGTGTGGCTTGAAGCACTGAGCACCTTACTAAAGGTTAAGATTCATCCTCTGAAATGCTGCACAGGTCAGTGAGAATGGAGGGTTAGTCCTCCTCCTTCTGGCAGTTTGCATCCTGGGTCTCACTCACCTAGTGTGAATAGATGCCTCCTAATTTTTACCCTTGGGCAAGCATTCTGTTGAAGACCTCTAATGTCATAGAGGTGTCCTGTAATGCTGGAATAAATTAGGTAAGAATTTAGATTAGTGATCGTGGACTTGCATCCTGCTGATCCTTACACTGCCCCAGTAAAAGCTCCAGTGTTGAAACCCAGGTGGGCTCTTGTCTCTGGTAAATCCTGATCCCTAGGGATCAAATACTCAAAGACTGGCTTTCAGAATATCCTTTGTTTTGAACTTTTGGCAGATCTTGTTTTCTAGAGACAGAACTAAATTTTCCAAAAGAGTAGCTTCAAAATGGTAGTTGAGTTGTTCTTTCACCTCAGTATGGCCCAGGCCATTAACTCTGCCCACCAAAAGGTAAGTTCAGTTACAGGGGTGTTTGCTAGAAGCAAGCTTTCCTTTTCAGCTCTCTGCTTTGGTTTTCTGGAAAGGAAATCAAATCATGTCTTTCAGATTCCCACATTGAAATGACATAAGTATTACCTAATTGTGTCTGAGTAAGTTACACTGAGTGGGAAATGTAGATATTCATTCAACACTGTGGTGTGACCCAGTTCATTTGGTTTAGAGATGTTTTCAATTATTTTTTGACTTTTGTCCTATTGTGTTGCAAATGAGAGAATTTTCTTCCAATCTCATTGTTTGGTTACTGAAGTCAGCCCTTTTTTTAAAAATTATTTCACTGTTTCAGTAGTGGAAAAATGTAGGGAAGCACAAAACCAGTTTCTTTTTGTGTTGCTATACCCTGGATTCAGTAGGACGCAGTTTGGAACTTGGTTATTGGACCATTCCTGTTCTTCAAATAGAAACTGAGATACCAAATACGTAGTTATATATCTGATAACTGATGCCTTAATATCAAATTCAAAAAGAATGCTTCATTTTTTGACTTAAAATCAGTCAGATTGCACAATAGGGCATGGATTTACACACAGACACCCTGGGAAGTTCTGGTGTGCTGTGGTAGAAATGGGGTTTGTCTGTAGTACAGAAAATCCTTTTGCGGATTGTGGGTGTGGTTCCTGAAGCAGCTCAAGTGGGGCTGAGTGGAGGTTGCTGATGGAAGCTGAAGTTCCAGCCCTTGCTCTCCTTCCCATCTTGGCACGGGGCTCTTTGCAGCTGTCAGATCACCTTGTTGATCTGGCTGAGGATTCAACTCCAGGGAGGTTTTTGGGTGAATCAGCTCACTGAGGGTGTGACTGGCAGCTCAGGGAACGTGCTGAGAACGTGCACAAGGAGGAGATGCCCCTTGGACACTCAGCTGGGGCAATTCTGATGTTCCTGTAGAGCATAAACATTGATTTTTCTCTTTTTTTCTTTTTGCTGTAAATCGAATGTATATTTTAACAGCTGTTCTTGATGCCATAGATGAGAATTAAGGAAAAAGCCATGAAACTGATTCTATGTATTATGGAATTGTTTAGAAGAGCAACTCAGTTTTCTTTGAGTTCCTGCTTAAAGCTTGTTCGTGTGACTGAAGTTAATTCTGCTGTATATTCACAGTGTGGTTTTGACTTGTTAATGAGACAAAGGCAGATGAGGAATATTGTCAAAAATGCGAAAATACGAACCTGGGTGGACACTAATTAAAGATATGTAGGTTGTGATTCAAGTATGTTTAGCAGAATGTTGATAATGTTGGTGACAAATGACTCCTGCATGGAGCTGTTGCCGTAAAAAGGAACAAATGACAGGCTCACCTAGGAAGAGTTAAGGAATCTTATTCAAGCTTAACGCATTATCTGATTCATTAGTAATAAAATATTTATTCTGGAGTGAAGAAAAATACTGACAAGTACCTTGCTTGCCCAGTGGATTTTCTGGCTGCATGCAACCAGCCAGAATGAAAGGAAATAAGAGTTGTTTGACCTTCTAGATTTTAGGTAGGACTCTGCAGCAGTCTAAGAGGTCCATGTCACATTGGCAGTTCTGCTGTGGTACAGCTTGTGTTCCACTGTGCCCTTAAATGCACAGGGAGCCCCTGGGAAAGGGAACAGACACAGGCAAAGCCCAGTAGAAGGAAGGTGATGAAGGGAAGATGAGCAGAGGAGTAGGGAGGCATCCCAGGCGAAGGTCAGAGATTGCCTATGGAGTGAAGTGGTGTTGGAACCAGTGGCATCCTGAAGTCTGCAAGTCCAGGAGCTTTAACTTCAGGTTGCCTTGTACATACCTTGCTCTCTACAGATAACACAGATGTGTTATGTTGGTACAGGAAAGAATTAAGCTGGGACAATTCAGTTCCTCAGCACCCAGTGCCAAGAGCTTAACTGAGACCGAGGGACAAGAGAGGAAAAGGCCACCTACTTTATCTCAGTCTGTAATTCATGAGACAAAGGGCAATATAAACATCCAGACAGCACTGAAATTGGTTTTTCTACCTTAAAACTCCTTGCTCAACCAGGTTTTTTATGGTGTGTTTGATTCAAAGCATTCCAGTCCTTGTGTCAGACAGGCAACAAAAGACTTAGGGGAAGGTGTTTCTGTTAAATGCTGCTGAAATAGTTTAGAGGACTGTGATGTGTGTTGATAAAAGTATTGGATCCAGCATAATGTCAGGAGAAATGACACATCTGTGCCATACAACTATTTCTTCCTGGCTGTAAATTATTCTTAAAATCTAGTCTAGGATGTGGTTTTGAAGAGGTAATGTTTTCGAGCAGGGGGCAGTGGAGATAGGCAGTGTAAGGTTTTCTTCAATGAATTGTGGGATGAGAAAGAAGTTAATTCATCACCTGTTACTGAGTTTCCTTAATGCATTTAAATACATTGTTCATTTGGTTTTTCCGTGCAAGTATTGCATCGGGTAATACTGGAAAGGAGTTGACCAAGAGCAAGGGTGGCAGGTGCAGGCAAAGAGCTGTGTGAAAATGCCCTTGCCTGGGGGCTGTGCTGGGAGCCAGTCCCAGGGCACTGTGCTTTTCCCCACAGGTCTCGTGGTGGTGGCCTTGGCTCCCGCAGAAATAAAGAGCTGCCAACAGAACCTCCTTTCACAGCATATGTGGGAAATCTGCCCTTCAACACTGTCCAGGGAGACATAGATGCCATCTTCAAGGATCTCAGCATAAGGAGCGTGCGGCTAGTCAGGGACAAGGAAACAGACAAATTTAAAGGTCAGTGTTCCCACCTGCTTTGGTTGCACATGGATAATGGGAAGGAGAAAATCAAGCCACTTTTAATGGGGAATTTCCGTCTAAAGCACAGTTGATCTGTGCTCTTTATGTTGAATTATGCAGGTTTCTCATTTGTCTCATTTGAATGAGTTTCACTGTTACTTTCATCACCTTAAGATACACCTGATGGAACCTGAGTGACAGAAGTCAATATTTGCCCTGCCATAAAAGGACTTTCTCAAACCTTGCTTGTCTTATATGAATTCTGCCAGAGCTGAAGTGTCTGACCCACTCAAGACCCATGACCTTAAGCATTGAGCACTTACACAATCTTTCTGTACTTTAGAAGGCTAACATTGCTTCAGCTCTGTCCTTTTTTAGTAGACAAGGAGGAAAAACAAGTAGATAAGCCATTCAGACAACTGTTTTAGGGGGTGCAAATCCAATTTCCATTGGAATTGGCCACTGGAAAGGAACTATATTAGTAAGTTACTTTTAGGGGTGGAAAAGGCTTAACTTGGGGAGGGTCTGTTTGAAAAGTAATAAGTCCACTAAGTAATGTGTTAACACAAAATCAAGGTGCTGGCCAAGCAGGTATCTCAACTTTGTCTTTAAAAATATTAAGAAACAAGTGTCAGTATTCAGCTAAACAATTGTCTGAAGGTATAGATCAGATCTGATCTGTAATGAGAACTCTGTGGAAAAGCAAATTAAAGTCTTGGCATTCCCATAGTGCCCAGAGTTCTGTTTCAGAATTTGCCCCGTCCTTAAGAGGCATAGGTAAATGCATTCAGTGCTAATGCATCTTGCACTTAGCTCAGCTCATGCTTGAAAGAGAAGGGAGGCTGTTAGCAGACATGCAGGAGGAGTAGCTTCTTAAAAAGGCCTTTTAAAGTGCTATTAACTTGAGAATTGTTTTTTACAGGATTTTGTTACGTAGAGTTCGATGAGGTGGAGTCACTCAAGGAAGCTCTTACATATGATGGTGCAGTAAGTACCCTTGCAATTAATTTGTGAAATCAGAGATAAGCATAAGTCTCAGATTGCTTGGCAGCCCCTGTGACACATCCTGAACAGATTCTCCCCTTGCTTTAACAGCTTTTGGGTGACCGATCACTCCGAGTGGACATAGCAGAAGGCAGGAAACAGGATAAAGGTGGCTTTGGCTTCAGAAAAGGTGGCGGGCCTGATGACAGAGGTGACTTCCATTTTTCTAAGTAACTTCTTAAATGTAATGGTTGTAGTTGTGTCTTCTGGTGCTGACTAATGCTAAGACAAGGCATGCAAGTGAACATGAAATGATATTGCAAGGAGAGATTTTGCATATACACATTTCTAACCAGCTGCTGCTGCTGCTCCTGAGGTGTCTGGAATTTAGCTGTGCTTTGTGTCCAGAGGCTGGATGTGTTGTCACTCCTAGCCCAGGAAGTGAGACCAATACCCCTAATAATGTGCTGTCTTGCAGAGGACAATCATAAGCCCAACAGTCTGATCTGCTACTATTTTATGATAATGTAAGGAAAGTGAGTAAGCACAAGTAGACAAATACTTGTCTATTGTGGACTTTGTCTCCAGCTCCAGTGTGAAAAGAGGCTTGGCTGCAGTTAAAGCTTGGTCGAACCAGACTCACTAAAGGTTTCCATTGAATGTGTATTAGACAAATACACATTTTCTGACCATTTATTCTTGGTTAATTCCAACTGACTGTTCCTGTGCAATGGAACTTGGTAGTACAGAAAGGAAAGGATTTTCCAGCAGCATAACTTTGGACATTGAAGGACTGAAACGTTGGTTTGGTATCCCCTTGCTCAGTCTTTCCCACAGCTTCAGATCTGAACACAATTGTGGCTTTTTTCCTAGGAATGGGAGGAGGTTCCCGAGAATCCAGAGGAGGTGGATGGGATTCCAGAGATGACTTCAATTCTGGTATCAGTATTCACACTTATACAGAGAGGAAGCCTAAAAGGCACCAAAATGTTCTCATTTTCATTTGTCCCTATTATTGCTTTGATTGAATCTGCTGTATGTGCCAACTTTGGACATCCTGCAGCTGTGGTGGGATTCCTCAGGGGGAATTTTCCATTGCCTTGTAACAGAGGAGAGAGTCTTGATTGTAAGTTCTATCAAATAACCCAAAATGACAGAATACTTGTCCAGATGTAGCCTGTGCTGTCTGTTTTAAGCATTTCTCCAACATATGGCTAAGTAAATTTCTCAATAGTAGCAGAAACAGACAGATCATGTGGGAAAGCTGATACTCTTTCAGAGCAGAGGCTTTCACCTTCCTAAGGAGGTGTGACATTTTATGTGTGTTCCTGAAGAAACTGACTCCTCCAAGGATGGATTAGTGTTCCAAAGTACTTTTAAATGCAAAATATTCCTAAACTTTTAGACCTGTTACAATAATGCACATTGCAGCAAGTGACTGAGCTTGCTGAGTGCAAGGTAGTGGCAGAGCCACCAGGTTTGCTCTTGCCTTCCAGTCAGTTCCTAGCCATTAGAATCCAGGGTGGCATCAACACAATTGCTTTTGTCCTCTGAACTCGTGGGTTTGGTCCATTTTCTGACGGGGAGATGTTGGCAAGTGCAACTTTGCAATGTCTGCTCTCTGTGTGAGTGGAATGGCTGATGCAGGAGCGGTGCCAAAGTGTGCCCTTGCCACCAGCATGGGCTGGGAGCGTGATGCTGGAGAGAGGAGCTTGCTACAGCACTGTGCTTACCCTGCCTTTGGAGCTAAGCATCCTGGTGCCACAGCTTCATACCTTCCTTGGCAGCTTCTCCAAATGTGGATGTATTTCAGCCTGTTAAATGCTGGATGAGTGATTTGTGAGCCTAAAGTTTAGCATTTAAGTCTTAGTTGCTCCAAAAGCTTTTCTCCTCCTGTTGTACAGCCGTGGTCTGGATCAAGTCTTTAAAGACTCTTTGTTTGGCACTGAAGTAAGTAAGGGACAGCTCTACAACTCTGCCAAATACTGAAGTGGGAAGGAAAATCTCAGCTGGGAACCAAACAACTTTCTCTTCCAGGCAGCTTTTGAAAATCTGAGTGTATTCCCTTTCATGTGCTGTTAACCTGAAGTGTCTTCCTCCAATTCAGTGCAGGCAATGGAGGCTTGGAGAGATATTCCAGGACAGTCACTGGTACAGACTGGGACTCTGCTCAGTGATAGACAGTTCTTAATCTTTTTGACACATAAACTGAAGAAATGCAATCAGCTTAAACTCTGAATTCCTGTCCCCCTGCCCCAGCCCTTTAATTAGTCTAGTAAAATGCCTTGTCAGTTTATAGTACACTAAAAAGTCTTGGGGTTTTGCTCTGTTCTGTAAGGATGGTGTATTTAACTCCTCCCCAGCTCTTTTCCCATTTGCTCTGCTCCCACAGATTTCATGCTTAGGCTGCAGTCAGTGTGATCTTCTGGCTATGGAAGTACTCTGAGTACTTGTAGTATGGTCTCTGAAGTCAACTAATGGTGTTAACAATCTGAAGTTGCAGCTGAAGCTCATATTTTGAGCTCACTTGACCCACTCTTCAAGCCTCTAAGTGGATAAAGCACTTTCTGAACTTGGCATAGTATACCTGGTTTCAAATGGAATCTGAATGACTCTTCCAGAACGTGTTAGACCTCTGTGAAGCAAATCTGTCTGCAGACAAAGGTTCAGTGCACCACTTTGGACTGACAGCAGTGACTTGGAGAGGTTTTCCAGTCATCCAGATAAAAAACTAGATTAAAACCATTTTGCAAAATATGCTCTTTAAATTCACTGTCTTCCATCTTCAGGATTCAAAGACGATGACTTCTTGGGAGGTCGGGGTAGAGGAACCCGCCCAGGAGACCGGCGACCACCGGGTGCCTCCATGGGAAGCGGTGGCACCGGTCGCTTCCGAGATGGGCCTCCCCTTCGTGGGTCTTCCATGGACTTCAGAGAGCCAACAGAAGGTAAACTCCTTTTGCCTTCTGTCACTCAGCCCTTCCCTCGTGAGGGAGCCCCTGGTTCCTCGGTCAGGTCCCGCTCCAGCCCTGACAGCCGGGCTGTTTTCTCTTTCAGAGGAAAGGGCACAGCGGCCCCGACTGCAGCTCAAACCTCGAACAGTCGATACTCCCCTCAATCAAGTAGCCAACCCCAACTCTGCGATCTTCGGCGGAGCCAAGCCCCGGGAGGAAGTAGTAAAAGAGCACGACTGAGCCTGGGGTTGAGAGGGAATGGGGAGGCGGGAGAAAAAGCAAGACAGTACAGAGTGACTAGCTCTGCTGGAATGTCAACCCTGCAGTTTACCATTCCTGCCATCTGGTATTTGTCCTCTTTGAAACCGAAAACACAGAGCTTGTGAATGCATGTCAGCTGTTAACAAGTGGTTTTTAGTACGTTCTTGGCTTTGCTGTATCTAGTGCCTGCTTTGTGCTGAGTTTCCCTCTTCTGTTTCCTTCCAAGCAGCACAGTTGCCAGTAGAAAAGGCAGTGTGGCTGCTTCCACGAGCGTGGAGGTCTCTGGACAAAGGTGCTGCTTCACTTCTTCCTTTCTGGGTTTGTTTTACTTTAGAAGCACAGGTTAGACTTAGTTATTTCCCTTGTATCATTTCCTTTTACTTCTCAGTGCTCCTCTTCTGACCTGCATGTCTCATTCTGTATTGCTGTGGCTCTGAAGAGGAAAACTGAAGAGTCCAGATGAGTTGAACAGAAATTTACAGTTCTAACCGAGCAGTGAAATACCATCTCTGACAATTGGTGATAGTTACTGTTGACAGCAGAGCCCCTTACAAAACTGAGGGGCAGCTGCCCTTTCACAGGGGTTGCCAGGAAGGATCATTTTAATGGATGCCTTGCCTGACAAGCCTTGGGAATAGCTGGTGGAATCAGCATGGATACAGCCCCTGCCAGCAGCCTCTTCCTGCTGGCTGTTGGCTTCCAAATGGTACGGTACTGCTACACCTCTGAGCTCAAGGTTAGTGCTGCAAAAACATGCCTGTTTGAGCACAACTGCTCACTGGCTCTTTCTGCTTACTTTTTGGGTTTTACATGTTTAGTAAATTTTTAAATGAAGTTTCTACAAATAAAATTGACTTTTTAATTTTTGTTGAAGGAGTGTATACTTTGCCATACAGTATTTGATCGCCACTATCCCCTGTATTTCTTTGCCCAGTGGGGTAAAGTTTTAGGACCTCAGCTTTTTGAATACCTTGAAAATGGGCAGATTAGAAATCCTTCTGCTGTAGATTCTCCTGTAGAAGTTTGGGTAAAAAGCATCTTGTGTTGCTGCACCTCTCTTCACTTGGAAATGTTTCTTGCCAGTGTTGTGTGGGAGGAGGGAGGGGAGGCTGGAAGAAAAGGAGAGATCATTAATGTTGAAACCCAAAACTTGGCTCTACCACACTGAGGTGTGAATGTGTCCAGTGCATGGGGAAAAACTTGGGCCCCCAGTGGCAGTGCTGAGAGCCTTCAGATAGAGCAGCCTGCACTCAGAGTACTTGCAAGAGGAGTTTGGAAGCATGGCTGCCCCACTACCAGCACCACTGCTAGTGATGAATTTCTTCCCTAAAGTTCCTGTTGTATGTCAGAGTCCCAGCAATTTACAGAACTACTCTTTCCTTCCTTCTGCCTTTCACTTAATCTGCTTCTGAGATAAGAACCATTTGTCTAACACTAATACTTAATTTAAGACAGACATGCATTTGTGTGGTTGTATTCCAAACCAATAATTGATCTATTTACATCTTAAATGTGGAAAAGATTTTAAGAACAAATTCCCATACAAAAACTCAACTCTAGTCAAGACAGTTGACTTCTAAATGTAAAAACAAAGACAAAAAAAAAAGAATTCCAAACACTTAACACATTCTGCTTCATAACAAAATAAATTTATGGATATGGTATTTTGTGAATGATCTTTTAAATAAAAGAAAACATTAAGTAATATTTAACATTGGTCTTTATTTGAGTCTGCTCTAGCATGTTTCCCCCCCTCAGTTTTCAAATACTGTGTTAAATTGTACCAGAGCCATTCTGATATGAAATAAGGGCGGAAGAGGAAAAGATGAAGGGGAGGAATCTAATTTAAACAGTGCTGGGACAGTGAAGTAAAAATTGTTTATGGGTGGAAATGAGCCCAAGTTCTTCACCCTGTGGTTTCAGGGTCCCTTCAGTGCTGTTGCCAAGGCTGCCAGGTGGGATTTGGAAGTGGTGCAGCTCCTCATGCTGTGTCCTACAAGCTGGGTTTCTCCCAACTCTTCCAACTGACCTGTTTCCCACTGGACTTAACAGTGAGAGAGACTGCTGCCTTGTGGCTTTGAAACACGTGCTTATTGCAGAGTAGTTTAAAGGAGGTAGAGCCATGTTTTTTATTGAGGAAATGAGCTCAGACCTCCCTGCTGGTTTTACTGCTTCCCGTGGCCTGAAAGGATGGGAAGTTTCTTCCTCTGGCTGCTTGGCCCACCTTCTCTTTAGACCTGCTCTTACCACAACTGGAGCAGAGTCCCAGTCCTGCCCTGGAGCCACTGCTGAGGCACCGAGGTGTCCTCCCTGACCCCCAGGTGTGTGTGGAAGGGCAGGGCTGGCTGGGGGAGTTGCTGTCCTGCAGCTGCTCTGTGAGACCCCCTGGTGGTTCCACCTGCATGGAGAGCAGGAACTCTCCTTTGTGACAGAGGTGGCAAATGGCTCATCTTAGTTCTAGAAATCTTTTTCTGTATCTGCCAATATTGGTTTGGTCAAGGGTTTCCTGGCAGTGAATGCAGCCTGATCCTAACATCATTTAATACCTTTGTTTTCCCTTTGGTAGTTCTTCATGTGCAAGCATTCATTGATTTCTTTGGAGCATTCCATGTGCTGCTTCCCTTGCAGCTCAGGGTCAGGCTCCTCCAGTCCTTTCTCTACTTCAAAATTTTAATGGGTGAACCTTTTCCTATCCAGAAACCCATCAAACCAGCTTGTGTCAACAGTTGACACAACTATATTTAATACATGGATGTGGCATTTAGGTTTTGTAGGAGGAAGCAAGATTATTTTCTCCCCATCCCACCAGCAAAAAGCAGTTGAGGTTTAACCTGTAATGCTTAACTTTACCTGTAGCTTAAAAGCTAAGCCTGGCATGGCAAAGCCCAGACCAAGGAGGTACCAGCAGCATAGCAAACAGATCATTCACTCTGTGGCTATTCATGTTCTCCTCACTGAGTTATTTCTAGTAGCTGTGCAGAGCTTTCTTGGAGCTTAAACTTAGAAAAATAAACAAAACTGAAGGTAGGAAGACAGCAGGCAGCTTTTGAAATTGGAATTGAGTTTGCTGCTGTAGGAAGTGCTTTGCTGTGTTTCTCCAGGTGGGAAGGTGGGTGTGTGGAAGAGCTGTGGGACACTGCAGGAGTGAACAGCATCATCTAATGTGCTGCAAAACTCTCTGGCAACCACCTGAAATGAAACCCCACTGAGCTCCCAAGCCCAGGAAGGCCCCTGGGAGGGCTCATCCCAGTCCTCAGGGCAGCACCCAGTGCTGGCATGGGGGTGTTGCCAACTCACTGGGCTGTGCCAGCCTGGAGCAGCCCCTGAGGGGGCTCTTTGTGGCCATCAGGGCTGTTCAGATGGCTGAAGAAAGTGGTGGAGTTGTGTTCACACACTCCAGTAATGGGCTGGTGGTGGTAGAGTCCTGTTAAATTTATGCCTTCGAGTGTGGCTTTACTGGCCTTCCTAAAGCAGTCACACCTTGTTCACCTGCTCCTGAGATGTGCTGGCACTACTGGAAGTCTCCAGTGCTGACCAGGAATTCCTGAAGTTCTGCAAGTGTCCCAGGGCTGGGGGCCAGCCCTCACTACCCCAGGGCAGTTTTGGATGATGCTGATATTTTTCACTTGTCTTATGAATACTATGATAGTTGCAACCCTGCCTTTGGCACATAGTCTAATAGGAGCATTTGCTACCTGTAGTACTGGCTGCTGACTTTTCTTCAGGAAAGATGGTAATATGGTGAGAGTTTTAGAGCAAATCCTGTGATATTGTAATCCCTCCCTTTGTAGGAAAGATTTAATACTAAAGCCAGCAAATCTTAGAGTGCATGTGCAACCCCTCCACCAGAGCACTGGCGTGTCACAGACCTCAGAGCAGCCCATGTCCCACTGCCTGAGCTGGGCAGAGCTGCTTGGAGTGATTTCACCAGGAATCCCCCTGTTCCCCCGGGTGTGTTTTGTGCACAGGCTGTGTGTGCCAGGTTGGCTGCAGTCACTGGTTTCCTGTCCTGACCTCGTTCCTTCTCGGTGTGTGGAAGCCTCTCCTGGTCGTTCACACTCACAGCAGGAACGAGGGCAATGAGCTGTTAATGTGGAGCATCCTGAAATCCGTGTTAAGTTTATGTTTTGCATTCTGATGGCTTCTGTGTTTCACTACCAGATGAGCACAAAGGCTCTGAAGGAATGAGGTTGCTTCTCTATCCTGGTGTATTCCAGCCTAGAATCAGCTACCTTTGTAGTTCTCAAGGGCTTCTCTGGGATGGGCTCTCAGGGTGAAATTTAGTACATGTTGCTTGTCCTAAATTTTTAGAAAGGGGAGTTTCTGTGGCTGAAGAGGAATTTGATTTCCAGCTGAGACTGGAATTTTCTTATCTGGAAGCAGACTCCCTCCTCTCCAATGCCACTTACCCTCTGCAGGAACAAAGTGTATTGAAAGTGGCAGAGAGCCATCTTTTCTTTGGTGCATACATTTTCTCTCTATGAAGTGTAATTTATGCTGTTGTTCGTGATACCACTCGCTATAGCACTATTAAACCAAACTGGATAGAAGCATTTAGGATGGTTTAATCATATTTTTGACCCTGCTTTCTGAAAGGCTTTAATCCTTCATTGCCAGCCACTTGACTCTCAAGCCTGATGCACGTTAGTAACAGCAATATCTTGATGCCATTGTATGCTCTGGACTAACTGGAGAAACACCCTCCCAAAGCTCTGGGCGTGTGGCTGGCACCTGTCCTGTGTTAGGGGCTGCAGGGGGGCTCTGCTGCTCCTCCTGTGCCTGATCACTTGAACCCAGCACTGAGATGGGCACAGGAAAGGGGCACTCAGGTCCTGGTGGCACGGTGTGCACAGTGTCAGTCTGAGACGGTGGTCCTTGTCTTACTGTCCCTGTTTGAGTGACTAAATCTGAAGCGTTTTATGGTTTCCTTTTCCATCGTGGCAGTGACTCTGTTCTGTGACACCTCCTGCTCAGCTTCCCTCATTCCTGTCCCCTTTGCAGCAAAGTGCATCCAAGGGCTGTGAGGACTTGCCGTGCTGTTACAGGAAAAGCTGCTTACCTGTACACTCACCAATTCCTGTATAAAGCTCCAGAGTATCCCAGGGTTGATGTTCTGGGGATGTTATTGCTGGGAACGAATTCTGCCACCACCTTTCTGCCCAGTAGGTTTCAGCCAGGTTAGTGTTCCCCGTGGTAGGGATTTGCTTCCTGCCATGAGATTGTTTTGTTCATGTCACCGTGCTCCCGAGATCTGCCTCTTTCTTTTAAATAAACCAAAAACTCACAAAGTACCTCTACAAACCCCTTGCAAAACCTGTACTGTAACAAATCTGTATAATTTGTATCGCTGTATAAAAATTCAAATAAAAGCATTCAAACCTTCTAGGTTTTTGTGTTCGCATTTCAGAATTATTGTGTCTGCAACTTTGTGGCTCCATAGGGATGCTCAGGATTAGTCTCTGCAAACTTTACTTGGGCAGGGTTGTGCGAGGCACCCAGGGCTGTGAGCTGACTTTCCACTGGGTGGTAGCAGCATTTATATCTCTTCCTTCAGCAGGAGCGGAGCCGCTTTCGGTTTCAGCTCGGAGAGATCCGACGGTGCATCTGGGGCAGGGGAGAAGGTGGCACTCCCCCTTTGCCTGGGGAAAGGCTCTTTCCCCTCCAGCAAAGAGAAAAGCCCTTTCTTGGTGTATCCAAAAATATCCAGCACGCCAGGAAATTTCCTCCAAGGCGTGGCTTGCCTTAAAGCTGCCGTGAAAATTTGGCAAAATGAGTAACTAGTGTTTGTGATGAGACACATGCTCATTTTCTGTCCCAAAGCACAGGGGGTTTGGGTGCTGGTCTCCTCCACAACAGGCAGCACTTGCCTTGCAAAGCTTGTGAGCCGGGGGAAAAGAGCCTGTTGGAGCTTGGAAAACTTTTTGGAGCTTCTTCAAAGTTTCCAGCATTGGGTGTGTTTGGTTTAGGTGATCGCTGTTTTCCAGTCCTTGTTTCACTGCTGATTTCTGATCAGTGTTAGTCACCACACCTGGTTCAAGCAAAGCCAGCTGGTCTTTGGGCAGCCCCCACCTTTATCTGAAAGGATGTAAACCAGCCCTTGGGCAGTCAGCCTTCCAGAGCCCAGGTAAGCTGGGCAGGGGGGAGATGGGTCCTTCTGACCTCTCTGGATTAACAGGTCTCTCTGCAGCTGATCAGCTTTGTACCAAAAGATGAAAAAGTTGGTTCAGTTTGCTGGGGAAACTGTCTGAAGGATTAGAAACTATGTGTGTGTTAAGGTAGGGGGGAAACAAACCTGAGCTGAAATGTGTGAGCTTTGAAAAGGACATGAAAAGTGAAATTTTAACGAGGTGTTTTCTGATTGTAACTGATTGTAGTAGATAAAAACATGGTACTCCTGTGTCTTTGAACTTTTGTCTGCCCTGAAGTGGTTTCTAGCAGCAGGTCTAGGTGAGGCAGAGGAGTTCCAGGGGGGAGAGGACAGACTCAGGGGAGAACCTGCTGTCCCAAGCTGGATTTGGTGCCTGAGGGGTTTATTTGTGTGAGTTGGAGGGTGCTTGGTCTGGGCTCACAAAGAGCAGAGCCCATGGCTGTGTTGGGAGGTGCTGGGACTGGGGGCTCTCATCCTAAAGCCCTACACCCTTCCCTGCTCAAGGGAAATGGGAAGAAGGGAGACAGAATCTACACAAGAGTGTGTTACTGCAGTAATTGCCCTTTCAGCCAGGTGGTTGAGCTCTTGAGGGGGCTGATATCTTTGAAGGTCATCACCCTGCCCGCGAGCTGTGTGTCACACTCAGGCACTGGAGCAGCTTCTGCCAGCTCTGGAGAGGCTGAGTGGCCAAGCAGGAGACAATCTGGGCACTCACAGGAGGTGCAGCCCGTGCCAACTGTGGTAACGTCTGTGCCACAGCACTGAGTCATCCCTGGAGCTGTGGGACCCACCAGAGAACCTGTAAGCAAATTCGTGGCACCTTTTTAGCAGTGGCTGTTCCTGATGAAATCAGTTTCTGATGCGAAAGATGAACTGTGAATATCTCCAGCATATTCAGAGTATCAGTTCTGCTACAAAGAACTCTTTTGCAAAACTCCTGTTGTCAGCTGATGTTTGAGCATGTCAAAAGCCCTGCTAGAAAGCTGTGAATAAGCCACTTCATGGCTAAGACCTCTGCTAGAAATGCCAATTCTGTGGTAACTGTTTTGGCAGTCAGAAAAGCATTTCACGTTTTGTAGTGGCCTTCACACAGAGAAGAAACTTCACACAGCCAGAAACCGTGCAAGCAATTCAAAGCTGGACCTACCTCTTCCAATCTTTGCTTCAGGTTACAGGTACTGATTTTAAGATAAGCTTCTGCAGCCTGATTTTGCCTGTGAACAGCTCTGGAAGGTGCATCAAAGCATTTTTTTTGCCTCTCAGGTTAGAATTGAAAGAGAGAAAGTCTATTTGCACTTAGAATAGTTAATTATCTTATCAAAGCAACATTTCCTCTGCAAGCTTGATGGCCAGAATTCATCCCAGAATTGCAAAAGTTGTAACCACTTGGCTACTTCATCCTTTTTGTTAGAGAAGTCACCTTCCCTCACAGGGAGCTGGGTGTAGGTGGCTGGTTGTGGCAGCTTCTGAGTGCCCTAATGTAAATATAAAGAAATTTCCCTTTAGAGAATAATTTCCATGCCTGTGTGTACAAGAGGCTTTATGGAGCCTCAGTGAGAGCAGCACGAGGTGTTTGGTTTGTGGTTGTGGCACTGAGGAGCTACAACTACACGGTTACGTGTGCGTGCAGGCTTTCCTCCTGGACTTCATGGTCTGTGATGGAGATCTAAGTATATACATTCCACACTGTTCGTAATCACCCCTCATTCTATTCAGGCACCAAAACAAATTAAAGAATTTTTTAATTTATTCTTTTAGGAGTGCAGTGGAATTGTGGCTGCTGCCTGCAAACTGCCGACGTAAGAAATCATTTTATCCTCACAACTCCAGGTTGGCCATTAGCAATGGTGACCCTGGGCTTTTTTGCTGCCTTTGACACTTGATATCATCTTTTCTGTAAAAACTATGAGGATTTGCAGCTTGCTGTGTCTGCTTTGAGTTTCTCCAGGCACCATCTGCTGCTTCCAGGGAGTGGTGTCAAATCCTGCAAAGGCACTTTGCTAAAAGGAGACTTGAGCTATTTCAGGGCACCAGCCCCATCTGAAAGTCCAGGGCTGCTTGGGAAGTGACCCTGGTGCTGGATGTGGTTCCCTGCTGTCACTGCAGACTGGGAAATAAACTCTCTAACCAGTTTGTTAGAATGCCTGGGTGGGTTTGTGCAAACACCATCCTGGGGAGCCCAAAAGGGGCTGACCAGGTGGGTTCATGCAGGCTCTGGAGAGCCCAGGGCAGTCTGACCGGGTGGGTTGGTGGAAACACCATCCTAAGGAGCCCACAAGGGGCTGACCAGGTGGGTTTGAGCAAGCAGCGTCCTGGGGAGCCCACGAGGGGCTGGACAAGGTGGGTTGTTGCAAACACCATCCTAAGGAGTCGAGAAAGAGCTGACTAGGTGGGTTTGTGCCTGAGGAGCCCATGAGGAGCTGACCAGATGTGTTTGTGGAAACACCATCCTGAGGAGCCCATGAGGGGCTGAATGGGTGGGTTTGTGCAAACACCATCCTAAGGAGCCCCCGAGGGGCTGCCCAGGTGGGTCTGTGCAGGCTCTGGGGAGCCCAGGAGGGGCTGGAGCGGCCGGGCGGCGGATGTTGGGTTAGTGATTCACATGGGGGGGACAGGAAACCAGCGGCTGGTGAAACAGCCCTGCAGGAACCCGCTCCAGCTGCGGCAGCTGCGGCCGCGAGGGACAGCAGGGGATGGGACAGCCCTGCGAGAGCAGCTGAGCCCGTGGGCGAGGTGGGCGTGGGAGGGATGGGAGGGGAGGGTGCCGGGGTTGTGGGGGCTGTGGGGTGTCCCACCCAGCTCGGTGACCTTTTAAAGAGGGTTCACGGTCATCCCTGTAAAACCTCGCTGAGAAGCACCGTGCTGGATGTTTGGATGTTCCAAGGTAGGAGATCATCACCTCTCTTCTCCACAGCGTTTAACCCCTCTGGACCTGAGATGATGTGTCCCATACAACCTGGATTCCAGCAATGTCCCTTCCATCTCCCGCTCTATCTGGCAGGTTTTTAATTGCGTTATTTCTGCATTCACGTCTACTAAAGTATTCTGGAAGATTCAGCCCGTGCTGAGCTCCCCTCATTCCAAATCTGCTCAGTCCTGCTTTTGGCTCCAGCCTGTGGCTTCTGGGACTGCTGCTCCCCCTCCAAAAGCCCAATCCTATGAAATTGCTGATTCCAACGGCACTTCCTGGGTTTTCCATTGGTTTTGGGGCTTGCTCATATTGTGGATATGAGAGTATTTATTTTACTGCATGTGAGTGCTTGAAATTGCTAATCCTAGATGGGAAGAGCTTTGTCTTTGCATCACTTTTCTCTTGTGATCAATGTTCAGTCTAATACGGGCCGTGAGGCAGCTACTTGAGCAGAGGAGGATAATTTTGGTGTGATTTTGTGTGAGATTGGCTCATTTTCATGGCTCTGGAGTATGTAGTTCCCTACATGGGGGTTGCCTGTATTGCTAACGTGGCGTCCCCCGGCTCACAGTGGGATATTGTGTGGCTTCAGTGCTGCCTGGAACAGGGGAAGTCACAAACATAAGAGATTTCTCTGAATTATCTCCTTGTGCTGACATGTGTTGTGATGTGGGATTTGCATCCTATTTTCCACTGGAGTGTTTTTTTAAACCATTTTCCAAAGTGATAATCCATGTGAAAGTTTGGTTTATCAATTCCAATTTCCCCCTCTTGTCCTGTGTTCTACTGAAATGCATCTACTACTCCCCTGGCATAAAATAAACCCTAATCTGCCTGAATAGCAGTGAAAAACCACTTTAGCTCTGTGGCAGCGGCTTTCCTAAGAAACCTCACACTGGCATAAATCTGGTAGTTAATGGGATGTGCAGACCTCTGGAAAGGAGCTTTTCTGGAGGCTCAGGGCTGGTCATTGAAGTGGTTCCAGCCACAGGAGCTTCCTTGGTCTGAGACTTCAATTTCTGAATTGATGGGACTTTCTGTGGCAATCTGTGCCACACAGGCAAACAGAAAGTAGAGTTGCTTTTCTTAGACATGTTAGAGACATTGAGTCAAGCTGAATATTGCATCTGTTCAACAAGTCAGTGTGCTGAATTTCATATGGCGAGGCTTTAAATACGCTCTCCACTTTATATTTCTTACCAGTGACTCATCCCACCAGCCTGAATTAGAATTAATTTACTGCAAACTGGTGCAAACCTGAAAACTTTCAGGAGGGGAGGGAAGGTGACTGGCTTATATTTGCCTTTTGGGTATTCTTTGATAAATAGTTTAAATTCATGGCATAAATGTGCAACTTGGGTCTTTATCTTGCAACGTGAACTTGGCACCTGCAAAGGGCTAAAATGTGTTTATGAGAAATTGTCTCATGGAAAACCAGACATGGCTGAGGCCACATCAACACATTCCTCATTCTCCTGGTTTCTCAGCAAAAAGTTTTAAGATGATTTTAAGTATTCTTCCAGGGGGTTTTTGGTGAGTTTTGTTCCTCTTCTGCTGGTGTTGGAAAGTTCTCACAGACTTTCCATCCATTAGGAGTTTTATTTCTAGCCTGTGCATATCCAGTTTATCCCCACTCATTTTATAAGCCAGAATTGTCTAATTTCAGTTCAAGCAGCTTTTCTCACTTCGGTGTGTTGTTCTCGGACATGAGTGACCATTTCCTCCACTCTCCACTTCAGTGCTCTTAAAAGCCCTTTTGATCTTCCTGGATTAAACTACCTCTCCTTCCCTTGGCTCTTCAGAATCAGCCCTGGGGTGAATCCTTAATTTAGGACTAGAAACCTCCCACAGCAGCAGCCAGGCTGAGAGACCTGGCATAGAGAGAATGAGCTTGTGCAAGTTTGTTAATGCTTCCCTTTTTTTTTTAAAAAAAAGCCTGTCTCCTTTATTGGTAAAAATATCTGAGCCCACAGAAGGAGCAGCTCCTGTTTGGGAAGGCTTCCCCTGTGAGGAGAGATGCCACAGAGGCCACAGCTGGATCCAGGCTCCAGAGAGTGTGTTGCTCTCCTGGGAATTGCTTGTCTGGAGCAGCTGCTCCCAGGGCATTTGTGGGGCTGTGGTGGCCAGGCCGTGCTCACTGTGAGTGTGTGCTACGGCTCCACCAGCTTCTTGTGCAGGGAGAAACTCCTGCTGGCACAAAAAGGGGAAAAACAGGCAAAAGGGGAAGAGGGAAGCATGTGAACAGCACAGGGCACTGTGACAAGATCCAAATGTCACTCCTAAACTCCACGGGAACCTGTTTGCTCCCCGGGTTTGGATTCAGCATCTTGAAAGCAAGGCTGGCCAGCCATGAACTCCACACGTCCTCCTGTGCTGAGACCTCAGTGGCTCGAGTCTATTTATTCTCTCCATCTCCCCAAGGCAGAGCACAGGGAAGCACGTTCAGCCTTCCAAATATTTTATTTATATCCTGCCAGCCGTGAGTAAGTGCTTCCAGCCTTCTGCTTGTCATAAATCTGTTCATCACCTCCTTCTGTCAGCTCCTTACCAGAGCAGGATTTGCTCCAAAAGAAAGGCTTTCCATGGACTTGGGTGTTTGGGGAGCACAGATGACCTCTGGGCTCATTGTGTGCTTGTAGCTTGGGAGCTTTACTGTGATGGGGTGGGACACACCATGCCCTGCTTGGCAGCCCCTCAGTAACCACCTTTGGTGTTCCTGCTGAGTGGGGGGCTCAGGACTAGCTGGGGGTTGCTGCCTCAATGCTTGCAGAAGAAATAAAACTGGCTCTAGAAGGGAGATGGCAGCCTGTCATGAAATGGGACAAACCAGGTCAGTGTTGTTAGGGGCCTCCAGCCCTGCCTTGCCTTCACTTTAAAGAAAAAAGGAGGAAAAGAAGCCAAAAACCCCACAAACAAAGCAGCAGCATTGCAGCCCTTTGTATTTCAGTGACCAGCACTGGGTCAACTTCCCTCAGCTGCCTCTTGCAGATGCTTTAGAGATGATCTACAGCTCATGATTTCCATGGGAGATTCTGAGCCAGGGAAAACTGATGTGAGAAACCACATGGTTTTGACCAGACTCGGTCCCTGATGTTCCTGCTGTGCCTGAGGGTGCTGGTCCTGCATCTCCAGGGTAGGTCCGTGGGGATCTGGGCATGTTGTTAATTTGGAACAATCTGATTCTGAAAGTGCTGCAAGAAACTGTGCAGGGAGAAGCCCCCAGGGGTCTGTAAGGAGCAAAGCCATGGTGGGGCGAGTGCTGGGAGCTGTCAGGTCCTGGGAGGCTCAGGAATCTTGGAGGGAGGAGGAACAAACCCAGCTTGCTCCTGACGGAGGGTGGTCTCAAAGCCGAGCTGGGGTCACTTTGCCAGGCTGAGTTTGGGAACCACTGAGAGGATGCTGACACCAAACCTCTTTGGCCACTGCTCCCTGCTTTCCTCAAGGGGCTGTCTAGAGCAGAAATGAGGGACTTTCTTCCCTCTCCTTTTCCTGCATCAAGCTACACCATGTTTAATTACACCATAGAAGGGATGGGAGGATGTTGCTGAGCACCCACAGGCTCAGTTGCCACAGGAGGTTTTGGGTTTCCTTCCAAGTGAATGGGGTGTTTTGGGCAGGGAAAGGTTATTTACTCTGCTTTACACAAGCAGAGGCAAAAGGTTCTGAGCAGGGCAGAATCAGACTGGTGCTTTCTATTGTCTGTTATTGCCATTTAATTATTTTGAATTATTTTAGTTATTAGTTCTTATATATATATATCTTTCCTCACCCATCCACCGTGGCTGTACCAAATCAATCCAGGTTTAAGCCATAGCAAGGGAGGTTGAAGGTAGGCAGTAGGAAAACTTCCTGCCAGGAGCGATGACGTGCTGGCCTTTGGCAAGTTGAAGCGTCTCCGTCCCTAGGGAAAAAAGAAGCTTATTAAAAACAAATAAATTAAAATAATCTGTAACTAAAGAAAATCTGGCCCTGGGGAATAGGAATGGGCTAAACGATCCGTCTCAGTGCCAGCAGGCTGTTTGCTGTGATATTTATAGGATGTTTTGTATTTTTAAGGGAGAAGTTGAAGCCAAATCATGCTGATTATTACAAAATGTTAGCTGCTGTTTGTGGAAGAGCCTGTCATGGAAAGCAGGGGAAGAGCTGGTGGCTGAGCCAGCTCAACATGGAAAAAAGCGTGGGGAATTTAACACTGAAAGTCTCTCTGGGCTGCAGGAAACAGCCAGAGCATATTGTGCAAAGGCCTTGGCAGTTTGAATATTGCCAAGTGCCTCCCTCTTTGCCCTCTCTTCGAGATACTAAAAGATTAATGTCTGCTGGCCACGTTTGTGGGTTTGGGGATTGGGAATGAGTGAGTTGGAGTGGCCTGGGGAAAGGGCATTGCCTCTGAACGTCTCTTCTGCATCCTCAGCACCCCCTGGCTCCACGGAGGTGTGAGGGCAAGCAGCACGTAGGTGTTTGGGAGCAGATCTTTCTCAGCAGTGGCCTCACAGCCCCACGTGTCCCCAGTGCTCACGGGGTGCCCTCACTGCTGTGTTGCAGGCTGGACGTGGCCAGGCCATGGTGCAGCCAGAGCTGCTCGGGGCGGCTGCTGCGCTGATGCTGCTCGGGGCCGCCATCAGCTTCTGCATCAAGTGCTCTGGTAAGTCCTGCTCAAGGCCCCAGGATGGCCTTTCTTCTTGGAAAATCCCCCCTGAGTGGGTGTGGTTGTGCTCAGCCGTGTGCCAGCTCGGGAGCTTTGCCCTCATGGGGATGATGCCAAGAGCTCTGGCGGGGAAGCACCACCCAAAACTGCAGCACCCCTTCCCTGGGGTGGGTGTAACACTGTGGGCTGCAGACCCTTCTCCACGGGCTTTGTGGTGGTGGCTTTGGGACATCCCATCTAGGAGGAGCAGCTCCAGATGCAGAAATCCTGCTGCTGAGTGTCTGGGGCAGGCACGGACGGGGAGTCTGGAGGGTAAATTCATACAGAGAGTGGGGTGAGCACCCAGAGGGCGTTGGAGGCCTTCCCTGAGTACTGGGAGGGCATTATCTGAGGGGAGAGAGGCTGCAGTTTGGGGTTTGGGGACAGGAATGGCTGCCTTGCTTTGTGGGGTCTGAGACAAAACCCACAATTTAAAGAAAACGCGTCAAAGTCTTACTGCAACTGCTGCTCAATGCCTTTGCTGTCCTGTTGTGTGGAAGAAGTTTTGTGAATGTGTTTTATTAGTCTTTCTGATCTCTAACTCCCAAACCTACTATCTAAGAGCTTTCTGTTCCCTTGTCTTCCAGCTACCAAGCGGGAGATGCAGCTGAGTGAGCACAGGAACCAGTAAGTTGCCTTTCACAATTGTATTTCTCCCCCAGACAGCTCACACGGGGTGGGACCCTGGCCAGAGCAAGACCCAAGTTGAAATCCAGACTTATATAAACTAAAATAAAATAGTGCCAGGATGGGGCATGCAGGGCAATGTGTCTCAGCCCAGGGCACTGCCAAAGGGGTAATGCCTTTAAAAAGAATAATCCAAAATGAAACTGAAGCTCTGCCTGTGATGCCAGTGAGTCGTTCAGTAGTAGGAGAGAGGTCTGGGAGAGAAGGGCAAGTCCTTATCCTGACCTGGCATGGCCTGAGATGTGGTAGAGAAATTGGTAACTTCATAAAGAAGCTGCTGCCTTTGGCTGGTGCTGGAGGGACCCTGGACCAGAGCAACCACTGACCTGCAGCACAAGAAATGAAGGAAATGCAGTGTACACACATGCACCCCGCCTTATTTCCTTCAGCAACAGACAAACCACAGTAAATTATATAAAGAAAATGAAAAGCTGGGCTGTAACCTTTGTTACAGGAGCAAACGAGGTTCAAAAGGGCTCTCAAAGGCCCCTGAGGGTCTGGGTGTTTGTTTCTGCAGGGAAAGGTTCTGGTGTGATCCATCACAGACTGCTGGAGCAGCCAGTGCAGGTCCTGTCCCTCACAGGCTTCATCCCTCATGGGCTCCTGCTGAATTGTCCCAACTTCCTGAAATGTCTGTCTGGATTAGGTGGTTGAACTTCAGGCTCGTGGTGTTGTATGCTCTTTTTACAGTCTGGTTTGGGTTAGCTGGGGTGTTTGCACGTGAAGTGATTTGGCTCCACACATTTGCAGTGAGGTCCTCTGACACCTCATCTCCCACCAGCCCTGAGCTGTGAATCCTGGCTGGGAATGGGGTGACCCCAACGAAACTGGGGGGGAAAGGGTTCCCAAAATCCATGCTAATAAATGCCTGTGTGCACCTGCAGTAGGAGAGATGCGGAAACCTCTTGTGCTCTGATGAGCAGTCTCCTCTTAACTAAGAAGTAAAGAGGTTTCTGGGCATAGGTGTTGTATTTATAGTTTTATATGTATTTTTTATATGTTAACATGTTGGTAATGTTATTTCTTGACGTTAAGGGACGATGGGGGAGCAGGGGCAGCAGTGGAAGTGAAGCAATGAGGTTTGAAGCCATTTCATGGGTGAACACCCATTTTTAATGTGGGTAAAAAGGCTTGTCTGGCCTTAACTGATGGATAAAGAGTCAGAGTAGGAATTATCCCAAATTATGTCTTCCTCTTTCCTGGGTCCTTCCCTTAGCTGATATTGGCTGCTCTACCAGTGGTCCAAAAGCACATCTTGACTTTAAAGGGTCAAAGAGGAGTCTGGGATACTGTTCCCAGCTCATACAGGTCCTGCCCCTTGGCACTTCACCAAAGCCAGTATGGAGTTCATGCTCTCACTAAACAACCAGGTCTCTTCCCTCTCTTTTCCTTGTCACAAACCCCAAAATTCAGCTGAGGTTCTACTGCTATTTTTTCCAGGCTGGAAAGCCAGCAGAGGTTTGAGGTGATTCGATCCCAATCCAGTGAGTATCAGCATTGCACGGGGTTCCTGCCTTGTGGGGTGGGGGTCCTGTATGCACACAGTGGGGCTAAAGTAAAATTCAAAGGGTCGCCTTGACACCAGGCAGTGAAATGATGAGACCTGGATTGTCAAAGCCACCTTAGATGCTTCTAGGGATGCGAATTCTGAGCTCTAGGGAAATATTTCCCTTTGCACTGATGATAATTCACTAAAGTGATGCCGTTGAAAAGCGACGCCTCAATAATTGTGGCCCTTTGAACCACGCTGAGCACCCTGTGAAAATGAAGGTGTGGGTGAGCCTGCAGTGACAGGAGTGACTCATTCATCATCCCCCCTCACTGCTTCCTGCACCAGGTTGGGTTTGGCGCTGACCTTTTGAGTTTTATCTCACAAGGAGCTGCTGCCGGGGCCTGTGTGAAACGTCACTGTGTGCAGAGGGGCTCTGCCCTGCCCTGGGACCCTGCTGTGGTCCCATTTCCTCTAGTTGTTTCCTGTTTTGACCATTTGACCGTTATGAACGTTCAAGGAATAATTTTGAAGCTATTTAAGGAAAATGCTTGCCATTCCCGGGGAATCCTTGCTGGTGGATGCTCTGTGCTCTTTGAAATACCTGCTGCTGCTGTAACAATTGACACCTGTTTTGTTCTTGGTGCCAGGTGCAACCCAAAGGTTGGAAAAAACTAAGGGACCTGAAAACTTATCAGTTGTGAGGTAGGTAAAAAAAAACAAACAACCAAAATCTAGCTGTAGGGCCAAAGTTGGATGAAGTTCACCCAAGATATATTAATGTTTGGGATTTGGGATTGGCTTCTGGGTCCCATAGATGTGGCTTGGGTTAGAAGGGACCTTTAAAGGCCATCTAGTCCAACCCCCCTGCAAGGAGCAGGGACATCTTCAACTCAGTCAGGTTGCTTCATTATCGATGGTCAATAGTAGCTTTAGACTTTTTCTGGACTTCCTTCAGTCTGACTGCATTCTTCTGGCAACCCAGTGAATCAAACCCAAGGAACAGGCTGTGGCTGTGTGTGGGAGATACATCATGGAAAAGAAATGGCCATTCTTTGGTTACAAACAGTTGGATGTGATAAATCCCCTTTTCCCCATCACTAAAACCCCCAAGAACCACATAGTTTGCTCAGACCTGGGATTTTTGGTCTCTTTTCTCTCTTTCAGGAAAACCACTGAGAAGTTCAGTGCTTCCCACCACGCTGGATATGGTGAGTGTGTCCCTGGGAGAGGCCCAAGGTCAATGAATCACAGAATCATAGAATGGTTTGCCTTGGAAGGGACCTTTCAACTTAATCATCTTGTTTCATTGCCCCTTGTCCTGTCACTCCAGGCCCTTGTCCAAAGTCCCTCTCCAGCTCTCCTGGAGCCCCTTTAGGACTGGAAGGGGCTCTCAGGTCTCCTCAGAGCCTTCTCCAGGCTGCACAACCCCAGCTCTTTCAGCCTGTCTTCATAGCAGAGGGGATCCAGCCCTTGTAGCATCTTGTGCCCTCCTCTGGACTTGCTCCAACAGGTCCACATCTATCTTATGTTGGGGGCCCTGAGCTGGATGATCTGGGTCTAGCCTGGGTCCAAGTTTAAAATCTAGTGCTCATCCTGCTATGCCTGACCAGCCTCTGACCAGTCCCATAGGGACAGATTATTTAAATATTACCCCTGGCTGTCCCAACACCCCTACCCTGGAGTGTCCAACCTTTCAGCCATGTCCCCCGACCTCAGAGCTGAGCGAGGGCAGAGCTGCTGATGCTGAACCATTCAGTTGCTTCATTGAACTGCTCCCATCACTCAGCCTGGGCCCAAGTGTAACGTGCCCCTCTCTTGTCCCCAGGGAGCAGGGATGACTCCAGGTACCAGAATTTCCTGACAGGTAAGTGCTGCAGCCACGCATTTGGGGGTTGGGAGGGAAGGCTGCTGAGGGGATGGCATCTTCCCGGGAATGGGAGTCAGCAAGGAGCACACAGGCAGCCAGCACTGCAGCTGGCAGAGCTGCTGCCTGGTCAATTTAGAGATTGCTTTGTAAGACACTCACTGATCTGATTAACGGGCAGAGCAGAGGGGGACGGATGCTCCTGAGCCCCCTGCTCCCTCCCAGGGCAGCGTGAGCTGGCACTTGCCCTAAGAGGATTATTGGTGTGTGGGGCTGTGCTCTCCTTTCCCTGGCTGGGGAGGATATTCCCCTTCTCCCTGCCAGCTGGCAGGATGTGTCCATGAGAAGTGGTGAGCTGGGGTTTTCTCAGGGCCTGGGTTGGTCCGGGGTTGTCTCCCCTGCTCCGGCCACCCTCACGGCTCTGCTGTGGATGGGCTCCAGAGCTGTGCCAGGGCTTTGTGGCTCCTGGGGACAGGTGCCAGGGCTCTGCTCGAGGGGTTTGTCCAGCTGTGCTCGGGGATGGCAGCTTGGGTTGATGCCCTGGTGTGGGATGCTGACACCAAACCCTTGTTCTTGTAGGGGACTATATGCAAGACAACTCTACCTACGTGTAAGTACCCGGTGCTGCCCACCAGCACAACTGAGTGGAGCCATACTGGTCCCAGTGCTGTCCTGATGCTCCCACAGCTCAGCCTGGGAAGCCTGTGGGGGCCCTGGGCAAGAGGAGCTGACAGCACTGCTCTTCCCACAGGGAGCCCATCTCTCTGGATTACTACAATGGTGCCAGGTTCTTCACTCGACCCAAGGGTAGGTCTCCAGGCGAGTGAGGTGGGTTTTTCTCCAGCCCAGCTGTCCCACGGCTCCAGGGAGCTTGTGAGACTGTTCTTGCCTCTGTCTGTGCATCACTGTATGGCCTGCAGCAAGTGCAGATCCAGGAGATCCATTCAGTAAAGGGTGTAGCAGAGCCGTGGGACTTGAGGGATGTCCAAGCCTCCACCAGTCCATCTGTTGCCTGTAAACAGGGTCAGCCCAATGCACCAGGTGCTCCTGTGGGGCAGTGACCACCCAGTTCACCTGTGCTGGGATACCCCACCCCTGGGTCAGCACAGGCCAGCACAAAGACTAATGACTCTTTAGCTAATATGTGTTTCCTTGTGGGAAACAGCCCCTTCCTGCAGGTGCTGAGGGATCTTCCCCAGTCACTTACACTTCTTAAGTCCTTTGTCTTTCTTCTTTCTTCCCTCCCCCAGAGAAAGAGGAGGATTCCTATTCCTACGAAAATGTCATCATTGGAGTGTCTTACGGCTCTGAGCTGGGTAGGTGTGTTGCTGTCATGGTTTGTGTGTGTCGCACAAAGTATCTGGAAGTGAAGAGAGGGATGGTAACCTGCTCAGCTGAGGGAAATCCTGTTGTTTTCAGGCTCAGCTCTTCCTGTGTGCTCTGAGCTGTGGAGTTGGGGTGCCAGGGCTGCTGCAGGCACAGAGCATTTCCCCTTTCTGCAAGAAAATGTGTTGTGATACCTCCAAGCTGATCCCTTTGACTTGGTGTTTCTGCAGCAATTCAGGGGCTTTGGGATCTGCATCTCTAGGTTTTTAGTGTTGTTACTGCCAGTCTGATCATGGCTCTAGCCCCCAGTTCTGGTTTCTCACCATGTCCAGTCCAAGAAGGCTGAGACCAGGAAGCTGCTGGAGGATGATGCTGGACCACAGTGTCTGCTTCAGGGCTTCCAGCGCCAGTCCTTGGATGTTGCAATCAAAATAGGAAGTCTGTTTGGTTTCCTTCAGTGAATTAACACACGCTTTCTGCACAGCCAAAGCCTGCCCTGCTCCTGTCTGGCTGTGCACAGAGTGATTAGAGGAGGCAGGAGCAGCAGGGCCCCGTCTGATCCCCATCCGTGCCTGCAGTTATCCAGGCACGTGGCCAGGGCTGGAAAGAGATGAAGCAGCATCAGCAGGTCTGTGGCAGTGCTGGCTGGGAACAGCCACGTGCACGGCATGGTCAGGGTTCAGTGGTAGGAGGGCGGTTTCACAAAGGTCCATTTTTAGTCCACTTGCTGTTGAGCATCATCCTGTCCAAACTCTTCTCAGTCACAGATGAGGCTGCAGACTACGAGAACAGCATGGCCATACACAGGTGGAAACTGCAGCAGGAGGAAGGTACGTACTCAGCAGTTGTTTGCTGTTTGGGGATGGGGTTTGTGGGCAGGGTGCCTGGTGCACTAAAACAGTGTAGGCCATGCCAGGGCAATGCACCACCTGTCTTGAGAAATTTTTTTGTGATGAACATCCAAGGCAATGTGCAAATTGCTACACGCTCTTGTACCTGAATGCTGCTGTGATGGGGTGTCTCTCATACTCACAAGGCCACCTTGTAGGTGGTCATGCCTAAACCCTGACCTTCTACTGAGTAATGTTGCTTTTCATTTCTTATATCCTCCTAGATTTTAAGTTGTCCTGGTGCAAGCACAGCTGTGTCATCCCCTCTGACAAAGAATTAGACAGCACATGTGCAGTGGGTCAGCCTGTGACCCTCCTGCTGTAATTGGGGGTGCCTATTTCTCAAGCTGACCTTTTAACCACAGTTTAACATGTGGCTTCCTGTGAGGAGGGGAGGTAGCCTGGCCTGGGAGACAGTGGTGAATGCACACATATACATTTAAGAGCTTTCTGTGTTTGGTGTGAGAACTGCCTAAGCCAACTGATTGTTGTTATCCTGTTTGCACACTCTCTGGATTAAATCAAAGTCCATCTCTTCAGGCTCTGAAGAGCTGTCCAGGCTCGCTGCTTCCAGAGTGTTTACAAATTTACTTGACCCTTTTCAAGACTCTTCAAGCAGACCCTGACACTGATCTGAGGTTTCTTAGCCCAGGCACAAAACATGTCAGCACCAAAGGCTGAATACTGGCAGGACACACAGAGTGTCTGTGGTGTGTGTGTGTGTGTTTTTACATCAATCCACTCACTGATCAGTGCTTCCCATCCTCACCCACAACCCTGCAAACAGAGAGCCCGGATGAGGAGCCAGACTACATCAACACAGCTCCTGCAGCAGTCTCTGCCCTGCTATCACAGCAAAGGTAAAAAAAGAGCAAATGGTTTGATGTGTTTGTGTAGGGGTGGGAGGATTTGGTTTATGGTGTTTATTTAGGGGTGGGAGGATTGGGTTTATGCCAAAGGGACTCAGTGGGAGTGTCAGCTGATGCACAGCAGCCCACGTGGGCAGTGGGGGAGCAGGAGGAGCCAGCCCTGTGCTGTGCCACATCTCTGGCTGATGCCAAGCTGACTAACTCTGACCAAGGAGACAAATTTGTCAAAATCCATGTCCCAGCTCCAGTGCTGCCCTCCTCCAACAGGCACTGAACTCTGATCTGCTTTGGAGCAGCTTGAGGTGATGTTGGTAAGTGCTGTGGACAGGAGCCCCCAGAACCCTTGTGGTCTGTGCAGTCCCCCTGGAGGCTGAGAAGTCTAAGGGATGCCTCTGTTGTAGCCTTTGCTAGCAGAGTAAAGCTGTAAAATCCCTATGTCCAACCAAAAAATGCTAGCAGAAGTTCCCACTGAGGGAAGCTGAATCTGGAAATGGGCTTCTGATACCTCTGTGCCTCTTGTTCTGCCCAGGGATCATCCTCTGGGGAGCATGACTGAGGCTTTTGCTTGGGCATGGACATTTTGTAGGGTATGTCACTACTTATCTGTGAAAAGAAAATGTAACAGGCAGTGGAGTTAAACTGAAATCAGGGATTAAAAGTCAGTGAACTCACTGGTTTTTTCCCCTCTTATTTCAAGTATTCTGCATAGAGTCTGAAGAAAGCCATTGCTGAGCTGTAGGAGCGCATCCAGCAAGCATGCACAGGGGGAGAGGGGAGATTTCCATCCCTCAGTGAAATCTCTTCTCCAAATTGTGCCCACAATCACATAGAAGGGGTGGTACTGAAAGGAAGAAATGCTCTGCTTGAAAGCCCACAGAAGTCCAACTACAAATCTGCAACTGGAGAAAGCGCTCTGCCCACAGTGACCAGGGCCAAGCCCCCAACTCATCAGCTCAGCTCATTTCCCTGCACGTCCATGCACGGGAGGGGGGCCAGTCTGTGCAGTGTTTTCTCCTCTCAAGCATGAAATGAATCCCTAAATTGCTGAGCAGTAATGCAGCCAGTTACTTAATTTGTCAGGGTGACTCATGCATGGTGGTATTAAACTATAGGGATTATGTTCTGATTTAGTTCCTGTGCTCTCCTATAGAAGCAGTTTCCTCCAAGAGAGGAATTGACAAGGCAGAGGTTGTATTTACAACAGCAGTAGTTCTCTGGAACTGAATGAGAAAGCAACCTGTTCACAAAAGCTAAAGAGGATTTAATCCCTGCCTTATCCACAGCCTGTGATTCAGTGTTGATCTGTGGCAGTTTTCCTCGTGTTTCAGTATCTGTTTTATAACAATACAAAGAACCAGCAACAACAGAGAGGATCAGATCCACAGCCACCAGCCACAGAAACTGGACCAGTCCCTCAGCAGGGCTGCAGGAACATCAGAACCCCTGTCTCCTGAGCCCTGATGCACAGATCTGGCACTTTTGGACCACTTATTTATTAAAATCAAAAAGCTTCCAAAGAAAATGTGTTTTGTTATGGTTTGCTGTGATGCAGATGTTGTCTGCATGGTTGGGTGACACTGAAAGGGGAGCGCGTGAGGTGACACGGAGTGATGTGCAGGATCTTATGGGGAGAAAATGTTGCTCCTTAAAATCCTTTTTCTCAAAATTGGCTCAGAAAACTGTGCTTCAGGAAAGAACAGAGCCCGCACTTCCCTCCTCTTTCTGTGCCCTCCTCTGGAAGAAGGGGAGCTAAGTGTGAGCAGGAGAAGGGATGTCAGGTGCTTCCTGCTGCAAATGACTTGCCTCTGTTTTAAGCAGAGATGACAAGAGCAGAGGTGCCCACCATTGGTGTAGCTGAAACAGTGGGTGGGTTGGAGTTTGGCTTAGGAGAAGGTTTACTTGTAGCTCCTACAAGTGCTAGAGGTTTCCACAGGACTTTTACAACAGAAAAATCTGGTGTGCTTCAGGGGTGTCTTCCCTCCTCTTACCAAGGGTGTGAGCAAATTCCCCCTTGCAGCTCCTCAGAGCAGTCAGTTGTAGTGAGGGGCAAATCCATGCTTAGCTGTGAAAAGCTCCTGGAGCGCTACTCAGTCACTTATCTCATTACACTGGAAGGTATCCAGGGACTGTTTCAGGAATGCTCATCGATGTCAGTCTTGCTCTGAACCACCTGCCAGTTTTCCTTTGCAAGGGGTCAGAATATACATCTGAGTGTTCACTGACACACTGTCCTTTCACACTGGCTTTAGGTGTGCAAGGGTTTCTGGTGCTCAGACAAAGCTGCCAGATCCTGTGTTGTCTAAACATAATGCAAGGAGAAACATCATCTCCCCTGGGTCCACCTCTCTCTTTCCTCACATTAGGTAAGGCAGCCAAGTGAGCAATTCATTTCCTGTTTTCAATTTAAGATGCATTAGAAAAGCAGTTTTGGCACTGCTGGTACAGCTGTCAAATGGAGCTGGGGAGGCTGTGCTAGCCCCAGGAAGCATCAGCTCTGCACTCAGAGGGGAGCAAACACCTCTGGAGAGCAGTGTGTTGGTGGCCTCTGGGACTGATCCTATTCCTCTTCTCAGGAAAAGTGTGATTACGTCCCCCCAGAGCTGGAAAGGATTAGCCCAGAGGAGAGTCTGCTCTGAACTGGAGCTGTGAAATGCAACTTAATATAGTTGAGAAACCCACTGAAACCTGGTACGAACAGGAACTGTGACACTCCATGTTCCTCACCCTTCCCCTGGCTCCAACATCCCAGGCAGGTACATCCCATAGGGTAAGGACCAGCCTTGAGTCCTCCAAGTACACTGTTTGCTGTTTTATGAAACTTCCTCAGTCAGCAATGAATACATTTAGTAAGAAAGCAAAGGCAGAGAAGGCTGGCTGTGATGTGCAGCCAAAGGAAAATTAACCTTATTTAAGTTTTAAGGACAAAAGCTGTGATGCTGTGTCTGTAGAGAACTCAGCAGCCTAAGCCCCTTAATACTCAACTACTAGTTGTGCATTTAACACTTGGTGGCAATTCACTAGCTGGGAACAAAAAGGTAAGTTCAAGAAATACCTCGTGAAGAAAGAATGTACTTTGAGCATTACATCCATTACTCCAAGATCTGTTACCTGCATTCCCTGCACTTTAGCTGCCAATTCCCTTGCTCTCCTGCACGCTGAATTACAAAGGCTTGTCTGTAGTTCAGTTTGTATTTGCTTTCTCTCTGCGTTTCACACTTTATTGCTCATCTGCACTGGCAAGGTGGTTTCCAAAACAGAACAGAGAGAAAAACATGATGGTGTAGCTTTTTGGCAGGCTGAAACTATAGTAAAAATGACACTGCATAACCTGACAAGAACAGAAAAGGGAACTCAAATGCAGAGCATCCCATGATTTTTTAAAAGTTTTTTAAAGATTACAAAAGGAACATCCAAAATATATAGTTGGCACCATAAAGAAATGTATAATATTTGTCCTGTATGTTTGGTGAAAATACCCTTCCTACCCACAGGACCCAGGAGTGGCACCTGCTCAGTGTGTCTCAATTTATAACTTCATTAAATGCCCTATTTTGTGCAAAAAGATTTTCCTTCTTGGTCTTGGTAAGACCAGGCTAGAAATGTAATCCCTAACACTGGGATTCCATCTTTGTTTCTCTTGCTGTTAGGTCCCAGTCCCAGAGATATAAGCAGTTTTGCTGAGTGCATTGGACTGACCTTATTGCTCTGGCCTGTCACAGTCCTCTCTTCTACCCTGGTTATGAGACACAGACGAGTTCTTAGGTTAAAGTAAAGTTTAAAGCTTTATTAGTCTAAATAAAAACAGTACAAAACACTTTTACAATAGAACTGGTTATTTTTCTGTGATTTAGCAGAACCAGGGCACAGGACCCACATGGCCCTGCTGCCCTCACACACCAGGTTTCCCCTCCTGGCAGGCAGGGGTTTAACTGGCTGCAGGGGCTGCAGTCTTCTGGCACAGCCGGGCCAGCAGCCCAGCCATTTGTAAAAGGGAGTTCACACCTTCTGCTATCTTCATGTGAGTGTACCCGATCTCCTGGTGATGGAGACATTGTCAAACTTCTGTTTTCTCCCCCACTCTGAATATTTTAACTAATGACTAAATAGAACAGATCCCTTACTGCTAAGAGACCAGCTTGGAACTAGAATGCCTTTTTTTTTTTAAGTCAAAGCCTGTATTTCCCCACTTCCTTTTTAAGAAGCAAGGTGCACACATCTGAGGACAGGTTTCAGACAAGAGTGGTTCTACATCACCACTTTACCATTTCTCAACTGTCTGTCAATATAATTTAATATTTTAGTATCTGTCAGACTAGAATCAAGTATGCCCGTGAAGAACATTCTCAAGGTGTTATTTGAGGCTTGGATGTAAATAATAAATTCAGCATTACATCTGCTATTCTAGTTGATCACTAAAGTAACTTTTGGCACTCCTGTGGCTGATTAGATGTTAATTTTCAGGTGGGCTATTCTTACTGACAAACTGATGCAATTGGGCAAGGAAGCAGCAATAAGTGAAGAAAAGCTTTCTTTGTGCTAATATACAGCAAATCTCACACAGGAACCCCCAAGGCTGCCCCCAATCAGATCCTCTCCTTGAAAAGGCCCAAAGGCCCCACAGGAACTGGGTTAGTACTAACCTTGATAAATTCCAGCTTCAGATATTCTGGCATTGGAAAGGTTTTGCACACACGGAAGATATTGCCAATAACATCTTCTGGAGAGTATCCAAGACGCCACAGGTGGGCCAGAATCTGTGCAGGCAAGAATAATCCCTTGTTTATCTGCAAAACTTATCAGGATCTTCACTTTTGGAACAGCTGTGTGTAACTACTGGAACTGCATGTCCTATTTATCAGCTGATTTAACCTCAAATGTTTAGCAAGAAATTTCAATACAACTTGGTTTTTTGCTTGTTATTTATCTGAACAAACCCCTGCACAAACTCATCTATGTGGTAATAACTTCCTCTTAAGAAAACAACACACACTGTGAATTCTACAAAGCAAAGAAGAATTCTGTAGAGAAAAGGTCTGTCTGTGCCAACATAACACATGAAAACCAACCTTGTATGCTTCATCAATATTTGCATTTATGCAGTGTTGTATCATTTCCTTCACAAGCAGAGGATGTGGCTCATCACATACCTATATCAAAGAGAAATATTACACTTAAAATATGAGAACACTCTGCATTAAACCTCAGGTATTTTCACCAAGCTTCTATGCAGTTGAAGTACTTACTCAGACACATTCTATAATACAGATTAAATTGTAAATAATATGACTTTTCAGCTATGCTGCCATAGCAGATTTGATAGCATGAAATGAGAACACCCAAGTAATAGATTCCCAAGTCATCCATGTGAAATTTTCCAGGATTATGTGATTTGTGTGCTCTGGGAGAGCTGCAAAGCCACAAAGTCTCAGATATGCCAGTAGGGACATCTTTTCAAAAGGCACATGGTCTTCTTGATGGCCTAATGCTGTAATTGCTACACACAGAGGGCTCTCTGCAAACTGGCAAAGTACTTTCAAAGGCTTATACATCCATGGAAGATCTCACACAGGTGGAGGACTAAACTCCTGGCATCGCTGGTTTCAGCCTTTACTGACCTTAAAGACATTTTCACTGTTTATAAAGCCAAATCCAGAGTGTGTGGACTGTAAGTTGTTTAATGCCTGTGAAAGAAAAAAAATAAGATTTCATTTATTTTCTGAAGTGTTCTACTTGTCACTCCCTGCCTCAGGATGAAATGCATCTCAGAAAAGGATGCCAAATAAGCAGTTTTCAATGAAACAAGGAATAAATCACAAATTTACGCAGACTTTGTTTCCTCCCACAAATATGGTATCCAGTTCCCACCAAATAATTTTTAAGGAGCAGATCCATTTTTTAAAACCTCACAAAACCAAACAGGTTAGTTACTCTTGAGCCACAAGTCACATCCCCTTTGGTTTACCTCTCCAGAGATAAATCCTCGAGAGCCACAATTCAAAGGTTTTTCACTTTAAATAGAAGCCTTTGTTTCACTGCCTTTCTCCTTTTACCTGTCTCATATCTCCTTGGGCTGTGAAGATAATGGCTTCCAGTCCATCATCTGTATATGGCACATCCTCTTTTTCAACAATTTTCAGTAGCCTGGCAAGGATCTGTGCATCTGTCAGCTTGGTGTAACGCAGCACTGCACACCGGGACTGGATGGGTTCTGGGGACACACAGGTCTAATTAGCATTTCCCTCTTTTCTCAAAAAAACCCCCAACAAATATTTATTTTAATCTCAGAAAAAGCTATATCACTTCCTTAATTACTTTGTCTTCTTTTAAAGAAAGAGAACTTCTCAGCTCCAAAGAGAATACAGCATCTCCTTAAGCACGTATGATTTTTACAGTCCTTCTCTTGAGCCCAAATGTGCTACTTGAGTTTTCCCAAATATATACAAAGCTCAGCTTCCTCTGTTCTTGATTTCTGAATGTAGATGTTTATTGTGTTATTTTAACCAAGGGAAGGCTAAAGGTCTACAATGTGTTCACCCATAGGCAAATTTAAGATGGTGTTTCAGAAAGGACAATAGAAGTGTTCAACACCCAGTAAACAATATATCAAACTAAACTGTAGCAGAGTTGGATGGAGATTAAGCCCAAAGAAATCTGCCTCTGCAGTCATCTATAGCACTATCCATCCAAACCAGATGCTCAGAGGGTTCCCTGGCTACACAAATAAACTCTTTTATCAACTGATGCACAGGTGGTTTGATTTTGCAGAAATACCATGGTTTCTTGCAACAAGCAGGTCCAAGATATTTCTGGAAACTGCCTGGGAAGTCAGCCAACAGTATGGGGAACATATGACAAGAACACCCAGGGCGCTGCAGCAGCACCTTCTTACCTATGATTTTGTCAGAGGCATTGCACGCGAGTGCGAAGCGTGTCGTTTTGGAATAAATTTCCATTGTTCTTCTCAAGGCTTGCTGGGCTCCATCTGTCATGCTGGGGGGCAGAAAAGGAGTCAGGATGGATTTTGCCCTTCACTGACTCATAGGTGCAGCCTAATAACTATTTTTACACAAGCTTTAGAGTTTACTGATGTCAAACTGTGCTTTGTAAATGAATTGATATTCTGGCTTGAATTCTGCTAAGAACACTAATACTTTATGCAAGTGGAGGAGAATGCCCTGTTTTCATCCAGTGAAATTCTCTACATGAGCCAGACTCTTTTCAAAGAGAAAGAATCACAGAATTCTAGAATGGTTTGAGTTGGAAGGGACCTTAATGCTTGTCTTGTTCTAACCCACTGGACCAGGCTGCTCAGAGCCCCATCCAGTCTGGCCTTGAACACTTCCAGGGATGGGGCCTCTTCCCAATGAACTGGAATATGCTGTTTCATATCCAAAGTGTTTCACCTCAATATTCAGCATCTCCTTTGATGCAATGATCTCTGCTTTGCCATGAGTACCCTCATAAGATCACTGTTCAATGCACATTCATTTCTTAACAAATTACTTTAAATAGCCTGATAGAACACTCAATACTGTCCAAGACTGCAGCTCTGCAGACAGGAGAGGTGCAGCACTTTTCACACAGCAGCTGAGGTCAGAAAAAACAACATACCTGTCTGCTTCATCAAGGATGATTATTTTATGCCGACCTTTTGGAAGTGTGACCTTTTGCTGGGCAAACATTTTGATTTTGTTTCTCACAACATCAATGCCTCTGGAACAATAATTCAAGTGTTTCATGATCAGATGGGTGAAATTACAGAACAGATTTTATTCAGAAGCCACAGCATCTGAAGCACTCCTGAACTGATTCTCCCACTGTTTGCTCCTGCTCCATCAGCTGTGCCAGTACACCTGCTGTGGAACTATGCTGTAAGCCAGACTGTCTAACTGATACAGATTTAAACAACAATAAACAACACCTAACCCCCTGATCTTACATTTTAACCCCTAACTGCCTTTACAGCCCTAATTTCTCTCATTTTAAGCACTGAAGAGTTTCAGTGTAAATGCCCTGTTCACTTCTCATCCTTAGGAGGATTCTCATGAATGCAGGAGGAAGCTTAACCCTTTAAAGTAAATTTGAGTAAACAGCTATGGATTCTGCACTCCACTTGTTTGTATTTTGGTTTATGAAAGCATCTATAAAGTTCTTAAAACATGAAGAAATAATATCTCTGTTGATAGGTGGACATCAAAAACTGCCTAACTTTTAGGTGGAAAAACTGCATTAAAATGGGGATTAGAAACTGTACTATAGCACTAAGGCTATCAAATTGGCCTGGTTTAAGAATTAAGAGAGCTGCTTGTTTCTTCATTAAAAGTTTGATACGGTTTATTCATTCTCACCTGTCATTTGAGGCATTCAGCTCCAGAACAGCATCCTTTAATGCAGGACCAAGCAGAGCACGAGCCAAGCAGAGGATACTGGTGGTTTTACCTGTTCCTGGAGGGCCCTAAAAATGCAACAGTGCAGCAATTTCTGGTAAGTTTAATGTCATTTTCTGAGCTGTACTTTCTACAAATCTCCCTCACCAGTACTTCAAGCACAAAAGCCAGTCTGTACTGGGATACCATCCTGGCTAGATTTCCAGTCCAGGAGGACCAACACAGTGAAATACAACACAGCAATACTCACAGCAATGATAATATTTGGTACGTTCCCCTCTTTTGCAAAGACCTAAGAAAGAATAATAAGAAATTACAAAAGCAATTAAAAGGAACAAATAATTTCAATTCTGTTCTATTTCAAGCATCAGAAACATGCTTCTTTTTTTCCCTCCTGCTTTCATTTTTTGAACCTTGATGCTTTTATATGTTTGAGAGGTTTTTTTACTGAACTGTTAGAATCAGCCTCTAGGATAATACAGAAAAATTTAAAAGCATTTAATCCCACATGCCTTTAGTACTCCCGCCTTTCCTTGGCATCTGTTTTATTTATACACTTGCTAGTATAATCTTTCTGTTAACAAATACAGTTCACAGACTAATTTTTCATAGTTTTAGAGAATCCTGGAATGTTTTGAGTTGGAAGGAACCTGAGAGCCCAACTCATTCCAACCCCTTGCCATGGGCAGGGACACTTTCCACAAGACCAGGTTGCTCCAAGCTCTGTCCAACCTGGCCTTGACCACAATGTGGAAGACATTTCTCTTCCAAAAGACCATAATGTTTCCCTCTGTCATTATAAAAATTATATTTATTCATTGAAACACTGTTGCTAAAGCATTACAAATTCTCTAAGCTGTAACAAAAGAGTGCCAATTCTAACATCCCCACTGAGGAAGGTGCATTTCCTTATACACCACTCAAATATGTCCTAAACTTGTAATTTTTTAAGTAAATCAGGAAGCTTTCTTCCAAGTACGAATGTAAAAACACAATAGCGTTTTACTGGCCTGTGGATCTATGCTGAAATATGGATTTTTTGAGATAAACCTGTAAAAAGACAGAGTGACAGCCACACACCTCCAGCCTGCTCACAGTATCTTCATTTCCAACTACTTCAGACAGTTTCATGGGTCTGTATTTTTCCACCCTGTGAAAGTAAAACCACACACACTTCAACACATCTAATAATGCTTTAACAGTTCTTTACACTGAAAAAAAAAAGGACGATTATGCTAAGACGGACAGGATGACTCAATGGACCTTTAGTGGAAGCTCTCCAGGGTCCCCCTCACTGCTAAGCACAGCATTCCACAACCCTAATCACAGACTCAGAGAATCCAGAACGGTTTGGGTTGGAAGGGACCTTAAAGCCCATCTCATTTCAATTCTCTGCCATGGGCAGGGACACCTTCCACCAGCCCAGGGTGCTGCAACCTGGCCTTGGACACTTCCAGGGATGGGGCAGCCCCAGCTTCTCTGGGCAACCTCTGCCAGGGCCTGCCCACCCTCAAAGATTTTACTTCCATTAGTGTAAAGCAGGAAAAGGCAGAAAAAAATGCTCAACTCGGAGCACTGACTGGAGTTTGGTGCCTCAGCCTGAGGGGGGCTGAGGGGAGAAGCTGCCCTTTGCTCCTTCATGGCGAACACAGGGCAGGGCTTTGCCTGGGCTACACAGGTAAACCATTTGCTCACAATTGNGGAGCGGCCCCCGCGGGCTCCGAGGGGCCCCGCGTCCCTCCTGATGAGGGCCCGGCCTTCTCCTCCTCCTCCGCCACATCCACCTCCATGGCGACGCGGCCGGCGCGCACGGCCTGTCTCTCCCGCCGCCGTGAGGGGCGCGCCGGGCCCGCCCCGGGGCGGGGCGGCGGGGGGGGCACTGTGGGCGATCCGCAGCCCGGCGGGACGGCTTCGGCAGGGCCGGGGGGCGGCGGGGGCTGTCGGGGGGGGGGA
>WBMV01004976.1:0-16084 GCA_013396655.1 Campylorhamphus procurvoides | reverse complement strand
ACCTGGTCTAGTGGAAGGTGTCCTGCCCATGGCGGGGGGGTTAGAACGACATAAGCTGTAAGGCCCATTCCAACCCAAACTATTCTACGATTCTGGTGACTCCGCCCTTCCCACTCGTGGCCACCGACGGCACAGGTTAGAGGCCCCATTTCCGAGGCAGACCGAGCTCCTGCACGGCGGCGGGCCCAGGGGAGCAGCGCCAAACACCCCCCGGGTGTCTCCATGGCTGGCCCGGCCCTCACGGCGCCCTCAGCCCCTTCAGCGCCTTCCCGCCAACACCGNCGGGAGGGGGACAGGTCCCTGCACAGCGGGTGCGGGTCTGGTGGGTTACCCTGCCTGCCCTGCCGAGGCGTTCGGATAATAAATCAGTGACATGTTTGCATTTCAGGGGGCCGAGCCTTTGTTTCTCCTGGCTACTTCTGTTTCCCCGTATAAAATGAGAACAATAAAAGGTGCGTCGCAAAATGCTGTTCCATTGTTAAATAGCTGTGCTGTAATGGGGAGTAGTGGATGTGGTGCTATTTGTTGAAGATATAAAATGCATACAGGCTGCCCGGAGAGGCTGTGGCTGCCCCATCCCTGGAAGTGTCCCAGGCCAGGTTGGACGGGGCTTGGAGCACCCTGGGCTAGTGGAAGGTGTCCCTGCCCGTGTCAGAGAATTGGAATGAGATGGGCTTTAAGGTCCCTTCCAACCCAAACCGTTCTGGATTCTATGATTCTACATGTTTCTCAGTTAAGGGTGGGCCTGAATCAAACCCAGTGATTTTTGTCTTAATGGGTAATTTTGATGATGTGTCACGATACTGGGGATACTGTGTCATGATATGTGGGATCATTGGTGCCGCTGCATAACTGCCAGCCTTGAACAGAGAACTGGGCTGTGGCATCCATAGCATTAGAGTTTGGATATTATTCCTCATTTCAGCCTCACTAACTGGGGCCTTGGTACATCTTTCAGCTCTGCTCATGCTCCACATAGCTAATGACATTTGTGTCGGCTCAGTGAGCAAAGCATCTGTCCCTCAGTCTGGGCTCTGATTCCTTGGGATGTGTTTCTAATTTCAGATTGGTGGGAGGCAGGACCTCGGAACTGACCATGTTTGAAGCCCTGTGTGGGCAGTGACACTCTTTTAAGGGAGTAACTTCCTCTCATTTGGCAAAACATTTGTATTCCACTGTTGCTGTCAGTGCCTGTTATTGGTATTTTGAGGTTGGCATAACAGCATTTGCCTCCAGCCTGCAGAACTGGTTCTGCCTGTGGGCTGACAGTGGTGGAGTTTGCTGAGTTTTTCCTAAGGCTCTAAAACTCTGGAGGGTGAAGTTTCTGTTGTGCAAAGTGCAGTCTCATACCTGAGCTTTTATGTAGGTGGGGTGGTCAGTGCTTCAATCTATTTTTGCATATTGTTTTTATAGCTGTAGTGGTTCTTAGTGGTTTCAGGATAAAGGTTATGTAAGGGTGAATTTGGAAGTGGTCAGCAGCCTTCATGTGCCTAGCTGAATTAACAGTGGATTCTTTGCCTTGGAGATAAAGTAGAAAATTAAATAACACAATTATGTGGCATATGAGGGCAAGAGTTGTTTTGTTTTGGTTTTTTCCAGACTGTTTGTAATAATCAAACTCGCTCTGTTACTCTTGTCTTTGGATTTAACTTTTGCAGTGCTCAGCAGAACCCAATGTGAGACAGTGAAATACTGCAGCATTGCTGGTTGTAACAGCCTGTCAGTGCAGCACCCTGGACATGCTTTGGTTTCTTGCCAAATTAAACAGTAGTTCTGCTCTTAGGAAGTACCAGCTTCAAGATAAGATGTCATTTTCTTGGCCAGCGTTAATTCTCCCACTCCATGTGTAGGATTGATGCTGATAACCACCCAAAGGACATTAAAAAAGGCTAATGATAAGAATTGTTGCAGAGAGCCTGATGACAGATTTTGTGATATGTTTCTGCTAATAATTGAAATAAATGTGCTTTGGAGCATGGTGTAAATGCTGCAGCCCCCGTGTAGGCAGGAACTTGTCACAGTGGTTTATCAAACACAGGATGAGTATTTATTGAAGGCAGAAGAGTATTGATAGGGATGTGTGGCAGGTGGACAGGCAGATGTGAGCTGAGTCCATCATGCCCCAAAATCTGAACTGTTTTTATTCTAGTCCATCTGTTGAGATCCCAGGATACATCTGAGGTAAAATGAATTCCAAATTCAGTGATGGAATAGCAGAACTTTTGGTGCGTTATCAGCACTGCCCAAATACACATGCATGGAGATGTACTCTATTACCCTGAAAGGAGAACAATCCTGAATTTAAGATTTTCTTTCTGGCCCTCCCACCCCAAAAGATATATAGAAAAAGCTTTAATCAGTATAGAGGGAAGTTCCAGCTGCAGGTGCTTGAGGTGGGAGCAGGTCCTTTAAAGATAGTAAAAAGGCTCTTCTCAGACCAGCTCTAGTCCCCACAGGGAAACTAAAGTCCAATGCAACTGGTTTCATCAGGGGGTTGGGTAAATGCAGAAGTTGTGGCAGAAGAATTGCTGTTTTGCATGCTATGGTTGGTGAAAGTGAGGGTGGCTTGTTTGGAGCTTGAACAACAAGCTGAAATTAGTGAAGACACTAAAAGTGAGGCAGTAGTTGAAGACAGCAAAGAGCAACAGCAAGGAAATTATGATGGGGGATGTGAACTGTAAAATCCAGAAGGCAATAAAAATAAAGCATGAGAGGAAACTAACTTTAGGCAATGGTTAGTAAAAACTATGGATCTGTATAATCAGTAATAAAAAATTCTTGTATAGAATGGTTTGGGGAGATGTGTGTGTGGGGAGAACTGTTTAGTATTCAAGGCCATTTTGCTTTTGGGTTAAATCTGTGAGTTCAGCTTACTGTTATGGTCAGGGCTAACCCTACTGTGTGTTACCCTGCAGGTCTAGAAGGCCAGGCTGAGATCTTAAACTGCAGTGTTAAGAGAAGTGCAGAGTTCCTTGGGCTGTCCAGCGCCACCAGCCCCACAGCCACCGTGCAGGCTGTCCCCACCTCTGCTGCTGTTCCACAGCCACAAGTAGGTCACACAGCACAGATGGCCTTGCTGCCAGGGATGTGTGGAGGCTGCAGCCCCCTCAGAGGCTATTCCTATTCCCTCTCCTTTCACACAGTTAGGCTGGAAACAGTGCAATGAATTCTGATGCTATCAACCATTTTATGTTGTGTTCACTGAGGCTGAAAGCAAGAGAGTAGAGCTGGTACAAATAGCAGGAGTGAAAGTAATGCTGGGGCTGTTAGAAGGGAGACTGGGCTGGTGCTTCATGAAATAGGGCATCATCGTATTAGGAGGTTTCCTGGGCTTGACATGTCTGCACCCAGACTGACAGGGGCCCTGATTGCTGCAGAGCTGCTGGGCTTGAGCTCTAGAGCACAGCTGGGATGATGCTCTCAGGATATGCAGGTATTCATTTGTCTTTGTAGCATCACAGCTCCCCTCCACTCTATGTGGTTACCCATAGAAGGGCTCTGGGAGGTACAGTTGTGTTCATCTAATGTCATGGATGTATTTAAAATTTTTTGCTAAGTATAATGGCTGAGGTCCCCATTCCCTCTCCACCAGCACACTCCCATCTCTCTGTCTGTTTTCCCATCCACTGCCTCATCCTTCCTCTCTTGGCAGCATCTCCAGTAGCTGCAGAGCAACAGCAGCTCACCAGTACAATCTGGGTAAATACATCTGCCCAACCCTGTTACCTGAGCACTTTTTACCCCATCTCATTGCTTTTTACATTTTAATTAAGTACTTTAAAGCTTTTTTTTTTAAATTCTGCTACACGAAATTGTAGGCAGCATGACACCTTCATCTGCAGTTAGGAAATTCATACTGCTAGAAGTGAGGCAAGGAGGAGCTGGAAAGATCAAGTTCAGCTTATTGCTACCAGGAGACTCTAAAGTTGCACATGTTTACAATTCTTTTCTATAATCATCTGAAAAAAGAATAGATTTAGATCACTGCCATTTTAAACCAGAGAAGATTTATTATTATTTTTATGCTGTGTTAAGGAACAAATTGCAATTTGTCCAGTGCTTTACACTAGGTTGCAAGACAAGGATTCAGCAGCAGAGCCCTACCCTCCCACCCTTTAGATGCTTCAGACTGAAAATATGACTGAAATTTCCTTTCTTCTTTAAGGGACGAGTGTCCAGCCCAAGCCCAGCCGCGTGGTTACAGCTTCAGTCAGCAGAGGGAGTACGGACACCTGGGTTAAAGCCACGCAGGGTCACCCGTGACAGCCAAGAGAATTGACTTTCTCCTAGAATTCCTCTTTTGTCTTCAAAACCTGGTAAATTCTCTGTGCATACCCTCTCCTAGATGTCAAAATGCAGCTGTTGGCTCCTACTGCTGTTGGTAAAGAAGGAAGTGTAGGAGAAGGGAACAATCCTTTGTCCTTGTTCTCCTTGTGCTGTCTCCCTGTGGGCAGTTGGCTGTTGGCACCTGCAGCTGGAGCTGCTGTGGAGCAGCACCTTTTCTCCTCCATGCCAGGATCTCATGTCACCATTAGTGACTCCAGCAGGGTTCTGTTTGGCTCCAGGGAGGATGTGGACTCCCCCTTTTCACTGAGGAAGCTGAGAAAGGGACTGTAGCCAAATGTGGATGCTGCAAAGAGCATCCAGCAGAGCAACTGCCTTGCTGGGGCTCCCTTGTGTGAGAGGAAGGATCTTGATGAAGAAAAAGGAACCTGATGGCTCTGTGAGCCTTCTGCTTGAAGACAGCCCTGAGCTGGTGCAAAACCAGAGGAGTGATTTGAAGGCTCTCGTGAGTGGTGCCATCCAAGAGTTTGAAATGGAGGTAGACAGTCTGGGTTCATCCATCCTTTTACCAATGTGCCACTTAGTTTGTGTTTTCAGATGCAACACGTGGCCTCTGTTTCCCATAATAATGGGAATGTGGACTGATTTGATTGATGTTTATCAGAAACATCAAAAGACATTTGCAATAAATTTGATACAAAGTTGACTGCATTTTTTAATGTTACCTTTGGTCAGACACTGTGCAGCCATGATACAGCCCTACACTCCTGTTTGGTGCATTTGTGCTTTCTTGTGTTCATTCCTTGCATCAGCAGTCTGGGAATATTCTCCACTAGCTACCCCCAATTGGTACTGCATGACATTATGCAACCCCGTTCAACTTATCTAGTCTCTTAAATGCTGAGCAAAACTTGACCAGAGACTTTGCTGGGCTGAATGGAACAGAATAAATCTTAAATAACACTCACTTATACACATTTTCTGCATGTCACAGGTGGAAATGCAATAATGTTGTCTGTCAGTGGTCCAGGAGGTACCAGGCTGTAGAACTGGGGATTCATTTGAGCCTGCAGAGCATGGATTTAGAAATACCAGGAGGAAGAGCTGCTGCATTCCAAACCAGGAAGTTCCTAAAGCATAAAGGAGGAATCTAGAGATTAAGGTAAGGGTGAAACCTGGCTTGATTGTAGAGTGCTTATGATAGAAGAAGTAAGAAAAATCTGACAAAAATAAAAATGTGCCTGTTTTCTTCAGACCTCTGTGTGCACAGGTGAGTTTTACTCCAGATGGTTGGTGTGGTTTTGCCTAGATATGGAATGAAAAATAGGACTTTCGAGGTTTGTTTTAGTGGCTGCATATCAATCTGTGACTGAAAGGATGACTTTTCCTTAGTCTGGGGAGGACGTGAAAGGAAACAGTCCTGTGTGAGTGGATGAAGGTGTGTCCTGCTTTATGGGGTGAAAGTCCAGCAAAGCCCAGGTGCTGCAGGAGCAGAGTTGGCTGCAGCCCCTGGGGCTCCAGGCAGCCTCTTTCAAAGGAGCTGTGACAGGACATCCCTGTGCAGGTAAGCCTTTGGATAGTAACCCTGCAATTCAGGTTCTCTTCCACCTGGGCACCTGGAAGGTGCTGGGGTGAACAGCCTCTCCCAGCCAAAGCCTGGTGGGCTCCTACCCAGGTGTTCATCCGTGCTGCCCACCCAGCACACATCCCTGGGCAATGCCATGACTCCCTGCAGCAGCCCCAGTGCAGGACACCAGCTGGGTCTGTTCCCTGCTGCACTGGGTCACCATGCAGGACATTCCCTGTGCAGTTTGCCCTTTGTGATCCTCCTTCCTACCACAGCAGGAAGGCTGGAAGGAAGGGGAGCTTTCGTGCCTCCATCCTGCACCCCTGCCCCTCCTGCTCGATGGCCTGGACACTCGCCAGCCTGTGACCCAGTGTCCCCAAGAAATATTTACTTCCTGTTCTTTTTGGTTAGACCTCCAGAGGCCTTGTTTTTCATGAATAAAATATGAGCTGCTCTCTTGGAGCCCCGAAGGGAGGAAACCACTGCCAGCTGGTGTGGCCACTGCTTTTTATTGCTGTGGTTGCTGATGCCTCCTCCCTCACAGGCAGAGAAGGAAAGGCTCCAGGACTCAAGTCTAGTGACTGCAGTGGGAATTGTGCTGCCTGGAGCCAGGACTGGGGAACATGCAGGATATTTGTGTGTGACTCTGTATAAGTTTGGTTAAATACAAATTGACCAGTAGCTCAGAAAAAGGTTTTAGATGTTGAAAAATACTGCTTTTAGTCCTTAAACAAGAAATGCAGATTCCCCCAGCCTTACAATGGTTATTTGGTGATTATTTGGTTATTTCATCCACTTCTCTGCTAAAATTAAACAAACAAAGTTGTTCAAAGTATTTGCTTAGTATTTCAGTTGCCATTAATGTAAAATATTGTTTGTGGCTGCACTGTGGGAGGATTCTTAAGCAGGCAAGGTGCTACCCAAGCAGTAGGGTTTTTAAATTGCGTGTGCTCCAAGTCCTCTGTGAGTCTACTGTCATGCAGAGACATCCCTCTTTGTCTGATCACTGAATTCTCATTTGAAAGCCTCCTGAAATGCATGAGACATCATGTGACAAAGGTACTGAAAGGACAGAACATGTTCCATGCTGTCACAGGGGTGGATGGGAGTGGGGCTTGAGCTGTTTCTTTCTCTGCCTCCCAGGAGTTCATCTCCTGTACACAGTGATACTGCAACACAGACACCTCCTACACTGAGTTCCTTCGGTGTAGGAGTCATGTTGGAGTGGAATAGAGCAAGACAGAGCTGCACTCACCATCTTTGTTGTAAAATGGATCTATAGCAGCTGTACAAATGGGATTGATTATACAGTTTGTCAGTCAGATGCTTCATCGGACTTAGCTGTGAGTGGATGCTTTGACCCCACACAACCAGCATACAGCAAAGTGCCCTTTGTGATCATACCCTTGTCTCAGTGCATTGTAATCATCACAACTGTGCTTAGAAAATCTCATCTCAGAATGGAAATATTATTAGTACTTATTGAAAATAACTTCAGTTATAGTGCTGCAGCCTGCTGTGTGCACATACAAGCATGTTGAGTGCAAGCTGTACAGATGCACTTCACACACCTCATCTGGTCTAGATTGTAGGTTATAAATCCATTTATTAGAACTGGAATTTTATGGAAATGAATGATTGAAAAGACATCTCAGCTGCCCAAAATAGACTTTATTTCCCCAGTACATCAGTCAGTGTAACCTTGAGCAAGGCATTTGACTTCCTTATGCAGCTGGAAAATGGGGTAGAAGGCAGGAATGTAATTAGAAAATCACATGCTGCAGCAAGGTGGATCTTTCCTGAAGAAACAGAAGATTTACAAACGAGAAGCTTGTGCTGTGTCTAATGGCATCCTACTGCACCTCAAAAAAATGTAACACAGGGGAAGGCTTGATCCTGCTTCGAGGGCTGTGCACCTGCAAGGGCAGCACAGCAGTGCACACTCAGCGTGGAGCTGACTTCCCTGATGTGTCTAATCTCATTAATTGCACGGAGATTGCTCCTGTACGTCAAGTTAAACCTGCACTTGTGACTTTTGCTAAATTTGGGCCTCAGTTCCCTGTTGAAATCAGCAGGCTGGGAGCATGACAGGGGCTTGGATGAGGTTTCATTGGAATGGGGGACAAGCCATCTCTCTCCCTGAGACAATCCCAAAGCTGGAGGTTGTGCCAGGTGGGAAATGGTTGCAAATTCTCTGCTGCTGCAGAGATCAGAGACTGGCTTCCAGTAGAGCTGGGTGGCAGCATGTCCTTGCTGAGCCTGTGGCTATGGCAATCTGGGAAAACAAATCCAGAATTGTTGTGGGACAGGTCTTGTTTTGTTGGGAATGACACCCACCTCCTGCAAGCCCACACTGGTATGGGAGAAGTATTTCACCCTTCTGTCTGCTTCTGGGAGACAGGTTTACAGTACTTTTTATGCACTCCACACCTCTCAAAACAGCAGAGTCCTAAGGCAGTGATGATGGAATGAATCCAACAAGATTCTAGTTTCTTTTCATCTCCTGCCCAGATTGACCTGCTTATGTACATCTAGATCTACCAGGGACACAAGCTGGTCTTTAAATACAGTGATATGGTTCTTTTGCAATGTGAGGCCAAGGGGAGTGAGACTGCCCTGCAAGTTTGAAGTGCTGTTTACAGGGGTTAGTTCTAACATCCTCCTTGTTTTTCCATGGAAAAAACTGCAGGCCAGAGCCTTGCATCACAAACCTCCTTAGCTGTTCTTCCCCGCATCAGTCACATCACCCTAAGAAGGGGGATCCACACAGCCTGGGGATTCTAAGTGGGGAAATTGTCAGAATTTAACCCCTTGACTATGGGGACCTGAAGGTCACTGCAGTGTGTCATTCTCCAGGCAATTTTCTCTGGAATTGCAATATGGCTTTGTTTTACAGACTTGATGTCACAAAGTATTAATAGTCTCTTAAAACAAGCCCACTTGCAATCAAAGAAAGCCCAGCAAAATATGATAATTTCTTAGGGTTTTGGGTTGGTATTTATAATCTGCTTAAATATCACAGCTTTTAGTGTGATATATAGGTATGGTTGCAGTGGGTTTCTCTGCCAAACTTGCCTGGATACAACAAGGAAATGAAGTTCAGTCTGTTGGGAGGGCAGCTGTTTCCATGACATTTTAAGCCCAGTTTGTAAATATCTTCATCTCTTTTCTTAGAATGTTAGATGGGTGTGACATAGCTTAATTCCTATTTTTAAGCATTTTGCACACAAAAAAGACTCCATTAATTACTAGTTTCCTTTCTTCAGTAAATATCTCAGCTAGTAACCTCCTATTTCTGTTGTTTTGCCACAAACATTCTTAGATGTATTGCAAAGAATGGGAAATGAAAGGTACAGGTTGATTACCTACTGGAACAGACTAGGAGCCTGTTCAGGCAACATCCCCTCTGCTGTTACCATAGGCTGAAAGAAAATAAGAGAGGAAAGCATTAAGTGTGATACCAAACAATCACAGGACCTGCTCAGAGAAGTTTACTTTTTTCCAAGAGTGAAGGGTTGTCTTGCACTTTTTAATTCTAATTAGAATTAACATACCTACTGCTGCAATATAATTATCTTAATTAACTCTAATATATGCTGGCATTGAATTCCACAGGTTAATTTAACTAAATTGTATTTTTCCACTTGTTAACTTCATATTTGTCTTTTTTCCACTTGTTAACTTTGTATTTGTTGTATATTATATCAAGCTTGTCTGTCATTACTTAGGACTGAGTCAGAGTAGGCAGCATGAGCTATTTTAATGTGTACCTTCCACATTTAGTCTGGTCAGCTCAAGGCACTTTACAGATCAGGTTGATATTATTGTTCCTCTTTCACTGTTAGTTGTTGAGATGGAGGGAATTTCCATTTTACACCAGCAGTAAAACCAGAAACTAGATTAGAGTCCAATTCTCATGTGTCCCTGTACAGTGCTCTATAGAAAGCCACACTGGCAGCATTCTCACAGTGATTCTTCCTTACTGGAACATGGAACACCATTTATGTAGTGCAATTAATAAAACTAAATTGACAGGAAACTGAAGAAGTGTGTGTAAGTTCCTGGATCTGGGTTATATCATGGCAGTTGACAGCCAAAATCCATGTTATAGAGGATTTTCTGCAGTAAATATTCGAAAATGAAAATGAACACCTGGCAAAGGATCAGGCTTTCCCAACCTTTCTATATCCGTTTTAGAAAGGCTGGGATTTCTGGGAGTCACAGCTGCCCTTTCCACCTGGCAATCACTGCAGCAATACCCAGAGATCATTTGGGACATCCTTGCTACCCTCCTGTCACAGGAAATACTAATTCTGCATAAAGAAATAATCTCCTTTTTATAAAGACACCACACCAGTTCTTTAAAGCTTTTACTGAGAAATGACAGCAGGGATCAGTGATGTTTCTGCAGTGCTCTCCCAGGGACAGGATAACAGCCCATTCCCCTGCATGAAACATGATGTGCTGAGGGGGTTGGGCTGTGGATTTATGTTCTGCCCACTACTGTGGTATTTAAGGCAGGCCAGGCAGGGTCTTTGGTTGAAACCTTTCCTCAGCTAAAAGCAGACATAAGTTGGCAGGAAGCAGAAAGCAGGCAGTTGTATTGTCCATGGCCTCCTACCTTTTCCACACTCCTTCTGCCTTACACAGGAAAATTGTTACTACTGCACACCTTCCTATGGAGCAGCACAGCTCTGGCAGAGCTCAGCACTGTGGGAATCTCACCTCTTCAGCTGCTTTAGTGAGTGGAAAGCAGTGGACTGTAGGTGACCCCGTGTTTCTTGGGAAAGGGTGCCCTATGTTAAATTACAGTGTCAGAGCCTTTTTGGGGATAGCTTTGCTTTTCTGGAGAATTAAAGGTTGAGAAACCAAAGTGGCAGGACTGGATGTTCAGTGGTCAGTGCCCAGAGCCACGCCAGCAGTCCAGTCCACCTCCATGCACCCCCTGATGAAGACATTTTAAAAGCCTGGCTTTTCTCTAAGTGTCAAAATTGGAGCTTATTTCCCTCCCCTTTCCCATTAAACACAGCTTGGGTTGTAGGTACAGAAATCTTTTTTTAAATCCTGGGCTCAGATAGAAAACCTTTTCATCCTGGCTCCTGTCCCCCAGCTTTGATCTTCTAACACGCTCTAGTTCATGCAAAGGAAATGGGACTCTCCTGCCTTTCACAGCACATTCTGTAGCTCTGGTAGAAAACATCTGGTGCTTCTATTGGGTCTAAAAAGACTCTGTGGCAGGGCCCAAATAACAGGGAAATAAAGGGGTTTTATTCCCCATAAAGTACAGGCTGGCTCCTATTTGTTACAGAACCTGTTTGACCAGGTCAGAGAACACAATAAATCTTTACACTCCTGGTAACAAGGAGGAAGGTCTGAGGAAGGTGGCACATACTTGGAGCAGCAGCAGAAGAGGGGAATCATTTTTTGACATCCAATGAAAAGTAGTGATCCAGAAGGAATTTTGATTTGCAATACACAGAAACAGAGATTGGTGCTGGTGGACATGATGCTTTGGTAACTGGAAGAACATGGAGTTGCCCCATTATGAGTGATCTTTGTCTCCCTGTACTTTTTGGAGGTTTATAGAGAATTACCAGAGGCTTTATAAAAGAAAACTGCAGCTTCACCTAATGATTGGAGCTTAGGAAAGCATGCCAGGAGATCCAAGGGTCTCTTTCTTCTCTGGCTTGGATGTGATAAAAAGAAATTCATGATCTGAGTGAAGAACATGGTAATGCCCAGCCTCTGGCCAACTTGGATTAGAGGGGGCCTTGGCAAGATAAACTAATCGCTCTCAAATCTGATTCTGAGTCTACAAAATACAGGTGATGTTTGCTCACCTTTGAGGTCAGGAGGCTTAAAAGTCTCTTTATTGTGCCAGCCTGGGTAAGTACAACTGGCACTTGTCCTGATCTTTAAAAATGGCTTAACAAAGGACAGCCTGATCTGTAGTCTCAATTTAGATAAGCAACAAGCTTTAGGGCAATAACAATGAAAATAAATACGTGGTACTGTGCTGGAATGGCTTATCCACTACTCAGCCTCTGCTTTTTGCTGTGTTGTTCCCCCCGCTCCCATGAATAGGATGTTATGCTCATTACTGCCAGATCTCCCTGCAGCCTCTCCATGCTCTGATCCCCCTGTATTACTTTTTTTTGGGTCATGCTTCGTTGTAGATGTTTGACTCTGAAATGCAGATGTCAACCAACATATTTCTGTTTCAGCTGGATGATCACAGATACGTTATTTTTTATTTCCATGAGTCATTTACTTAATCTGTAAAGAGGAACTTCATCTTCAGATGACAGACTGGTGATAATCTACTGACTTAATAAAAGAGCTATTCCAAGGTCTCCATTGACAGCATGATCTTGTGTGGGACGTTTGGCCAAACAATTTCAGAAGGCCCCCACTTAATGGATGCTGAATTTCTCTGCAAATCCACTTGTCCTTGGGCTCCTGGACAGGAAACAGCCTTTGTGATGAAAGTGACACTATTTCTTTGATCATGCAATGTCATCCATTTTATTGGTTTGTATTTCTGTGGAGTGCTGTCCCACATTCCTTAGAATCACTGCTACTGCAACAAGGTAGTTTACTTCAAACATGTAGAACAACAGGAACCAGACTGTGCTAATGATTAAATTATACTGATGGTTGAAGTTTAAGTAACTGTTAATGCACTAATTTCAGTATAGGAAATACACTAAAAATGTAGTAAGAGCTTCTCTTGATCTTCATAATTAATGAGAACTGCCATGATCCTTCAACATATTTCTACCCACACTTTCTTTTATGTTAAGAAGTATGTAGGAACTCTCAGCAGTCAGCCTGGTAAAAAGCCTTTTCCAGAGCACTTTCCATCACACTGCACAAGCCACGTGTGCTCCCCTGAAGGGTCCTGGAGCCAGATCTTGAATCCTGGCCAGCAGTCTCATTTCTTTCAGTGAACAGAACAAAGTCAGGCTTTCAGACACGTCCCCAACACACAGGTCTGAGCTATGTGCACTCAAACAAGCATCTTCAGCTGTGGAAGGAACATGAGTGGGATTCATATCACTTAACTTTAAACATCTCATTTGGCTAACTCTTGACTTCCCCTATAATTCATGGATGGAATTGAGCATTGTTAGAGAGCAATTAATCCATTTTTGATGGATTAACTACTGTTTACAAGAAGTTTCTGAACTTTAGTCTTGGCGTAGAGTGGGTAAGGCCTAAAGCAACCACTGATCCTCAAGATAAGAAGGTCTTTCAGCAGCTCTGTAATCAAAGGCAAAAAACAGCCTTTCTTTAGATCACTGCTTTAATCTTGTTCCTCCCACCAGTGCTGGAATTTTGTGCTCTGCCCCCAAATGCAGCAGCCTATTTATAGTGTTAGCTTGAATGAACAGTAAGAACTTACGCTCTCATTGCAGCTGCATGTTTGAGATGTTGGAAATCACATAACTGAACGTTGACAGCAATGAAGTTGCACAATATTTTCAAATGTAGTTGTTCCTGCCACCACTCAGTTCCTGCAGGATGTAGGCAGGGCAAGGGGATTTATTTGGCAGGGATTTCTAGGAATGTGGTAGGAAAAAGACAGAAAGGACTCAACTCTGAAGCACTGGTTGACATCTGAGGTCCTGTTGTCACCACTTCACGTGGCCTGTATGTGCTCTCTGTCACCTTTTAAAGGTTGCTGCATTTGAGGGACAAGTGTAGGATCGGGGCTTTAAGAAACACAAACTATTGACACATGACAAATCAAGTGTCTCATCAGCTCTTTGCAGAGCTGCTTTGTCTCCTGCTGCTGGTGAATCAAATGGAAAGGTACTAGAACATTTGTCTGTCTTGATTCAAACAATATAGATAACAGCAAAACACAAAAGGTTTGCTTTTTCTGTTTCCCTAGAGGCAGGCATGAGCATTCCCTTGGTTTATACTCTGTGTTGTCTCTGTAATGCTTCAGTTTGTCAGGATAATTTAACAGAAAACAGTAGTGAAGCTTTTTAGAGATCCCAACAGCTAATGCAAATACTCATCAAATCATAATAATGGATCAGTCAAGAGGAGAGTTTTGACTGTCTGTGAGAAGCCACTTTTCAAAACAAGATAAATATCATATCACATAAAATAGGAGGGTAGTAGTATTATCAGGCAAATGTGATAGCCCTGAGATGTCAGAGATCACATATCAGCTCTCCACTTGTAATGGTTTAATTAAAGTCATGGCTCTGCTCAGCTAAGTAAATTTAAGAGTCCTCAAACCTTCATAGGCTGGAACTTCAGAGACTCCTGTGCTCCCCCAGGCCTGGGACATCAGTGTGGGGTTGTTTGCCTGCACAGAGCCCCTGTGAGAAAATAAATGCTTATTGGGAAACAGCAGCACCACTCTGTAGGATGATGAGATTTCAACATTTATAGTCGTCCTTTGTGACAAGCAGGTACAACAAAAGCTTTGTAGGAAAGCACTTGACAGCAAAGACACAAATTCAAGTCTACGGGTACTTCAGCCACATCACTGCCAGAGCTCTGGCCCTGGATGATCTTTCCTTCTCTCCCTGGAAATTCCCCTGAGAAAGTTTAGTCAGAGAGGCAGATTTGTCAAAATGATTCAAGGAAATGACTTAAGAGCTGTGAAATTTTTTCTAGCTGCATCTTATTGAAGCCAGTGGGCTCCATTCTCCTCTCGGGGCCGCTCTGGGTACCACAGACTATTGGCAGGCAAAATATAACCCCAGATTTGCTGACCTGCTTTGTTGTTATGTAGACACTGGGCTGTAATTGAAACATTTCAGTGGAAGTTTTTAGACCAAGAACAAATTACTGTATATCAGATACAGCATAAAATTGTGCAAAAATGAGGTTTAACTTCTAACCATTTCTTGATTTGAAATCCTACCCTGAAGCACCTGAAAATACTACAGAGGATTTTTTTTTTTTCCAAAACTGCTTTAAATTTTCACTCTTCCTTCTTACCTAGTGCATGGCTAGATGCAATATTTCTCCTTAGTCTCTCTGGAAGTTGCAAAGGAAGGACACCATCGTTGCTCCACCACCATTTGGATAAGGACAGAGGCTTGGACCTAAGGATAGGAACTGGCTGAGCTGGCAAACCAGGGGTGGAGCTGGATGGAGAAGCAAGAGGTCCTGTTGGGAGTCCAAGCCTGATTCTCGAGGCACCTTCTCATCCAGCTCTTCCTCCAGTGACACACTGTCTCCCTAGGCAACTACAGATTAGAGAGGAGACAAAAATTCTTGTATCCAGAACCACAAAGCACTGACTTGAGCTTGGATGTAGGAAAATGCCAGGGAAAGACACTGAACTAGCAGTTGAAGCAGAGGCGTTGGAGTCAGGTGCGTCAGGTTCTATTTTTGGCTTGGACCAGCCATTTCAGTTTCCTTTACTTTGGCTTCCTCCCTGCAAGATGGAAAATGAGAATGCCTACGGCTGCCTCCTGGGGCTGGATCATCTTGCTAAGGCCAGGGCTGTCAAATCTCATCCTCTGGATGATGCTCAGTTGACCTCAGCTCCATTCTTCTCTGCTTTGCTGAGTGCATCTCCTTCACTTGCACCTCCCTTCTACTTTCCAGGGCCCACACAGGGTGTGCAGAGCAGAGTCACAGGAATAAATTTTGGGCTCACTACCAGGTGGGACCCTTCTCTCTCTCTGCATGGCCTGGAGCCTTCCACTGTAGTATTTGATGTGCAAAATCTTCTGGGCTCCACTTGGGTGATGTGGGGTGTCTGTAGAGGTAGCAAAGTACACTGAGTAGAGTTATGGGAGGTGATGGGGGCCAAGTAATGATTATCACCTCCTCCCGCCCTTCCTGGCTTTGAATGAACGGCTTTCCGAGGCTGCAGGTGTTTTCTCTTTGCTGCCTTCCCCCATAAATCCCGGTAATTAGGGCTCTCTCCTTTTTTCCGGGAAGCACCGCCAGCTCCTGCCCTTCTTGTATCAATCAAAGCCGCTGCCACCTAAATTCAGGTGTGCTCGGACCGGTCCTCATTCCCAGCGCCGCGGGGAGGGAGACCGCGGCCGCAGCGAGCAAGAGGTGAATTTAGGATTATTTAGGGGTTTAAAACAGGAGCGCTCGGGGCTGCGGGCAGCCGGGAGGAGCCTCCGCGCTGCCTTTCCACCCTCCCACCCGGCTCCGGGCGGTGCCGGGGCTCGGCAACCAGGGGGATTTCGGTGCGGGGCGGCCCCGGACCGGCCCCTTTGTTCGGGGAGGGAGGGAGGGAGGGAA
>WBMV01004975.1:474796-518860 GCA_013396655.1 Campylorhamphus procurvoides | reverse complement strand
CGGGCCGCCCGGGAGCCGCGGTGCCGCCTCCTCGGTGTGTGCGCAGGGCCCTGGAGGGGGTCGCTGACCGGCGGGCCTGGGAGAGTTACACAGTGGGACATCTGGGCTGGCAGGGAGCAAAGTCCTTTAGGCGAGCTTAAATTTTGATGTGAGCATAGAAGCACCTGTGCATTGAAGTGCTGACCCCCTCATCCTGCGGACACTCTGCTGGCCAGGGAAGGGCCTCTCCTCAAAGCCTCTGCTCCCCGTGTCCAGCTGCTCCCTCTTTGCCCACCCCGGCGACAATCTGCAGTAAATCAATCTGCAATAGCAAATACAAATCAATCTACAATAAATGCAGGCCTTCCCTTGGAGAGTGTTGTGATTGCCACCTGAAATATTTATACTGCCTGCTGTGTTGTTCAGATAAAAAGCACAAGGGAATACAAGGCACTGAGCAAAGTGACATTGCCAGAATCTGGAGAATCTAATGCTGCTTTCCCAAAACACAGCAGCAGGATTAGGGGTAGAACCCAGATAAAAAGACTGTAGCTACCAGAGGGAAACCTTTTAGCCCTGTAGCTTACTTTAGATTTAATTCTGGCACAGCCAACCCTGGTGCACTGACTGATGTACACTAGGAAACCAGCAAACTTAAGATTCATGCCTCTCTAATTTATTGTAACATCTCAATTCAGCATCTTAAACAAGAGCCATGAAACTGTTTAATCACCGTGTTGACATAAGGATGTATCTTTACAGTAAACTTAGTTTTCACTTTGTGTTTCCACATGGGCAGCTCTGGCTTCCAATGTCACTTGTAAAATCACTTTCAGATTCATTTCACTGATATTTAGAGTAACCAGTAGGTTGCATTTTCAGTCTTAATGTTACATTACTGGGCATCTCTCTGAGCATTAGACCTGATCTTTATGGCACTCCGGAAGAATGGGAGTTGTCATAACCTATAAAAATCCTGATGTTACTGTGTGGGCTGTTAGTAGTGGGGTGCAGGGGTTTTCGGCCATTACCTCCTTCCACCTGGCAGTTGCAGGTCTGAGTCTTGTCCTGGTCCTGTTTTCTGCTGCCCCGGCTTGACCCCTCATTTCTGGACTGTGTTATAACACATCCAGCCCTGGAAACAAACATCAAAATGTGGCTGTGTCACAATCCACACGCTAGAGCTGAGCGTTCTGGGGGGTTTAGCACTGCCAGGAGATTCACATCTTCCATTTCCACACAAGTGTTTCCTGCTGAAGAAATAAAACATGCAGCTTATCACATGAGTAAAACAGAAGTACCAGTTTCTTTCTGGCCCATGGTAAGAAAAAAAAACTGTAAAAGCTTTATCTAAACCAAACCATCTGATTTGCATTGGCAAGACTGATTGCTCATACTTCCCTCTAGGTTTCCGAGCAAAGATGGATAAAGGGCAGACTGGAGCTGAATGCAATGCTTGATTCTTATCTCACACAGAGCTCACAGCACAGCTTCCAGAAACTGAATCCTGGTGTGCAAAACAACTGGGTTTGAAAGGAAGGCCCTGGGCTGGCTGCTTGTCTGGGTTGCAAATGAAGGGGGCTACACTTCCTTCCACTTTTTTGCATTCCTGCATGTCCAGTAGAGTGGTGTCCCTGTTCTAATGGAAATTTGTGTTTCTTTGCCAAAGGTTGGATGGTACAATGCTGTTCTCCAGCCAGCCTTCCATCTCCCCTACCCAGATGACACACTGGCCTTTGTGGTCCTCAGCACACCTTCAATGTTTGACAAAGCCCTTAAACCTTTTGTGAAGAAAGAACGGTTAAAAATAATCAGGGATCCTGTGGATCAGTGTGTTTCCTATCATTTATCACGTGTGAAGGAGGTAAGAAGCTGAAATACCAATTCCTTCTACTGTTGTGGCAAATAACTAGGTGGGTTGAGCAGCAGACTAAGCCTTGCAGGCTCCTGCCTGTGCTCTTTGGAAGAGTGAAGCATTATTCCTGAAGGTAAGAGCTGCTTTACTTGGATATTCTGTCCCTGCCATTGCAACCTGCAGCTGTGCAGGGACCTTCACTGACACAGGCTGAATGCGCAAGGCACAAATCTGCTGATAGACTTCAGCAGCAGGATGTGGAATTCCCTCTGCAGGCTTCACATGTGCTACCATCCAGCACTTGTGGAGTGGCAAACCTTTTTCCATGAACCTGAGCTGATGTTTTCAAATTTTCCCAGAAATTCCCTGACCAGAGGGTGGATGTCATGTTTGATTATGAGATCTTGCCAAGCCGAAAGCCCAAGTTCTTGGCACAGACAGCTGCCCATGTTGCTGGAGCCGCATATTACTACCAAAGGAAGGATGTGAAGCATGATCCTTGGGGGAAAAAGGTGAGGCAAAAACAATAAACTGCAATCACTGAACTGTACTACTGTTGTTTACTCACTAGTCACTGGTTCTGGAAGGAAATTATGAAGTCCATATTGCATATAAGTTTCAGATGGGAATGGGAAGCTTCCAAGATTCTTCAGGGTGGTAGGGAGATGCATAGATGGAGAGAAATATCTTGACCTATTAAACCTTCTTAGACAGAAAAATAAATTGCAGTGCAAAGGAAAACCCGTTGCTTGGAGCATTATAAATAGGGGAAAAAAGCGCAGTGGTTAATTTCTGTGTTAAGACTTTCAAAAGGGAACCTCTCCCCCCATTACAGGGTCGTGTATGTGGGCACAGGAAAAGGGGAGTGAAAAGTGATGCTTTGAGTCACATGTTAAGAAAGGAGCTTTCCTTTCTTTTCTGTACAGCACTCCAGCAGAGGGCTGGGAGTGTGAGAAGTTGTATTGAAGCTTGATGCTTTGAACTCCAACCTTTACTAGAGACAAAGTGAGACTTTCTAGATATTTCTTTCTTTTTTTCTTCCAGAAGATCTATGGCGTATGTATCCATCCCAAGTATGGTGGTTGGTTTGCTATCCGGGGTCTCCTCCTGTTCCCAGACATCCAGGTGCTGTCCCTGGAGCAGCCTGTCCCTGTTGACTGTGTGAGCACAGAGGAGAAAAGGATTGAGTTGCTGGAGCAGTTCAATTTCCACTGGCAGGACGGCCGCTACAGGGACATCATCGAAGTGAAGGAAAGGTATTCGGAGGAGCAAAGAATCTACTTTGCCACTCCTCCAGCGGAGAGATTCCGGCTGCTGGGGCTGACACAAGAAGCCCAGAGAATCACATTTCACTGAGTAACTGGCTCCACCGAGGGGCAGAGGGCAGCAAAGTGTAACTCAACAGCACCGACTTTTCCCTGGTGGGAAGGATTAGGAGGATGATAAAGAGATGGCAAATCCGAGCAGTGTGGGCAGAGTCTCGATCCAAACATCAGTTTCCCAGAAAGAGGGTGCTCTGTAGCACTTGTGGTCTGGGGGAAGGTGGGAGCAGTCCCTTCTGTGCTGCTGCTGATCTGGGGTGTCTTTCAGGGAGTCTGGTACGATACTGATTAGCCTTTGGTAGGGAATAGTTCACACACCCTGGCAGTTGGAAAACCGCTGCTTCTCATTAGAGAAGTCACTTTTGCTCCCAAGAATTTTCTTTCCAAATGTCTTTGTAAGCATAAAAAAAGTTCAGTCATTGTACTCTGAATTTGGGGCAGATGCCTTTTTAGGTGTATCCAGCATTTTCTTATATCCTGTGTCATAACTCTCCCTAGGGAACAGATGTTCAGTCTCTTTAGTCATGCCTTCCTCAGAAAGAAAATTCTGCCCTGCATTCCTTCATTTGCAGTGAAGCTGGCTTAATTTAATTAAGAAATCTTTTAATGTGTCCTTTCCCTACTATTCAAAAGAAAATTCCCCAGGGATTGTTTCAGTGAGTGGTCTGTGTGTGGAGCAGGAGTGAGAACAGAGCCAACAGCAGCCACTTCCTTCACTGTAGTTATGCAAGGGAAAGGGGCAGTCCAAAGTGCTGTTTCCTCTTCACCCAAACTTCTCAGAACACCATGATGTCCTCAGGTCAGTTCTAAGCATTTACCCATTTACAGGACAGCTGACTGAAATATTTGGAAAGATGCCGAGTAATGTCTGTGTGAGTGGAGGTTTTACTCACACCAAGGTAACTGACTGAAAATGACAATTCTCTTGACCTTCTTGGAGGTAGATGAGGTTTGTATTTAAAACACTCTTCAGTGTGGTGCCAGCATGCACCACACACACACACAGTTATTGCCATAGTTTCCTGGTGTGCTTTCTGCATGTGGGAGATTGTAAACCTGCACACACTTAAAAACCATCACACAAAATCTTGTCACTTGCACAGGCAAACAAACAGAGAAGAAAGGAAAATACTAATTCATGTTACTTATATTGCTGGATAAAACATGCTCAGACAGAAACATAAGATTTATGGATTACTTTTTCCTGTTAGATTTATTCAGAGGTTACAATACACTGGAAACTGGAAATTAATTTATCTTTGAGCAATTTGAGGCTCAGGCCTTGTTAAAATAATACCCTAAAATAATATTTTATGGGAGTTGTTTTATTTAACAACAGTACATTGCTGCAAATCACTAAGCACTTTTTTCCTTTCAGTGGTATCAACATGAAGCAAAAATACTCACTTTGCAGAACTGAGCCTTTTCTTTTTATGTTGTGATTCTTCATACCTTTCGGAGACTCAGACATGAAGGTTGCCCTCACAAGAAGTCATTGCATGGTACAGTTTTTCATAGTCTATACACTAATTCAGTGTAACCCAAATTCAGTATAACAAGTTTGTTTCGCTGTAAACGGAGTAGTGAGTGTGATATCATGGGGTTTGTTCAATGCATTTGCTGTTACAAAAAATCTTTGTTGCTTTGCATGTGTTGTTCACATCTAAGGCAGACACCTGACTTACTGTGTGATAGAGGTATTGTGATTTTTAATTTAAGTAAAACAATGAAATTTGTTTAAATTCTGATCTTTTGTTACAGAATTACTTCTGGCTGAAATTTGTTTGACCTTTCAGAACTTTCTGACTGAACTGTAATTTAACAGGTGTTTGATCTAATGGCTCCTATTAGTAGTGAACACAAAATACTGATTCTCTTAGAAGGATAAATACAGAATGGAATCTGTCTTTTTACACTACAACTTAAAGTAAAATATTCTGATTTTTTCATTGATTTCTTAAAAATATATTTTTATTTGGTTAATTTATTAAACAGATTACCATAGCCATTGCATTTCAATTTTTGTAATTTATTTCTCTTCACATGGTATTTTGGTTAATAAAATATACAAAGTTGTAAGTAACTCTCAGTACTGAGTATTTTTATTTAAACAATGTATTTCTTAACTTGTGGAGGGCTCAAGATGTTCAGACAGGGATTGATCATTGTGTTTTTAACATCCTGAAAGTCGTGAGCTACCTAAGACACAAAACCTGGTTGGTATCTGAAAACTAAGGAGAAAGTTGGTTACCTTAGCAGAAGTTAGTAAACTATTATCACAAACTTACCTGGGTTATAAAACGATAAAACATACAGCATATTATGAGTAAGTCTAATAAAGGTTTATCTTTCCCAGGTCATTTCAGCAAGAGTATTTAACAGCAAGCACGTAACTTCCTCTGTTCTTACGGTAACAGAAGTTCAAGATGTCCAGCAATACATAATTGAGGGACTTTGCCTCAGTAACATTACCTCTAAGTACTGCAATTCTTACTTGTTAAAACCTCTTAGGGGAATACTGAGCCACAGTAAGGGCAAATCTGTGTTCCTTGTGCTTCTGGGTATACGGTTGTATCAGGCAGAACCGAGTACAAATACTTGGTAACATCCATTCCTACTACAGGAATTTTGCAGTGACTTGGATTGGGCATTGCTGTCTTTCTCTTAGCCAGGCCACTGAGATCCACAGCTGCAAGGAGTAGTTTTCTTTCCTTGTTTTTCTGGAGTATAATGGTCTTTGTCTTATTAAATTGAAGTCTGAGAACCTGTTTGACTTATCTCATCTCTTGGGACAAGACCAGACATGGTGAGGAATGGATGGATCATCCTTGGATCCTGAGGCATTGTGAAGGCATTCTTATTTCCAGCTCTTGCAAATGTCAAACAAGTAATTGCAAATACTTGGACAGATTTACTAGTTCAAGTATCACATTTTACATTTTTAGACAAGTTTTTATCTAAATCCTGATTTTTAAACATATATTAAGGGTTCCTTTTCTCCTCAGCATAACCAGTAGAGTATTCAAGAGCTGAACAGTAAAAATAAGATAAATTAAAATCTACTTGAATTAAATTCAGTTTTAGCAGCAAGATATTCAGTATATTTCAAGCTGATAAGATATTCTATGGTGAATTAACAAATCTGTAAAGTTTTCATGCATTTATCATTCACCTTCAGTTAATTCCCCCCCCTTTTTTTACTTCATTAATCTTAAAATAATTGAGATTTTTATTAAAATTAAAGATGTGACAGAAAATAGCAGTTAAATACAGAGCACAATCTAGTCTGGTGACAAGCAGCTATGAGTGTTGTTGCTCAGAAAAACACCTGAGAAAACACTGCTGGTTTTTTTTTGTTACCAGTTAAATCAGTTCCATCTCAGTGGTTCTAAAATAAGCACTAAAATTTCTTTGTGGTATGAAGTCAAGTGTAGCCAATTGAATTCCTGGTACTGTCTTATTTCCTTCTCCTCTAAAAAGAGTGGCTTGTAACAACCCCATCTTCCTCTAAACTGTGGAACATTAAGGATGGTTTGCTGTTTAAATCAGTGCTGGTGTCAGACAGGAACAGCCAACCTTGGGAGAGCAGTGCACTCTTCTGGTTTGTTGTTTTGTTGGGGGGTTTAAAGTTAGGCTTGGGGTGGCTTTTTTTGGTATGTTGTTTTGGTTTTTTGTAGGGATAGATTGCCCTCCTCTGGATCAGAAGCATAATTTTGCTTGTACACTATAGTATTCGTGGTGTTTTATTCACTTGTGACTGAAATTATTGGTGGTGTAGCTGCTCTTTAACATGGGTTACATTTCTGAAAATGCACAGTGACTTGAATTTGACTTTAAAAAAACCTGGGTAAAGACTGACGTTTTCCTAAACCCAAGGAGTGGCAGCTACTGCTCAGCACCACTGTGGTTATCATCACTCTCTGTTCAGCCCCATGCAAAAAGTACATTTAATACAGGAGCACTGAATAGTGGTTGAAGCAGCAGCAGTTCAAAGTTCTTTCTCTGAGGGGAAGTGGGTTTGTCGTTTACTGCAGCAGAGAAACAGCTGTACCTTTGTAACCTTAACTTTCACAGATTCATCTACCAAAATAGACAAAAGTATTCATGAGACTTTTTTTTTGCTGTTAGGTTGTCTTCCTGTCCTATCATATATCCTGTGACAGACCATCCATCACGTTTGCTTCAGAAAACGAGCAGAGCACTTCCCTTCTAGGTTTTCAAGGAGGAAGCACAAAGCACCAAGGAACACAAATGTGCTTTTCTTTTCTCTCTGTGACTGAAAAAACAGATGGATGTTCACATTCCTTAGGAAATACGCTGGGAAATTTTAAAAAAATAATCACAGAATGAACAATAAGATATTTTAGCAGTTTAAAATTTCTCCAATAGTAAGCCAAAGTCTGGAAAACATGATTATATACAAATATTTAAGATGTCCACTATAATTCATTACCATTACATCTATAATACATTTTCATTCTGTGTTATTTTTGTCGATGTTTGTACATAACTCAGTGAGCAAAAAATGTTACTTTTAATAACTGCATATGTTTGAACTTCCCCAAAACACTTTGAAAGGTGTCTGAAAATCATACACATCTACACGAAGTTGTTTTGAGTTTTTTTCCTCATGTAAAACAATGCAAGACATAGGAAAGTTCCAGTAAGTAAATTAAAGACAGGGAGGGGTGAGAGGATTTTTCTGAGTTTCTTAAATTTATGCAGAATCATTAGTTTTTCTCTGAATGCATAAACCCTCTTAATCCTTTTAAAGGAGTTAGCTAGTCTTAGGTTTTAATTTCATGTCATAACCCTTTCTCCAGTATTGTTCTGACTAGTCTTCCTGAATTATTCACTGTTCCTTCAGTCTCTCAAAATGTAAGAAACTACCTTATTTTTGTGAAAGCAAATTTGATGAAATAGGTTAATTTAAAATTATATTGTTTTACTAAGTGTAGATTAAAGACTTTTTGTCTCTCTAGACAAAGGATATGAATCTCATTTGTCAGTGCAGATACTTCAGAAATCTATTGCTGTAGAATATGAGACACAAACCTGCTGGGCTCATGGTTTGAGAGGACAGTGAATCTCAGTGACTTCACACATGTTCATATACACACTCATATATCTGTGCTTAAATGGTGTCTTGCACAGAAGCATTTTAAATTGAGACATCTGTCTTGTAATATCTACAATGATTTAAGTTCCAGGTGAAAGAGCCAAATTTCACATTGAAGGCCAAACCTTTCATCACTAGGTGTGGTGAGAGTTGGTTCCCACAGGCACAGCTCCTGCTCAGGAGCCCTGCAGACAGCTCACAGCCTGTTCTCCTGCAGCCACCCCAGCGTGTGCTGCACAGGGAGGCTGATTAGGCAGAGCTGTTGGGTTTGCACAGGATCTGGCCTGTACAGCTGTTCTGTAATGCCATTCTCCTAACTTCTGTGAGGTGTTTAAATTATAGCAGTGTTGCAGGTGAAGACACTGAGCACTGACCTGATACAAATACAAACATGTGAACAGCCACAGTGAAATCAATTGTGACTGTGCATTAAAGGCAAACTCCTGGGCTTTTTCCCTAGTATTAAAAATAGAAGCTAATATATTCATGATAAAAAACCCCTGCTATTTCTTTAATTTCCTAATTCAGTGTTCTTTTTGTGTGTACCAATAATTTGTATTAAAAAAGAGACAGCGACATCTTTAACACACTTTATGAATTAATTGTCCAAGTGTGCTGCATTCCTGCTGGTACATTTGGCTTCATACCACTCCTCTGCACTTACCTTATTTCACCCTTTGCAAATTAGAAGCAAGATATTTCTGGTTTAAGTCCTCCATGCTTTCACTGTCCAGCAATACATACATATTTACTTACTGTCATTTAATATTGAATACCAGACCCATTGAAAATTTCAGAGGATACACATTTTTCAAACTATTAATATTATAAACATCATTATTTTAACATAATCTTTATGTGGCTGCTGTTTTGATATATATCATTACTAAAAGGCAGTGTCGTGGGGCTTTTGCAAACATGCTTTCCTAACCAAAGTGCATCATTTTGCAATACCTGTGAGATGCAAACGACTTACTTTTGTTCTTTGAACTGTATCGATTTGCTGGACAATCCAATAACCTATTCATCAAAGGCCTGATAAAAAGGCTGGAGCACTTATTAAGAAAATAGCACTTTTAAAAATTAGTAACTTGTTAGACTATTTTCCAAATCCAGTGAGAAAATTATTTTGTAACAAAGTGCTAGTTCTTTAATAAGCAATTTTTTTCTTGTAAGCATCTAAATATAAATATGCAATTGCTGGTTTTGAAATAACATACAGAAGTTGTACAAAATCTAGTAAAGGCTAGGTTTTGTATGTCAAACATTACATCATATGTATTCCATGATAAATATACAATGTATAGAATTTAGGTTTGAGGCACAGTTTTCTATTGCACATGCCAAAAAAGTCCTGTTGCTCTTACACAAATGCTATTATTATAAATATCTATCATAAAAATGAGGGAATAAGTATTCTTAATTTTAGGTAATATGTGAAGAACACAATGGGTATGTATTGGGTTGGCATGGCAAGGTTTGGTAGTGGGGGACAACAGGGGTGCCTTCTGTGAGAAGTAAAGAAATAAACTTAAGACTCTTCTTGATTTGACGAAGGTTTGTATATTACCCATTTTTTCTGTGTGTGTTATACTCTTGAAAAGTAAATAATGTAAACATTAAAACAATAATATGGCAAACTTTCCCACAAATATATCATCTCTGAAGAATAAAACAAAAAAATAATTGCATGAATTTCCAGTTAATAATTTAGTGCAAACATGTAATACAATGCCCAACCCACAGGTGTTTTGTTTCTTGGCTATTTTGAACTTCTACAGTATCATCACTCACCTGTGACTGATGTGTAAGTATGTACAGCTGTAGCCTCTCAGTGTAGCAGCTCCAGGTGGGCAGCAGCAGAACAATTAATTATAATTAAAATGTTTTTCTTGGTCACAGAATTCTTTTCCCCAAATTAATATCTACCTAAGCAGCCACCAAGATTAACCCCTTTTCAAAATAGGAAAGTTAACATGTGAACACAGCTATCAGTCACTATTGGGATATTTTAAAAGGTGGGAAGTATTAAAAATCTGTTGTTGGATGGGATCAGGTATCACACAGAGCAGGAGTGACACAACTGGAATCCCCATGTGACCAGCACACACAGGGAATTACCTGGTACAGAAGGAAACACCTCACATCAGAGAGTGGGATGAATGAATGAAGACAAGGGGTGTTTCTATGGGACACTCCTACAGACCTCCTGTCAGGGCAGCTCTGACCTCCCCTCCTGGCAGAACCCACAGTGGGACACCTCAGCCCACAGGACATGGTGGCTTCTGCAGTGTACTTCTTCCAGCTGTACTTAACAAGTTAACTGCTCAAGGTATACAACTTTCACTTCTGAGTCACATAAGTAGCCCTGGGCCTTAACTTTGCTATTGCTCACTTTAAGCAGGACAGAACTTGTTTACTAGTATACGCAAGGTCTCGGCCTTCAACACGAAGATCAGAGGACTTGCACTCCCTCCCATCGTTAGGCAATAGCTCATTACCCAGATCCTCAGCTGTGAAGTTCAGGACTTTATCACAAGCCACCTTTGACTATAAAGCTGCACATCAGCCACAGCTTTAGTGTAACTTAAGGCCATAATCATGTGCATTAAGTTTTACATAATCATTTGGAATACAAAGATTAAAGAAAAGGCTGAGCACACCTGAGCACCAGACATTATAATGCCACCCTTTTGATCTAAATCATGACTACAGGCTAATGGATAACTGGCATATTATCACTCCCACGACACACAGTGGGAAGGGCTAGGGATGAATGCTGTGTATCTGAGGAAGTTTGCTTTCCAGAGGGCCCAGTCTTCCACTTCCACAGACAGCTTGCAAACTGAATGTTGGATTCCCAGAAATTGAGATTGAACAGTCAGTTTTGACTACAGCAGATGCAGAAATGACTAAGATGACATGGTGCATGGAAATGTGCCCCAGAGCTCAAGCCCTGACAGACTGAAAATCAAACAATGTTCCTCTACCTAGTAGTAAAGTCCCAGGGAATGCGAGGAGTACATGATTACTGCAATATAAAAAGTAAGCATTTGTATCTCCATTCTAATGGAGCTGTAGGACTTGAAATGTCTAGGGAGAGCTTCCACAAATGCAGCCAGCACTGCTTTTCTCCTGACAACTATACAGAAAAACAGTAGACAGAGTGCTCTTTTCACAAGTTTATTTAATAGAGTTACAAAAGGATACCACTGCTCTATATGTAACACATGGCTAACCACATAAACAGCATTGTCACTAAGGTCAATAGGGCTTGATGTACAGATACTGATCATTAGTATTTTCTATGAAGGTACTGTCAACAGGACAAACTTTCCTTCAGTAAAAAAGTTACTGCTTATAACTATAACATGATCCCTTGACTCAGATGCAATGACTTAGTCAAAGTTCAGTAACTGATGCTTGCTCTTTATGTAAGGCATTCTAGTTTCCACTCAGATTGAATGTTTATTTCTGCTTGGCAAAATACTCTTTACTTTTCTGAACATCAGGCTTGATTGTGTCACTCCCAGGCTTCCAGCCAGCTGGGCACACTGAAATGATAAGAATGTTTAAGTCTTACCAGCTGTTTCTGCAGAACATGTTTTACACAACAGTAAAGCAAAACAGCAACTCAGAACATGTACACATCTTTGCAGCACAGAGATGGTGCGTTCAGGGCCACATTATGTTCAGTTTATTTTACTCACTTCTGTTTGTTCACTGGGCAGTAACACCCAAGGAATCAGGTGTATGCCCATGGACTAGTGGGCCCTTCACACACATACTCCCCTCCCCACTCCACTTAAAAAGCTTCAGAGAAGCTTAACAGCAAAGTGACACCAACTCAAGCAGCCTGGGCCAGAAAGGATTTAACACCAGCACAGTACACTTATCTCCTGGGATCCAGTCAAGTCTGTATTACCCTTATCTTCAATTCACCCTGGGTTCATTCTCCAGTTTTAACACTGAGGGGGTTAAAAACCGTTAAACTGTCACTAGTTCCCCTACATGGCTATCAAAAAGCCACCCAGCTCAGAAGGTCACATGGTCTCAAATTTGCAGCAACAGTATTCCTTGTTTACAGGCATGCAATGCCTGATTCTTGCTCCACACAGGACTGGCAATTACAGCTACAGTATTCTCAGCTTCTGAGTGTTGCTACACACCTTACTCTCGTCTATTCACACGTCACTGCAGTCCTAGCTCTAAAACTTCTGCCATCTTTTGACTATTCCAAGGCACAGAAAACCCCAAAAGGCTTCATTTACATGACATGTGACCCTTATCACCCTTAAACGATGGGCACAGAGACTCTTATCCATTTTCTCCTCACTAGGTACGGACAGAAAGATCAGCAGACTTTATGGGAATTTGAATGCTTTGCCTAACAGGCTGCATTAAACACTATTTCAGTACTGGTGGTCTCAACCTACCAAATCCAAGAGCAGAATCTAAATCATGCTGCTTCTTGTTCTTCATTTCTGTCTCAGGTATTTTTTGTGTCTAATTGAAAGGGACACAACTGCTGAATGCTGGACAAGACATCCATCACCAAACTGATTAAGTGATATATCAACATTAGCAAGTACTCAATGGACTATTAACTGGAATAGGATAAAGCACTATAGTGTCCTTCAACAAGCAGCTTTCCAGAAACAGCTGCTTTTCAAGAGGCACAATTACTTGCAATGCAGATAGACATGTGTACTTAGTACTTTTCAGTACCTTGATTTAACCTCAGTATTCATTACTGTTCTTTAGAGAAAGCATTAAATTAAAAAGAAGAACTCTTACCTTCTCCGTGTTTATCTGTAAACTGGAAGGCCTGGACAAGTCTGAGGGTTTCATCAACAGAACGGCCAACAGGAAGATCATTGATTGTAATCTGCCTCAGGATGCCCTTGTCATCAATTATGAACAGACCCCTAAAAAACAAACAAGAAAAACAGCCCTAAAGCTAAATACAGCTTTTGAAGGACTGATTAGACTGAAGAGTTTGAAAAAACTCAACTCCAGTATCCAATTATGGCAGTAAGTGTGCCATCTGGTATTACTGACCTCTTCCTAAAAACTAACAACTTGGGTGTAGGCATAGCACCGAAACATTAGCAACTGAAAGCCTAACATCTAGTGGGAACTAGGAGGGACGGGAGCCAAGTAAAAACACTGATGAAGAAAAGAAATGCTTCCTATTTAAGGAAGATACTAGTAGAAAAAACAAAATGGAAGAGAAACCCAAGGAAAAAAAGTGAATTCAAAGAGAGGTACTCTTACGTCAAAAAACTTCCTGCACACTGTTCTCAAAAATCCAGCCAGAAACAGCTCATCAGTCTGCCAAAGTCAGGTTAAGTTAGCATAAGTTCAGCTCTCTCAGCAACTTCCACTGAACAGTTGACTAAAAGATAAGGTTTGGGTTCTAATTAATCTGTACTTTGATCACTAAATACCTGTAATCACTCCCATGAGTATGTAGGTCTTGCATTGCCAATGTTTGCAGAAGCTCACCTGCGTGAGACTCCTGCACTGTGCAGCAGGTAACTGAAGGGAAGCAGCATTTATCTAACCTGACAGAAGCACAGGAAGTCTAAGCACTACAGACAACCAAGTAGCATCTCCCCTTGTAGGAGCGTTTGATAGCTTGAAGGAGGTTACATCTAGAATAGCCAATAGCTGCAGCTTTGGTGCAGGTGTTCAAAGTGCACACAAGCTCTGTGTTCATCCAACATGCTCCATGTATTGCAACATAAGACTATCAGCAAGTTTACCTTCTGGTGTATTACCTGTATGCAATACCTTCATCCTCCTTAAGTACTCCATAATCTTTGGCAATGGCACGTTTTGTATCAGAAACCAAGGGGATTTTCATAGTACCCAAGCCCCCCTGTTTCTTAGGAGTGTTGACCCTAAAAGAAGGAAGTTTAAATGTTAAAAATATGGACAATTCAGAATGCAGGCTAAAGGTGCAACAGAAGCTGATGCTTTCTGTGGTATCATACTCAGTCAGCCATGAGGCAACAAAAGAACTGACCAATGTGCTCAGCTCTGATCAGAAGCACCTGGCACTAACCAATACCAATACTTCCTCAGTGCCTTTGATACTTCAGTAAGCAAGTTTGAATACACTCTAGATTCAGTTCCTGCAAGAACTGAGGTCAGGCAGAGCATTCTATTAGTTTAAAATGATAATTCTTACCAAGCAAGGTGACAAAAGTGAGAATCAACAGAAGCTCCAATTACTTCACAGTTGATTTTCTTGAATTCATCAGCTCTGTCACTGTATGCAATAATTTCAGTTGGACAGACAAAAGTGAAGTCCAGGGGGTAGAAGAAGAAAACAACATATTTTCCTAAAAGAGCAGTATAACCAGTTAATCTCTCTTAGCTTTTTAAGAGTTATCATATTTGATGTCAACCATCCAAATACAACAAAAAACTACCCTTAAAGATTAAATGGCAAACTACAGATGCCTCTATTTTAAGACTTGCTATATAGGTGGCAAGCCCATAAAGTACCCAGGGGATTTACCCCTCAGCCAAATACCATTTGCAACACTCTTCAAGGCCACTCTGCAGCTAATAATGCAGAACCCTGCCCAGCTGAGGCCTCCAAAACCAGACTGTCAAATTTGACAGGGAATACCTATCTCCTGGGTCTACTCCCATAGACCTGCCCAGGGTGCACCTCTGGGTGTGGTATACTAGAACAGGGCAATGTCACAGGTCTGAAAGGCTACAAGCCAAGGACACATTTCAACTGAGTAGGTGACTAGTCTGTAACTACTCACTGCCCTCATGCAGCCTGTAGCATCATTAGAAATGGGTTTCTAAAATCACCATCAGTACCTGAATACTTCAGGATTTCCCTTTGCTTTTAGTAAGATTTTTGGCAAGGCAAACATGTTGCCAGTACTCTACAGAAAGGGACTTCACTGGTTAGAGGGAGGAATATACTTCCCATTGACAAAGATGGAAGAGAAGATGTTGCTGTTCCACAGAGTTTGGAGATGTTACACCACTCTCAGTATGACATACAGGGCAATAAGCCTGATGCAAGATTACAGTTTAGAGGAGTTTTATGCTAATTAGCAACAGTTATCATAGCTGGGACACCCAGTCTTGCTGCTGACAGCTTCCCAGGCATACTCCTGCTGCCACTGAGAACCACTGCACAAGTTCCATACTTCAGTCCACTGCCAAGTGGTCACTGTTACTTTGGAACCAAATCAAAATGTATTTTTACATACCCTCCACCCTCTGTCCACACAGACTACCTGCGTAATTAGAGAAGCACAAACTTACCTTTGTAGTCAGAGAGTTTGATGTCTTTGAATTGTCCATCTGGCATTACAGCCGTGGCAGTAAAGTCAGGGGCTGGTTTTCCAATGAAGGCCTTTCCTGCAGACATCTTGATTTAATCTAGACAGGAGTTAATACCAATACTGTTTAGATAATAGTAAATTTGCACCTGGGAGTGAGCATTTATTCAATGCACTTTATCAATCTACACTGAACACCAAAGACAACTTATCAGCCCTTAGTCTTGCTACACAAGGCTTAAGAGTAAGATGAGTTTTAACTTTGTCAGCTGGGTAGTCAAGCCACTTGGAGATTACCAGCACTTCAAGATGCTTGGCTCGAAGCCTCCTAACGATACAGTAATGGTTATCTAACCAGTAACAGCTCAGAGTGTGGGAAAGGGCTAGCCTAGAGCCTTAGCAGTACTCAGCAATATCTTCCCATTCCACTTGGTGCATGGGTAGAAAGTCTGGTTTTGAGACCTTTCAATAAGAAAACCCCCCAATTTTACACAGGAATTTGAGACCTCTAACTTGTTCTTCCCACTGATTCTGAAAGAAAATAACTTCTGTTAATCCCCAGGGAACAGTGCTCTGCATAACTACACTTTAACCCTTTGAACGATTAAACATCTTTTTTTTAATTTATAACCAGAAAAACCTATGGTATACATGGAAATCACATTCTGTGTTAACAACTAAAATTTCACCAAGTCTTAAATACTACAGCCAGGCTGTTTTCGCCCTAAGTCTACTGAAAAAGAGTAAGAGAGTATACAAGGACAAAAGAACTCTACTTCTGGCTGCCTGCCCTAGAAGCTAGTCATGTGTAATACACCCTGTGCAGTATTTTTGCTCAGTCTGGGAATGCAGTATATCACTTTAGAATTCCAATCGTATCCAGAGCACAATCTTTCAAACCACAAACTCCATAAACTTTATTTCTGCAGCTCACAAAATATTCTTAAAAGTGAGTTAAGTCATTCTGTATACTGCTACAAGCACTGGCTGCCTCCGATATACAAAAAACCCAAACACCTCAAAGGTTAGCATGAGTCTCATGTTGCTAAGGAAAGCCAAGATTCAAGGATTCCTCCAAGTTGTGCCTGCAAGGCACTAAGTCCATTCTAAAAAACGTTGAGAGCACCTTATTTCTTGGCTCCTTTCCCCTTTCCAGGTGCTTTGTTCCTGAAGAACTAGCCCACAAGCCAAACACTTCGCTTCCAATCCACCTTTACCCTTTTCAGCAATGGTTTTACTTTTGAATATTTCTCTTGCACACCCTGGCAGTATTTGCACAGTAACCATCTACTTCTCGGTTTTCATTTTGAGAAGTGCCAGTATGTTCAGTGTTTCTCACTGCCTGTTGCAACAAAGCTCCTTATCCCCATGCTCACCCACGGGTTTGGTCTTCCACTGCAGCAGACTAGGAGCAAGTCTTACAAATGAGAGTGGCCAGAACCAGACGGTATTTGCAGGATGCACTGAAGCAGCCTGGCAGGAGGACATCGATAATCCTGCACCCACGAATGCAGGTGCAGTTCTGAAAGTGCCATTGTGCAGGAGGGACGGGGGAACAGCCCCTGCACAGGATTTATTCAAGAAACCTCCAGCTGGGGAGTTTTATCTTATAAGAGCTGTCTGGCCTGGAGTGCACGACCCCTCATTTTGTCACTGCATTACTCAAGCTCAAGGTCATATTTTCGCCCAGTACTATGCCAGTCCTCCTATATTTGTTCCACCAGCAATCCCCTGGAGGATTTCACTAGGTGTTCAATGTCAAATAAAAGCCGTCAGGCTGCTCTCGGATATTTCCCCTTTCTAAACGACAAGCCTTTTTAACCAAGGCAGAAGCCTTTGGTTGCCTCGCACTGCAGGAGAACCATCTCCTTTCCTCAGAGCAGCTCCTGTGACCCTCCAGCCTTCCTGCGTGGGGCCAGCACGTGTTGTGCTCAGATTTTCAGCCGCAGCATTTCCTAACCCACGAAGGCACAGCCCGCAGAGAATCACTGCCATTTCCCTTCCTTTCCTTCCGATGACCACTGCCAGCCGGGCCCGCTCGAACCCGCCCGGAGCAGAGGCCTCAATTACCTCCAACCCGCGATCACAACAAGCCAGGCCTGCTCGCCGAATCCGTACCTTCAGGCTGTCCCCAACAAAAGCGAGAGGCGGCTGCAAAGCACACCAAAACACCCCTGCGGTCACGGAGCGTGGGGCGAGCCCCACACGGGCCGGGCCGAGCGCTCGGGGGGCCTTTTTATCGATGCTTTTATAGGGGCTTTGGGGCCCCCTCGCTGCTCTGAGGGCCCGCTCTGCTCCCCCCCCCAGGGCGGACATAAAGGCCGGGGCGATGGGGAAGGGTTGATGTGCCCGCCAGGAAGAAGAAAAGGGGGTGAAAGTGTCCGAGGTTAAGGGGAAGGGTAAGGGGGCCCAGGCCTGGAGCTCCTTGCGGGGGGAGCCGCGGCTCGCCCTGAGCGCCCCGCTCAAGGGCGCGGCTGCGGGGGAAGGGAGGAGAACGCAACCCAGGAGACAAAAAAACACGCAAAAAAAAAAAATCCAGACCAAACCAACTCCAAAAAACCAAAAAAAAAACTAAAAAAAAAACCCCAAAAACCAAAACAAACCCAAAAAATCTAAAAAACCCCAACTATTAAAACCCGTAAGAAAAGAGATAAAATAACAAAGGTGAACCACAGTGCGACCCCCCGCCCCGCCGTCCCGCACTCACGGTATCCGCTCCCGCAGCCCCTGCTCCCGTCACTCCGCCCGCAGTGCAGTGCCGCGCCCCCGCCGCGCCGCCCCCTTTATACCCGCGCGGCTCTCGCGAGCGCAGCATGACTCGGCACATCCCGCCCGCCTTATCGCGGCCCGCAGCGCCCCGACAGCCCCGCACACACCCCGGGGCGCGGGTGCGGGCCAGTGATGCGGGGAGCAGCTGCACTTCCATGGCTTCGCGAAGGGAATTTGGGGAGGGCTTACCCGCGGTCGCCACGAGCGCGCTGGTGGCTGGAAAGGCCAGTGTGAGATAGTCTGATTGCAAAAGGCGCGGTGGGAAACCTCCCTCGGCACTGTTGGCGAGGCAAATTGCTCTTTAACGCCGTAATTAAGCAGGAGGTAATTACTAGAAGTCCTCAAGGGGCAGACGGCTCTTTGAGGGTGACTGGCACGTTATTCTGGTGAATTAAGGGTTGGCCTTTGACAGGAGCAAAGCAGAGCCCATGAACAGCAGTGTGCATTCACAGTGCTGCTGATACTCTGGTGATACTCCAGCACTGACCAATTCAATGTGCTACAGAGGTTTGGGGTCAAATCTCCAACCTCTCACTCTGCATTTCCCACCGTCTCCTCAACCTGGCACTCACTGCCAACACTTTTATTGATTCTTCTCCGTCAATGGGAACACCGGGCCAAGCCAAACAAGTCAGCAAAAGAAGCTGAAAAGTAAATTAAGCCTAACCTTTGAGCTTCAGTGGTAGGATGGAAACTCTGGGAAGATACAATTACTCACTTCAGGGAGTTTTTTGCATCATTCACAGAGCAAAGCTGCTCTGAGGGAGTGAATTCTCAGTGAATCCTCATAAATATTGTGCGTGGGTCCAAGAGTGAACTGAAGCAGTGTGGTACTTTTTGAGGGCCAAACCCTGGATTTAAATATGGAACCTTTATTACATAATGAATACTAAAGGCCATTAAACACATATCAAGGACAGAAATGCTTACTTTAGACAAAATTAAGAAATGTGTTTACCGACTAATTTTTACTTGCCTTTTTGCAGTTTACGGTTGTGTTTCTTATACCTGTTAAAACTTTATTATAAATTGTAATGAGGAGAAACCCACAAAGGATTAACAAACTTTATAATTGAGATCACTGTGTAATGTTGCTGGGTGGCCATATCCACGTGGTGATTCACCCAGAGATGACTGGTTTGGGGACTGGATTAGTTTTCACATAATAAAAGCAAATAATATGCATTTGTGTACTCAAGAAAAAATCAGCACTCACTGTCATGCAAATAATTTATCTACTGCTGTTTCTATTGTTATAGCATGCTTACTTAACCTTTTACAGAAAGAAGTTTGCTATTTTCTTAACATCAATGTCATGAGAAGTGAGGTCTATATATTGAGACATGTACCTCCCTATCATCTCAGGCCAATGAATCTGTGAACAGATTAACCCCTGAAAAGTCAGGCAGTTCTAATTAAAACTTCCAGAACAATGTAGTCCTACTGCAACACTGGCATGTTTACCAATGGAGAAATCAGTAATGACTTTCTCATGGTTTCTGACTCCTTTAATGCTTGTTATGCTCATTTCTCATTCTTTCAAATGCATAATATACCCAGTATGGTATGCAGTTTGTTCCAGGTTTGTGCATAAGCATTGCATTTCCATTCATATGTCCATGGCCTCATTAATTTTGATTAATTTCTGTGCTTGTCTTTCCAAACATCAATTTTGGGAGGTTTGGAGTAATAGTCAGGGCTACTCCTTGTTCAGTAAGCACCTGGGTCTGTAGCTTTTTTCAATCTTTAGATGTAAGATGCTATTTAGATTAAAAAAATTAGATTTTCCAGGAAAGAAAGGGCACGTCTACCTCTGCAGGTGCTGGAAGGATGGAGTTCTCTCCGCACCTTGCTTCTCCACACAGCAGCATAACCATGGTGTAATGTTCTGCTAAAATAGCTGCCAGACAGGATCAGCTTGTACCTGATTAGCATGGAGCATCAGGAGCCCAGTGCAGGGCTCTCTGCCCCCATCCACACACACAGGGACACAATAAATACTTCATCAACTAACAAAGAGGAGCTGCAGGCCCTGCAGTGCCAGGGTGCTGAAACTACCCAAACTGGGAACCAAGCTAGATTTTACATTCCATCATTTTGATCACAGCATCTCCCATGTATCTTGCTTGGGAACGGGCCCCCTGATGTGAAAAACAAATGCACTGCTGTGTATAAAAACAAAGGCAAAGGAACGGGTCCTGTTTCAGAACACTACCGCTCATTTGGGTTTCCATGCATTTTGTCAGAAGAGAATTTGAGGGGTTTGCGTCCAAGACTTCTAGATTTAGATGAATTTAGTTGGAATAGTAATGTGACTGGGTTTGGCAATACTGGGCATGCCCCTCGAGCATACAGCAGAGATGGTGCCTGCATGCCCTCTAAAACCAGTGTGTTAGGACATCCTCATATGAATCCTGAACATATCGAACTTCCTACATACACATTGCTATCAGGGACACAGTAAGAGTAAATCCTGGCCATGTGGGGGCAATTTAATAAAATATATGCAGAAAGTCAACTACTGACATGTTCCCAAGCCATGGGGCATTTATTCACAAGCAGCTGGTGCACAATCATTTTAATGAAAACAATTGCATATCATTAACTATACAATGCATGTATTTGTTTTCCTTGTTTTGCTCAAATGAAGACTGTATTTCTAGGTCAAAATGTCTTGCATTACCTCTTCCCTCTCTGCATATCTTTTTTTTTCGATTAGCCAGCTACTACTGTATGTTTGGATTTTCTCACATTTTCTATTTCCTGTTACTTTTAATTGTTGTCTTTGCACTTTCCTTCCACTTTCCTGTATTTTGTCAAAAACAGGCTGTGCAATAGAAAAATCTGGTCACATGCATGCCCAAGAGATTAATTGACCTTTGTGCCTTTAAACCTCCTGAGCAGTTCAGGTCAGAACAGCAAAGAAAGAATCTACAGCAGAATTATCTTTCTGGAAATAAGTAACAGGCTCTTCAAAGCCCTGATGGAGATATATATTGCCTTATTTCTCATCTAATCTTTTGATCTTCATTTCAAGCCTGGAGTAGAAGTCGAAACTGGCCGTGGTGGCTTTTTTTTTTTAAAAAAATTGTATTTAAGTGCCCAGTCGTGTCTCGGTTATCAGAGGGCAAAGTCTGCTCCAGGGGAAGGCTCTGACTTCACCAGCAGCGACACTCTGCTGAATAAACCTGCTGTAATTCACTGCAACCCCGAGCAAACAAGGAAAGGCACTGCTGGGCACCCACAGCCGGAGCAGCCCCCTCGGGAGTGCCACGTTCCCTCTTTCATGCACCTTCCAGCACGAAAGAGGGAGCAAACCGAGCCTTGCGCTCCCCCTGGATTACCAATAAAACCGCTGCAAATAAAACCAGGGAAACTGTCTTCCTACGAGTTAAAAAGGCTTCAAGAAGCCAGGCTGAAGTGCAATTGCAGATGCTTTATGTCGGATTTGTGGGCCTGGGGGGTGCCTTTTGCCGCCTCCCTCCGTGTGGTGCGGCCCACCGGGGTTATCAGGGGGACCACGGGGGAGCCGGGCCGGGGTATGAACCATGGGCAGGCAGGGCAGGGCAGGGCAGGGCAGGGCAGGGCAGGGCAGGGCAGGCAAGGCAAGGCTAGGCTGCCGAGTTCCCAGGAGCAGCGGGCCCGGGTAATTGTTGTCGGCTGCCCTGCCTTACCTTACCCTGCCCGGTGAACCCTCCCGGCCGGACTTTCACACTCGGCCCCGCGCAGGGCCGCGCCGCTCCAGCCCCGACTGCGGTCCGGAAGCGGAAGGGCCGTGCTGTGCCGAGCCGAGCTGAGAGGGGCTGTGCGAGGCTGTGTGAGTCCGTGAGGTGGAGGTGAGTGCGGGGCCGCCCTGTCTCCCCCGCGATGAGGGGCGAGTGGCCCTGACCTTAGGAGAGCGACCCCGCTTTGAGCTTCGTGCAGCCCTTCAGTAGCGCCGGCTTAAGTATGGGTGTCTATTTGCATGCTATACATATTAATGTCCGCGCATCTGTGTGTGCTTTACTGCCGGAGGACTGCGTGCTTTCGATTGAAAGTGAATTGCTGGGCTGGCGCACAGGTGTAGCTCACACCGCGCTGGTTATTAATGCATCCTCCCAGCACTGCGCTGGCTTTGAATTTCTCAGCCTCAATTCTTTTGTGTGAATGTGGTAGTAGGTCGGTATTGTTAAGGTAAAAACCACATCTGTCGTGTCCGAAATTAGTTTGTTTTTATGTGTGTTTTGGTCTTTGCTCTTCTAAGAAGCAGCTTCCAGCTTTTTAATGAACTGAATAATGATGGCTAACAGATAGTGTCGTTTTCCTAACTCTCCTATTTTAGGGGAAAATCTGAGTTGAAAGTGTTAATTAATGTTTTCTTACAGTGCCTCTCATTCTGATGAGTTTCCATTCTTCCAGAGGCTTTAGTTCTAATCTCTCTATGGTGTTAATATACAACTTTACATGAAGAAAAATGGATCTTTGAAAGTGATGCTAGTAATTGATTAAACGTGTACCTTGTCTTCTGGGCTGAACTCTTACCTTTAAGATGATTGCATAACGTGGTTGTGTAAAGCATAAAGTTGGTGTCTCATTTGTAGGCCAAACTGAATCAAAAAGCCTGAAATTTTTAGTTGTGTTATGTGATGTGAGAAGATGCCTTTATTTAGGCAACTTGCATGTAGCTGGCTACAAAATGGCTTTGCAAGCTCAGAATAGAAGAGAATATTGTTGGCATTGTCGTTTTGCCTTCTCTGATACCCTACCCCAAGAAACAGATGTACACCTGCAATTTGGCTCACCAGCAATTGCCTTCAGCACCAATATCTGCGTTTAAGTCAGTGCAAATCCAGAGGCATTAGTTTGGTGTAATTGTTGTCTTGCAGCAGGAGGTTTTGGCTCATTACAATCCTGACAAGAAAGGCACTGAGAGTCTAAAGTATCATCTCAAATGCTGATTTGAGAGCTAACGCTGTAAAGAAAGAGAAAAGTGTTGATAATCTTTCATCCCTTCAGGTGCTGGGAGCCCTAAGTTGTGCAGACCTAGGATTCACATGCAGCATGGTGTGCAGACCATGTTCCTAGGAGGGGTTACACTGTTTTGGTCACTCACTGCCAGGGGTTCTTTTACAAGAAAACAACTCTATTCATCACTTTTACTGTCAAATGCAAAGGATGCTTGCATGAGAACTTCCTGCCCTTTTAGATAAAGGCAAGGACACGTAGGTTTGTAGGTACAAAGTGCCAGCTGCTCAGCTTATCCTGCAGCCCTGGGTTGTGCATCCCACAGCAGGGGCCTGGAGGCCACACTGTGCATGAACTGCAGCACAAGGCAAGCCTCGACCTGCTCAGGTTAACTGTTACATGGATCACCAGCTCCTGGTGTGCCCTGGCTGTCAGGTCAGGATCACTCAAGCTACTCCGTTATGTCTTTCTGAAAAATAAGTATGCTGTTTGGTGTCTGCTGTAAAACTGAAAAATAGATTGATAAGCTAAGAAAAAAATTGAAAATATAAACTCTCTGTGTGAAAACATCTATCAGCTGGTACCTAATTATCTAAGGAAAATGATAACACAGAGAAGGCAGACCTTTTCTTGGAAGGTATGCTGTGTGAATGCTCTGCTTTGAAAACATCCATTCCTCCTGTATAGATAGATATTCAACCAACATGGCATGCTTCCACTCTTGATTTGTTGTTTTTTAAAACAAATAACAGAAATGAACTTGGATGCAGCAGAGCTTGAGAAGTAACTTCCTCAGTTTCTGTTGAAATCACTTAGCCAGCTTTGGAGCTCATCCTGAATGCAGTTTCTTTTTAACTGTTTGGGCAGAAGCATAGATTGCGAGGATGTTGGGACACTCTAGGCCCTTCCTTTTTGATAAAAAAACTTTGCTGTTGGGAGCAGAAAAGGTAAATTATTGCAACTTACTGAATTGCTGCAAAACTGTTCTTTTTATTCTCTAGGCAAAAATGTCTGCAGCATGCGACTTCGTGGCACTCTACACTGGGCAGAAGATGCCTCTTGTGGGACTGGGAACTTGGAAAAGTGACCGTGGCCAGGTAAGCAGAGAACAATATGATATTGTGCTCTCACTTACTATTTGTGGTCTGTACACCTTTTTTTTTGAAGATTCCAGATCTGAGGCCTGGATCCTTTGCTTAAGTTCTTCTAGCTTTGAGTCCATTAAAGCTAGTGGAATGTATGTATGTATTTTTATTACTAAGGCAGCAGTAGAAGATCCCTTTAAATTTGTTAACCCTGACCTCAGGCAGTGGTGCTTTGGGACATGAATCCAGAAAGAGACCAGTGGGTGGGGAGAGAAAGGGAAAATGCTGTAGCAATAATATGGTGCTGGGCTCTTCCACTGGCGAGTCCTTGGGCTGCCAGTTTGACCAGGCATCCCTCTGGCTTCGGCTGATGACTCAGCGGAAAGCATTATTTTGGGAGGCAAGAATTGTAGTTGTTCTTGCAATAAGTCCTGTTCCAGTAATCAGCCAATGGTTAGCGGAAAAACAAAGAACTTGCTTGGGTCAGCCTGCTTGTAGACTAAGACTCATGTATCATTAGACATTCACTCTGCTTCTGAATGCAATGAACTGGCAAACACCACCCTTGGAAACAATTCACTGTGTTACTACAAACAGTCTGTGGGAATGTTTGCATGCTGTGGACTGTGTCTGCTACTGTAATGCTTCTGCCCCTCTGTCTTTTCCTTTCCCTTTCATTTAGTTAAAATATAAATTCTCTGGGGAAGAAATTGTACATATTTCCTGTGAAAGGCCATGTCCACTGCTTGGTGGAATTCTTAGTTGGTATTCAAAGAAACTTAGAATCACAGAATGGTTTGGGTTGGTAGAGACCTTAAAGATCTTGTTCCAACCCCCTGCCGTGGGCAGGGACACCTTCCACTAGGCCAGGTTGCTCCAAGTCCCATCCAACCTGGCTTTGTGGATGTCCCAGGCTGGGACATCCACAGCTTCTCTCGATTATGCATTTGCACTGTTGTATGTCTCACTGCTACTCTTGCATGAGCTTCCTGGTGGTTTTTGGAGTATGTCAGATGACATTGTGCTCATGACTGAGAGGGAAAGTTAAAACCCTTCTCAAGATGTGCTATTCTCTTGTGCAAACTAGAGGAAAAGGTGGGAAACAAGCTATGAAAATTAAATCTATTCAGAGCCACTTTATTGTGGGTTTTCCTGTCCAAACAACTGTCAGGACAGTGGATCTGTTGGGAAGAGAAGCTGTGCTAATGTGGCAACTGAGGTGGTGTAAGAGCTCGGTCAACCCCTTAAATGAGGACAAGGGTGAATGTTCAGCTCTGCCACTCAAAACATCAGCTGACAGCTGAATTAAGTTTATTAACATGCACAAACTTAATGGATGAATTTCTGTGCACTCAAAGCAGTTAGATGTGCTTTGTCCAAAACAGATGTCTGAAACTAAACAAACAAAATATGAATACATTGTTTATTTTGTGCACTAACTGTTCTGAGGAAAGTGCAGTCTTACAAAGGAACTGGGACAGATCCTGTTTGTGCATAATTTAAACCTAATTCAGTTGCATTTTGCCATAATAAGCAGTGCTGCTAGCAGCTGGACCCCACACAGGATCCAGCCATCTTCTCTGGGGTTCCTTGGAAATCATTGGGATTCACTTCTTTGGAATATCTGCTGTCTTCAGAGACTCACTTGAAGGCAAAATCTACGAAGTGCAGTGAAAATGGCCAGACTTAACAGAAGTTGCTGCTATTCCTATGGAATAAATAAATTTCTGCTTATCACTTGAAAATTCAGAGGCATAAGAGCAATTTGGCTGAGCATCTGAATGATTTACCCTTAAAAGGACATGGTATAGTTCAGAGATGATAATTGCTTTTATGAGTTAAAGACTAAGGGCCAAAAATCAAGAGAAGCAGAAGAATTATCGATGATGTTTAATCTAGCTTTTTCCCAAGCAGAGGCTATTTATCAAAAGCTCTTTTGTGCAGGGGCTGCATTAGAAGCAAGCATGAAAATGGATGGCTTTTAAATTGTTTCAGGCAAATATTGTGCATTATTTTCCTTGCCAAGCCTGAGTAATTTATTATTGCTGTTCCTGACTGTAAAGAAGCCTTGACCAGATCTTAGTCGGTACAAAGTACAAAGGCATCACTGCAGCCCTAGTTTCCTAGATATTAAGAGGCAAATTATGGAATATAAATCCATATTGGAAGACTACAGGATTTTAGCCTTATAAAAGAATTAGGTGTTTTGTATTTTACATGATCAAATGCTAGAGGAGAAATTTGTTTGACATGTTTATATAGGAACATGATAGAGGCCTCTTGAATGGGAGTACAGTACAGATGTTTATGAACTGAGAGCATGAATGAGTTCAAAGAGAAATCCATTCAGAGATGGAACATCCAAGAATGTCAGTAGCATGGTCTTTTGATATTGCAGCTGGATTATTTGTAATCCTTTAATGTTTTGCCCTCTTCTCTCAAGTGAGCTGTATTTTCAAGCTGGAGGATTGATCCCCACCTGAAGAGCTGTCTAACCTGCAGTGGCAGAGGCTTCTTCTGTGGGGAAGAGAGACACAGGGCTTAGGGAAGTTGTGTTTCTGTGTGAATCTTCAGGAAAGCTGTAGAGGAAACATGTGCCTCAGGAAACCAGTTAGACTGGGCGTCTTGTGACAGGATTGCAACCATGGAGGACAGTGTTTAGTTCTTGGAGTTTATTAGGCAATACGGAGAATCCTGGTTATGAGCACAAAGAAATTCACTGCTGCTGGTATGTGTCAAGGGAGGGACTTAAATTCAACATTTGAAGGATAAGTGGCAATCTCCTTTATTTTAGGGAACTTCAACTCTTACACTGGCATTACTTATCTGGTGCTGTGAGTTTCTTTTCAGCAAATCTTAATGCAATATGTAGAAACCCATATAGCAACACTTATGTTCTGGTCATACTGCATCTGAATATCATGTGGATTGTTTCCTTCCTATTTCCTGTCAGTAAATGTACTTGGACTGCTGAAATGTGTCAGCTTCGCAGGAAGCAGGGGAGGCTTTCAGAGCCTTTCCTTTCCAAGTGTTATTGACTGGAACTGTTAAGAGTGTGTGAAGTCTCTCCATAATGGCTTGGGGCTGTGCAGGAGAGGCTCTCAAGTCACTTGAACTCTGTGTTGCCTGGAAGTATAAAGATGGCTTGTTAGTTTTTAACCTGCTGAGAGGCAAGTTGAAGAACTGGAAATCTAATAACAGGTATTATAATTAGTTGGAACTTAGAGATTCTTCTTCTGAATCTGCCACTGATATTGTGATCTTCTATCCTCAAAAACAAAAGAGGGTGGGTGGAAAGGCCCACGTAATTTGCTGGGATGTATAAGTGGGAGTGCAGTTCCTTGGACTTTGCTATATTGTGAAGGAGAGGAAGATTCCAACTGCAGTGCTGGGTCTGTTTTGGGGCAAACCATTTGAAGAAAGGCATGAATCAGCTGATGAGACAGCAGCAACAATGGTGCAAGGTTTGGGAAAGGCGAGTTGTGATGAAAGATGGAAGCACGTACAGTTACGTGGTCAAGGGAGGTTTGAGAGGAGGTGTGCTGGCACTTTGCAAATGTGCAAAAAGCCCTCACAAAGGGGAAGCTGTGGAGTTCGTGTTTGGGAGCAATAGGATGTGACATCAGGGCCATCTTGGTGAATCATTTATAAGGCTTTGAACATAAAGATATCCAAGCATTGGAATAGACTGCTTGTATGTAGGAGTGGTTTAGATTTACTCAGCCCAGCTGTGGATCATGAGGATAGACTACGTGATGTCTCAAGATACTTTCACATCTACTTTTGGTTAAACTTAACTTTTTTTTCAATGGTGATGTGTTGGTGAATTGCACTTGAGCTGTGTGACTCAACTTGCCTAATGCAAAAGGAGCTCAGTAGTTGTTCCTTCCAGAGCAGTACTGACAGGCTAAACCAAAGAATGTGTAGAAAGATTGAAGGATCCTTCGGCTGCTGTTACTTCACACCACTGCATACCCAGAGGCTTGTCAATTTCCAGCTTCTTCTGTTTTGTTTTTTTCTGTCCCTCACCCACGAAATGGATGTATCTGTCTGAATATAATCTCAAAACCATAAAACTTCCTTTTAAAAAAGTACTTTTCTTAAACTTACATCTATATGTTATTTTTTCCTCTCCAAAAATGCCCCCTTGTTTCCCCCCAACATTTTCTCTTGATTATTTTCCTTTTGTGTGGAACAGGAACTCTCAGTTCACTTTGGAATGTCTTAGTAGGCTGAGACTAGTTTACACAAACACAGATTTTTTTTTCCCCAGATCCAAACCTTATTTAAATGACCAGTCTCCATTCTTCAGTGCTAGAAGTTTATCAAAACATGCTGATAAAGAATTACAGCCTCCTGCTGATCGCTTTGCAGAGACATGTTTGGAGTGCCTTATCTCCAGTTTTTTGTGAGCAGTGCCTACTTTAATTTTAGGGCAAATTTTGTGCCTGTTTGGATTTAAAAAAAGTTATTGATCTAATACAGGAAATAAGGGATTAGTACAGACATAGAGCACTGCTGTTTTGCCTTTCCTGTCCCTCTCCACAACTCTCATCTCTTTGGAGGATAGATATTGAGCCTTAAAAGCCTTTAGGTGTCTCAAGTGTTTTCAGAGTTACCCTGCCCTTGACTTTGTAGTGACCTTCTGAGGAATGCCTTTGTCAGGTGAAACAAGTACTGTAACTACCATCCTGCTAGAGAAGGGAAGAGTTCACTGCTCTAAGAAATGCTTTGTCATTCTGGCTAAGGGAAACTGAGCTACATTCCAGTTTTCCTCTCAAAATGCCAAAGAATGAAGTCAGAATATCCTGTGTCTGCCTTTACTGCAATTCTTGAAAAGAAAAACAAATGAAATCCAGCAGTAGGAGAGAGAAGTTTTCACATTTGATTCTCCCTTGCCTTTCTGTACCATCCCAAAGCAGGACTGTATGTTTCTTTACTTGGTATTACTAATTTTGTCTGCTTTAAAATTCAAGTTGCTGGTGCTTTGGTTAAGTTGAAAGAAATCAATCTCTCCCTAGCCTGTGTGGACCCATTTTTTAATCTCTTGACAAGAGAGATGTGATCTCTGTAAACACATTAGGGCCCTATTGCATCAAGCCTTGTACACAGAGTAATTTACAGTCTTGAGAAAGAAGTCAGTGAGGAACAATTATATAGAAATCCCTGTGCAGAGAGGATGTACTTCAGGTGGATGCATGTCAAAGAGAACATGTGCTTGCTGTCCACTGGAGCTTAAATGAAACAGGTTTTACTAAATTCCCATCAGCCTAATGGGAAATGGTGATTATACTGGCATCTGTAGTAATTCTTTGTTCTTGCACAATCAGTTATTAAAGTTTTTATTCACAAGCTCCTTATAAATCCTCACAGTTATGCCATTCTGTGTTTCCTAAACTTGCTCCATATTTGAGGTTCACATGTGAAGATGTTTTGTGCTTCTGCTTCATTAGAGTTTTCAAAAGCAGATACAAATTTGAAATGTAGTGCCTTTTTCCCCAACCATTCTGGCTTCTGTGTAACAATATGGAGCAAAGAACATGTTGCTGTTGGCAACACCTTCGATGTGAGCAAAATACAAAGTTGTGAGCACTATCAGGAGTGTCCTAGCAGTATAATAACTTTCATTGTTGTGCAATCAGTAAGAATGAGACACAAAAGAAAAATGTGCCATAAAATAGCATCATCCTACTAATAAAGTGTGAGTGGTTGAACCAAACCCAGATTCTGGAGTTAGAAACCAGGCTCTTCCTTTACTGGGCGAGAGGAGATCTATATCAGGTTTGTCTGACATTCATTCATCAGCCAGGTCAGAAAGTTTGTCTTCTGAAGCCATGATTTATTTGAAATCTACTTCTTAAAGCTCACTTTATAGCTAAGAAAAGTGAAGAGTAGGGATTAATTTTGTCTGGTGCATTCTTGCATGCTGGTCCTGCATGTACAGTCTATTTTCTTGTCACTCTTGGGGTCTCTGCCAGCAATTACCTCTTCCACCTCTATGGGCTATGCCACACATGGCCCCATATCCTATGGTTTGAGTCTTGTGACCTTAAGCAGATCTGTGTTGGTTTTTTTGGGGGGCGCTGCTCACTAAATGTGTAACATCTTTTAACTTCTCCCCAGTGCTGTGTGCCTTTCCAGTGACCGCCCTGGGCAATGTGTTTGTGGTTGCAGGTGAAGGAGGCGGTGAAGCACGCCCTGAGCGTGGGCTATCGCCACATCGACTGTGCCGCAGCCTACAGCAACGAGGCCGAGATCGGGGAGGCCTTCCAGGAGTGCCTTGGGCCCAACAAGGTGAAAACCAGGAGCTGCTGCACTGACTTGTGTGCTGTGTCGAAATTTACAGCTGTGACCTGAAAGTAGACTGAGGTTGACATTTGTGGCTTTTCCTCCTGGTCCAGCCCCCAGCCCAGCTGGTTGTTATTAATCAGGAGCAGGCATGAAAGAGGGCTTTCTCTTCTTAGAACCTTCCTGGTTATCATGGGGAGAAGAGATTGTCAGGAATATTTGGATGGAAAGTACAGAAAAGCCTTCTTTTTATTTTTTTATCTTTTTTTTTTTTAAAATTTGCCTGTCTGCCCCTTTCTCCCTCACAAAGTATCTAAGTTTGGATGGTCAAAGACTGTGGGTTCCCAGAATCAGTAGTTAAAATGTTTGCCATTATTTATATGAAAAGTTACTCTAATTTTCCAGTCTAGCATGTAATAGTGAGTAGCCACAGCAAATTTGGTGACTGTAGGTTTTTTGGTTATAGATACAATATGAGTGAGTAAATACCAAGTGATTTTTTAATTTTAAACAGTGATTACATGTGAAGTTTTAATAACTGACTCCAGGGCCTGCACCTGAGAGTCCAAGGCTAAGTATAACGTAATGTGACAGGCATTCCTATGGATGGTGGAATCTTAAATTTATCCCCTTGCTCTTGTTGGCCCGAGGGGCCATGAGGATTACCTGTACAGCCTCACAGCACATGGAAAGGAAGTTTTCATGTTCTTGCTTTCCTGCTGCTCTTGCAATTCCTCTGCTCTTAGGGCAATCTCTTTGTTATGTGATTTGCTTGAGAGAGGCTGTTTTCAGCTTGCCCCAGGGATTCTCCCCTACCAGATGTGATAAGTAACAAAGGGAAGCATAGGGCTTTTATTCAGTTCTTATTAGCCACTAACTTACATACGGAATTTAAATTAAAATGCTTTAAAAAAGAATGGTTAAAAATCATTCTTCTTGAACACAACATCCTTGTGTGAAACATAGAAATAACTGAATGGTTGGAAGAGAGAAACTAAGGAATTAATCATTCCAGCTTCTTCAATATGTAGATTTGAGTGAAATTTTGTTAGATATAAGACAGTGAGAAGTGTCATTTCTGATGGAATTCTGTGCTTCAGCTTGCCCAGTGTGATCTCCCTTTTGCATTTTATACTACCTAGTTAACTAACTGTATTTGTTTTATTTCTGGGTAATATATAGAGGGTACAGGGCTCTCAGTTCTTAGTGTGTTCCCTCCACAGGCTAGAAACTCAAATGGAAAGGTTTAGGGAAGCTTCTGTTTATTCTCACATGCTCTTTCCACAATAAGTATTCTTAGTTTGTAGTATTCCATGAGTAAAGTCAGTTGGCTGGCTGTGCCTTGAATATGTGAATTGTTAAACAGAAATTTCAAAATTTACATATGAATAAACTGAATAATCTTTCGTTTGACCAATCACACTTAGTAGTAGCTTTAACCCTTGAATTGGAAAGTTTGGAAGAGTGTGTATATGGAAAAGATTGTTCTGTTTTTTCAGAACTTCTAATAAATCACTGAAGTATTTGATATGCTTTAGGACTTGCCAGTGTGTGTATCCCTCTGGCTCTTCTTCACCTAGCATATTTTTGAAAGACTTAATTTGTAGATTTCATGTGTTACTTTAAAAAAAAAAACCCAACACAATAAACCAGAAACAAAACCTTCAATAGTTCTCTTTGTTTTAGTGCTAGTTGGGAAATAGTTGCAATTCTCCTTCTGAACTTGCTCCAGTAAATGATGCTCTCCTTCCTTTCTTAAAGATTATTAAAAGGGAGGACCTGTTTGTAACATCAAAGCTCTGGAATACCAAGCACCACCCAGAAGATGTAGAGCCAGCACTAAGGAAAACACTTGGAGATATGAAACTGGATTACCTGGACCTGTACCTCATGCACTGGCCTCATGCCTTTGAGTAAGTACTAGGTGGAAAGGGCACAGAATGCAGAAACCCCAGTTATACATAAGTGGCTCGTGTTATATCCTGAGGACCTTCTTTCTGAGCTATGAATTTCTTCCTGTGCATACTGCCTGCAAGGTGGTTTTTGGTGTGTAGTCTTGCGGACTGTCATGTAAACACTCTTGTCTGCACATAACTTACTCATATTTCATCCATTAATTTGCAGAAACAATTGTTAAAATTTCATTCTTTGAATTTCAGTTGTGTGGGAATTTGTTTACCAAATTTAGATTTGTAGCACATCTGTAAATGTACAGTAGAGGAGGCAAAACTCATGGTTTTGTGTAGAATTATTGTAAATAGAAAAGGGATAATTATTTTCATTATTTAGCAATGATGAGACTGGAAATGAGTACTAGGTCTTCATTTAAAATCTTTAGGCAACTACATCAGTATTTTTAATCGTGAGACCAACTAGGTAATGAAATTAGGATCACGAAACTGGTGACAGTTTGGCATGGGTGCCAAGATCAGGTAATGGGCAAAAGTAATAAAACTTCATGGGACAAGTTTCTATACTTGCTATGTGAGGTAAAATCTTTGATTTTAAAATATATTAGAAGTTTAAAATAGTCTGGTGTCTTTATTTAGGCATCGGGAAAGTGTGGTAACCTTGAGGAAATACCAGAACTGTTCTGTGCCTTAGTTGTACTGATCTGCAAAATTAAAATTAAGTGCTTTGTGAAGAAGACAACACTTTTCACTCAGGGTTATTAAGTGTCCTGGAGTGGCCAAGCACATGCAGGATCATGGTGGTATCTGTATGAGGAGGAACTGAAATGACTTTTTATGGCACTAATTGCAGTAATTCTACAATTTGAGGAAATAAGAGATGAGTAAGTTTTCCAGTTAAGTGCTAAATGTACTTACCCTACGACCCCAGGAGAACCAGAGTTCCATACTTTATTTCCTGGTAGGTGTGGAAACAGCTGTTCCTCCACCCAACTACAAACAGCATAAAAAGGCAGGGGCAGTAAATCTCTGACCAGATGTTTGGAGTCTTTGCTCAACAGGGAAACCCTGTCAGATTAAAGGGCCTCTGTCTGTTCTGCAAATTTGAGAATGTTTCTTCTCCTTCTAGTCATAAGAACTGAATTTTACAAGGTGAAACACTAATGCTAAGATGAAAGATCCTCAAAGTATAAATACATTCCTCAGCATAACAGAATGAGGAAGTGTTTTCAACTAGATCTGGTCTGGAGGAAGCACTGTTAGAAATTCCCCTTGTTGTGAAACAGGTTTGCTTTTCATTTGCTTGGAAAAAAAATTAAATAGTGCTTTGATAATGACACATAACACAATAATGATGTATGTGTAGATATTACTAACATGTAAATTTGTGCAACTGTTGACAAAACTGACAGCCTAATAAAGCACTTTGTTTTTTTCTCATTGGAAACTCTTCACTCTCCAGTGTTCCATTGTTTCTACTTAACTGTTTTAATGCTTGCTTATCTATAATGCCTATTGTCCTGGGAAACTGAACAAAGGAATGTTATTTACACAGAAATTAAAAGACTTACAGTTGCAAATCACAGTGCCTCTAGGTCTTGAGAATTACTCCCACTTAACACAGTACTCTTGACATACAAGGCTGCTTTTCTGAGTTGGGAACTCCTAAAGTTTTCAGTTAATTTTGGTTCTAGATTTATCCATGACATGAAGAACCATCTTCCCTTGTCCCCAGCTGCTGCCATTTCTCACACCATTCACTGCTTGCTTAAGCAATGTAAGAGTCTGAGTTCTGAGCTAGCAGAGCCCTGTGGTAGTTAGGAAGTAGTGCTCTTCCACTGGGATTGCTTATACCCTTCCAAGCATGGACCAGTCCTAGCCATTTGGACTTTTTTGTCTTTTTGTTTTTAATTATTTTTAATTTTATTTTTTAAATGTGTTGGTATGACTTACTGGAAGGAAACACACACAATCAACAGGTACATGGGAGAATTCTGGGAGAATACAGTTTCTCCTGGATACTACTTAAACCAAGATCCCTTGGTAGCAGCCCCAAGCAGACTATGAAGAATACCAATCCTCTCTTGGAAATAAATTGAAAAAACCAAAGCCGCCCTCTGAGTTGCTGCTCCCTAAATCAGCTGTTTTATTGGGATCCAAGTGTGCAGAGAACTGCTGCTATGTGTACAGTGGCTTAACAGTTCTGTGTAGTCTGCTGTATAGGTAAGTACTTCAAAGTGCTGTATAACAACCTTATGTAGGAAAACTGTGTATTAACTACTTAGAAGTTGTCGCATAATGGAATTGAACAGATAAATTCACTCAGTTTGTACTCTGCCCTCCAATCTATGTGTAAGTTTTAAAGAATACTTTGATGAAGGTTTCTTTTAGAGAAAAACTAACATAACGTAAATTATGTGATAAATGTACTTACACTTTTCCTTTGATGCTGTAGGCGAGGGGACAATCTCTTCCCAAAGAATCCTGATAACACAATGCGTTATGATTACACCGATTACAAGGATACCTGGAAAGCTATGGAGAAACTGGTAGAAAAAGGTCTTGTGAAAGCCATTGGGCTGTCAAACTTCAACAGTCGTCAGATTGATGATATATTGAGTGTAGCTACTGTCAAACCAGCTGTGCTCCAGGTAAGATGAATAAAGAAGACAAATAGCTTTCCTCTTTGTCTCTAAGAGTGAAGAATTTGCAAACCAATTTGTTTAGCACAAGACATGCAGCTTCTTATGTACAGAGGAGAATATATCCACTCTGCTGGAGCAGGCACACAGAGGTGGTCTTTCTAGGCAGATTAATTTGTTGGGAAGGAGGTCTACATCCATGTTCTGCAGCCATTTATGCCTGCTTAGTTGAACAGGTCTGTGGAAGAGTTCGTCTTCCCTGTGAGGAACATTTTAGTCTGTAAGAAGGAAAGATTGTGACGAGTAACATGAATCCCTACTGCAGAGAGTTTCCTTACTTGTTGGATGATCTGTTTTGGTACATAGGGAAAATCCAGCGCTAAACTTAGATGATTTGTTCTCTGTTTCCTATAAATGTAGCTTACCAGACACTTCTTCGCTCCCCTGGTAGTAACTTAACTTAAACCTTATCCTCATTAGGTTTTCCAGACTCTGGAATGAGCTTCTGCAATATGTTTGGTTCTGCTGTGCTTGACTTATGATTTGTTTAGTTTTATGTTGATATGTAGCCACTCACTCTGTGTCATTTTCATAGGTGGAATGCCATCCTTACCTAGCTCAGAATGAGCTGATTGCTCACTGCCAGAAACGAGGGCTGGTTGTCACTGCCTACAGTCCTCTTGGTTCTCCAGACCGTATGTGGAAACACCCAGATGAGCCTGTGCTTCTAGAAGAACCTGGGATCAAAAAAATTGCAGAAAAATACAGCAAGTCACCTGCACAGATCATCCTCAGGTACAGAACAACTGTGAGAGAAGTGGTGTCTGGGGGACAGTCTGGGTGGCTGGTGGGACCCAGCCTTAAATAAAGTAAAACATGCAGGCTGGAAGGAATCTACTTAAAGTCTGGGTTGTTCCCCTTTGGTATGGGTTAAAATCACAGAGTTCCAAAAGCAAACCCCTTTTGGTGCTTGTCTTGCAGAGCCAGTAGAGTTGGTCCTGCCTTAGGGGAGGTGGATGGAGAGAAGGGTCCTTTTAGGGCCTGGATCTGTGTCTGGGACAGTTCACTACCTTTTCTGCTGGGAAATAGCAGTAGGGGAATTACAGCAGCAGTGTTATCACATGAGTGCTACCCACTGAATTTGTGTATGACCAAATTTCTTGAACACTCTAGTACTTGCTGCCACATTCAGGTGGGTTCCCAAGAAGAAGGACTGAGGAAAAGGCCTTCCTCCTTTGCACTGAAGAATTGTTGGCTGTTTTTTTCTTTTTTTTTGACATATCAAAAGCCAGCTACTGCATACTTGGAAATACAGTGATAGAGTGATAGGCAGAATGTGATCAGCACCTTTAAAAGTAAAATTGGATTTCTACCCTCATCTCTTGACTGGCTTTGTCAATCAATAGCTACACTATTGATATCACTACCACATTCTCGGGCAGTAGCAAGTTATCCTGCCAGCTGAACATGTTCAAGATTTTGTGTTCAAGCCATGAGACAGGCACTTTAGGATCTGGGTTTTCATCTAGTTTCTCAGTGGTTGTCATGCTAGAACTTGCATGAAATGCCTAAGTACATTTTTCTGGCTGTTTCTTGTGGTTTTTTTAGCTTAAAGCACATGAAACTTGCTTGCTTTTTCCAAGACGTGAAAATCTTCCCCTCACTGATTAGTCCAGTGGCTACTGTCTTGCTTGAGCTTGGACATACCAGGTCCTAATACAATGCAGTGCTATGTCACTCCTCTGGGCACTTTTATTTCACATAGAAACAGAAGTGGTACCTCTGCTGCCACAGATTATTACTCAACCAAAATAAGTACTTCTGGTTCTTGGCCTGCACGCATGGACAAAATCTCTCACCTTCTCTTAACAGATGGCAAGTGCAGCGTAAAGTGGTTGTCATTCCCAAGAGTGTCACTCCTGCTCGCATTCAGCAGAATCTCCAGGTAAGCTGAAAGAATGGAAAAGGATTTTCAGCAATGTCCTTTCATGTGAGTAATATACTGTCCTAAGCCTGCAGAGCAACAAGCTGAGGCACTTGGTTCATACTTGTTCATCAACGTATGCACACACTTAAAAGGCAGGGTAAAGATTTTTTTTTAAAACAAATTATGTGTTTTAAGCAACTCAGTGTGTGTGTGTGTGCGCAGATGTGCACATGCACAGTCTTGTTATCAGAAGGTAAAGAATGTACTTTGTAGAAGTCTAAATGAAAAATCTTAAATTTTTTTGAGACACAAATATATTGAAGGGAGTTTTCTAATGATGTTCAGTGGTTCTTATTTGTGAGTAATAGCTTCTCTGTCCTGCAAATGAAGACTGGTGACTATTTCTGCAGCAAAATGCCATTCTAGTGATGCTGAAGGACTAAGTGTGGTTCAGTTCTGCTCTGAAGTAGTGACAGTTCACTTTAGAAATTGATTGAAGACTGACTTTAAGTACTCAAGGGATATCTCTGAATCACCTTTTGCAGTCTTTTTTCAGCCCTTAATCATAAAGATTATCTGGTTACATACTTGTTTCTAAGTTAGAAGCTGTTTCTGTGGCTGTTACTCCCATTGAACCAAATTCTGCCATGTTGTATGCTGCTAGAAATCTCAAGAAGTTCCTGTGAATTCTGTTTCTTGAGGTTTAGATCTACATGGGAACAGAATATTGATTGAATAGGCAGCACTTACTTGGAGAAACAGTCCTACTCCTTTTTTTCTTCATGGAAGAGCACTATGCAGTACCAGTGAAGGCTTAAGAGTTGGCAGGAGCGTGAACATCTCAGACTTTAAGCCTTTATTTGGTGTTTGTTATAAAATGAGTTTAATTGCACCTTCATATTTATAAGCAGAAGATAAACTGATGGCAACTTATGGTTATTTATTAAAGCCTCTTGCTTTTGTTCTCAGGTGTTTGACTTCAGCCTCACAGAGGAGGAGATGAGCCACATTGGAAGCCTGAATAAAAACTGGCGTTACATTGTGCCGATGATTACGGTAAATTTCTTACAGTTTTCATTCTGTGCATATGGCCACAACTTGGGGTTTTACAGTTTTCTTTCTTTAGTCTCCCCATCAGAACTACCTACTCATAAGAACACTGCATATTCTTAGAGTATCTAAGATGAAAGAGTTTTTCAAAAACTGGGTTCAGAAAAGGTAGCTTTTTGAAAACTTGTCTCCTCTGTTTTGGACACTGATAGCCCTCTCCTGAGTTCCCATTACTGGCCCATCCATGGGTCTTTAAGTCAGAGACCCATCTCACTTCAAATCTCAACAAACTCCTGCTTATTTGTTCTTCACAAGTCCAAACAGGCTGAGATCTATGGCATTTCTACAGAAGTACTCCTTTTTACAGCTGTCACTGTCTACTTTATAACATAAACTGCCAAGAACAGTGAGGACTTAGGGTGCTGTTCTCCACATCCATTGTGGGAGTCACATCAGGGAATTCCTCCCCTCAACTGCGTGTACCCCCTTTCGGAATCTGTTGTAATGACCTTCCTCCAGTGTAAGGAGTTTGGCTTAGGGTGCTGTATTTCTCTTCCCAAGTCCACTAGCTGCAGCATCTTTCAGCATCAGTAGTTTACTGTGTCACACAGAACCTTACTTCATGTGCTGGCAGATGCCTCTTTGTTCTTAGGGAAACCAATGCCTTGTAAGTGTTGAAGTCCTCTTGGTCTTTCTTTTATTATATTAAAGGACCTAACCTTGTTCCTTTCCCCTCACTGCAAAGTCAAAAATAGTCAGCACCTTGTTGTCTCCTGTCTTTAGTGTTTCTCATTTCTTATTGTCCTGCTTCTGACTGTACAACAGAGGTGCATCACTGGCCAACATATGGCAACTATAATGGGTTGCTATAGTTGTGCTGTGATGGGTCTGAGTGATTTATCCCTTCTCTATCACACTGCATAGATATAGGAAATCTCTCAGCAGTTTTGGACACTGTCAGCTGTACCCCTGCCCCTTCAGCAGTTTGTCTGCCTGTAAATTATTCTTTATTGTCAGTGGCTATTTGCTATAGGAATTCCTTGGGGAAAGCTTTTCTCCAGGATTTATCGTTGTGGGTATTTTGAATAACTGAGAGCATTATCAGTGACTAGTCTAAGTTAGACACGAGAAGTTGTGAATTTGTGGTGAATGACTGTCTCGTATCAAGGTTAGATACTCGTTACAGCTTTCAGCTGTTTGTGGTGCTGGGGCTTATGAGAGCCTCAAGGCCACGCTTTTAACTGTGTGTGTGCATAAATATAAACCCCCACATCTTTGCAGCCAAAATTATCTGTGTTTATGGATCAGGAGTCTGCACCAAAGGGCAAGCTTAGCTGCTGCTCTGTGTGAATGTGGTAGTGACAAGCACACCTGCTGCTGACAATATGTTCCTTTCAAAGTGTTTTGATACTCATGCTGCAAAAAAAGTTGTTTTGTTAACGAAACTGCAAAATCCATTAGAATGTAGCCTGGCTTGAATAAACCAGGGATAATTCATGTGCTGTTGTTACCTGGGAGACCTGATCAGATCACAGGGATTCACAAAGGAGACAAAATGCAGTTCAAAGTGGTAGCTCATCCAGATTGAGAGAGTGTGAATGTGATGCAGCTGGGCTTCAAAGATATTGCCATATTGTCAGATAATAACAGGAAGAAGCAAGATGAGGAGAATTAAATCACAGCTCTGTAGCTGTAAGATCTCTAGTGGACCCTTTTGTCTCCTGCCCATCCCTTCTGGGCTTATTGGAAAGAATTTTCATCAACTGTGAATTAAAATTCCTGTCTAACCTTTCATACCTATCTCCTCTATGAATCTGACATAACAGTGTCTGGATTTCAAATGTGATATGGCAGTGACATCAGAGCTCCTGTTGTAACTGATGAGACAGTTCTTCCTTGCTTTACTTCATTGATCTATAGCCACAAGTTCTTATAGTTGTGCCTCAATTTTCCTTATGTTTAAAGACTGAGAAGAGGCTATTACATTGAATGTAGACAATTTAAGTTGCTTTATACTTTTAACTGTTCATTATCTGGTTAGAGGTTGGAAATGACCTTTCACCTGCCTGAAATCCATAAACAGGAAACACATAATTGGCCAAGGAATATACTTAAGTGAAACTTAAATGACTGTCAAGCCAGGAGAGGAGTGATGGTGGTGTACACATCATGATCTATTTTTGGTAATTAGCTACCATTCACCTGCAGTGTGTGCACTGCTGAGTGTATCCCCCCTCCTCTCAAATTCCTGGGCTAGACTGGAACCAGTGATGTGAAACATTGCTTCTGGCAGCTGCTGTCTTGGCATGCTGTGAACGAGAATGCTTGCCTGTTCTGTGTGGAGAAATATGCAGGGGGAAGAAACTGAGGGGGGAAAGGAGGAATCTTGAGTTCTAGGAACATGAGGAAGCAGAATTTGAGGAAACCTGAAGCTACTGTGACATGTCTGTCCACAGTTTTAAGGATTGCCTTCCACTGACAACTTCATTTCAGCTTTATTTTGTTCTAATCGGAGCACTAGTCAAATGCTAAACCTTAACGTCTTAATTCTGTGCTCTGCAGTGCCCCCAGCTGACTTATTTCATTTAAACAGTTAATTTGCAGGAATTCCAGTTGTTGCTTTGAAATGCAGGTTTTATACTGGAAGCTAATGGAGTCATTTCCTAGTGGATACTTGGCTTGAAAGTCCCTGTGATTTCCTCTGCCCCTGGAACATTTTACTGATCTCTAATATCGCATTTATACATATAAAAATCAATGATTTCTCTAACGTAACTTTTAATCAGTCATTAGTTGCTTAATATAAGTTTTAGTTGAATGATGCTCACCTGTCACCCAGGGAGGTGTGTATCTCTGTGCCAACTCACCTGCACTTCTCCAAACATTACAGATGAGGGTTTATCTCAGCTCCTCAGATATTGAGGGTGTTGCAATGGACTCAGTGCAACTACAAATGCAGCTTGTGCATCTGAATGCCCAGAAGCAGGATGTAAAAACTGAGACTTCTGCATGGTTTTGTCTGCTTTTGGGCCAGCCTGAGCCTCTGTTTGGTTATTATCTTCAAATACCAGTTTCAGTATTCCCATTTTACAGCTGGCCAAGCTGCTCTTCTGTGGAAATGCTCTGAAACAAAAAGTGTTATGAAGGAGTTCAGTGACACTGTTAATGCCTCAGAATATGGCCCGAACAAGTCATTCAGTGTGTTTCATCTTATCCATGTCTAAAAACTGGCAGCTCAGCAACTCCATAGTGCAAACACAGACAAAGGCTCCAACTCAGTTAAAGTATTTTGAAGCGTGCGTGTTGCAACACTTAGTAACAACTAGGAGGCAAAGGGCTTTTAACTATTCTTAATCTAATTTTTCAAGTCTCTGCAGCTTGAAAGCCTCTTGCTCTAGGCTACAGAAATTTATCTTTTCTTTCAAGAAATGCTAAGAGGACTTGGGATTAGAGGGGACAGCTCTTGTTTAAGCTGACAAATATACTCCCAGATGTTTGGGATGCAAAGGTTTAGAAATGTAAACCACGGAGAACTTGAAACAGAGAGTAAGAATGGATTTTTATCTTCCTGACTTGAGTCTGTCTTGTTTACTTCACAGGTGGATGGAAAGCTTGTAGCCAGAGATGCTGGACACCCGTATTACCCCTTCAATGACCCCTATTAACTACCAGAAAATAAGGTGTTAAAATAACATGTTCCTCTGTGTGCCCTTCCACAGAGTAATTGTTGCCACGGTTTGTCAAAAACGCTGTCCAAATTTAAACCTTCCTTCCTGAGTAGCTTTACCCATAATGTACTTCTAATCAAGCTCCTTTCTGGAGATACTGTAGCTTCCATGTCAAAGTTTGTGGATTTATTACAAGGACTTCAAACTTGCTGCTGGAAGCGTCAAACCTTTTGGAGATCAGATACAATGGTGCACTCTAAATTAGTTCCAAACATTTCATTATCAGGCTAGGGCATTACTTCGGGTTTACTGCCTGTGAAACGGTTTTGAAAACTTTAGTTATTACCATGAGGGGAAAAAAGAAAAAAAAAAGAAAAAAATAAGATGTGAAAATATTTTAAGACTAAAAAACCGCTCAGCTATCAACTTTGATATCTTTGTTAATATTTTTTACACAGGGAACAAAGTGAAATGTGCTACAGTTGCACTGCCTTCATAGGCGTTCATTAAAACTGAAGCAACCAGTGATGCCCAGCACTACTTTACAATACTTGTGGGACTTCAAATTCTCTATTTTCTCTTTCTGTTAATTTGCCTGTAGATTTGAGGAGAACAAAAGCAGACCCTGGAGCAGGCCTTCAGGGCAATCCTCTCTGTTGCTTGTCACAGTGCTGGGTTTCAGCTCTGACAATAGGTCTGATCCTCCTATCACAAAAGCCACAAGAACTTTTCAGGAAGTCTTGTAGAAAAACATCCTGTCTTTCCCGTGAAGTTGTGCAGTGTTTCTTCACCAAAGATGTCCAGTTTGAGTTCTGAAAGGTCATAAAACTAGTTGCTGACTACACAGTAAGAGCAAAGACCTGTCAGAGAGCTCTTTCAATTTTGATGTAGCATTTTTGGCTGCAGCCTGGGTTGATGCTTAGGACAGCCGCTCCTGTCTCCTGCTCTACCACTGACCTGATGGTAACAGGCAAGTTATTTGCCTTTCTGTGCCTCTGTTTTCTCACTAACATGTCTCTGTGTTCCCTTCTGGCAGGGACTGATTTACTGAGTGCTGATGCACTGTTGAGCAGGACTGGAACTCCAGCTCTAACCACAGATTTATTTTGTTTCAGTCTCTTAATGAACCACCTGGCCTTCTGAGACAAAAGGGATGAGGTGTTAGGATCTACCTGTGCCCTGATGGTGATACCTTCTGTGGCCTTAGCAACATTAACACTTTATTTTGGATTCATTTTTCCCCCATAGCAGTAGCAAACAATTCGAATAATAATCTATGTATTTGAATAGTTGAGAAAGAAATAGATACTTAAAGATACATAAAGAATTAGATACTTTGATTTTGATAACCTCATTTACAATAGTAAAGCTCCATATTGATCCTGAGTGTAATGCCTCCTCAAGTATTTCCTGCCCTGGGCCTCACAGCATGCAGCTGAACTGGAACAAACCTGTTATCACTCTTTGTAGTCCCTGTGGAGAATTTAAGGAACCTCTGTTTCTTGGTAGAATGTTTCCTAATTCCTGTCGAATTTACCTCAGTGGAGAAAGCCATCACAACTCAGCTAGGATTCTTTATGAGACTGGACATTTTCTCCTAAGGAAAATTAAAATCCCGTTGGTTTTTTTTTACTTTTCTAATCAAACATGGGTGAGTTTGAATATAGCTCTTACTGCAATCTTTAGGGAAGCAGTTGTGCTTTGATGGCACTCTGTAGGCTGCTGACAGCAGTCACCCTGCCAAGGACAGTGGCTTTTGTTGCTTGTGTTCCACTTGCATGTTTGCTTGTCTTAATAAATTCTGTACTCGCTGTATGACTCCGAGACCTCCCCCCTGCCCTTTATGTCAGGGGATAACCTGGGTTATTTCAGCAGTCAGGGGTAAGTGGGCCGGGAGGAATTCCCACGGGAAGCGGCTCGGTGCGGGATCTCTGCGGCCCCAGGGCTCGCAGCGGGGCTGGGGCCGGGGAGGGTCCGTGAGGCGGCCAGTGCCGTGAGGGGGCCGCGGCCACGGCAGCGGGGGTACGTGCGGGGGGCGCCGCTGGACGGACAGACGGACGGGTGGCAGGTACGGCGGGGCCTGGCGGGACAGGCCGGGTCCTGCCGGAGGGTCCCGGGACCGCCGGGCCGGGCCGGGCGGGAGGCGCCGGCAGGGCCGGGCTGGCGGACTGCACTTCCCGGCGTGCC
>WBMV01004975.1:460863-474301 GCA_013396655.1 Campylorhamphus procurvoides | reverse complement strand
CGGCCCTCCCTCACAGCCATAGCCCCGGCCTGAGGCTGCCCCGCCACGGCACGGCCCTCCCTCACAGCCATAGCCCCGGCCTGAGGCTGCCCCGCCACGGCGCGGCCCTCCCTCACAGCCATAGCCCCGGCCGGAGGCTGCCCCGCCACGGCACGGCCCTCCCTCACAGCCATAGCCCCGGCCTGAGGCTGCCCCGCCACGGCACGGCCCTCCCTCACAGCTGTAACAGCAGAAATTTGAAAAAAACAATAATCGTTCGATGTTTTGTTTGTAGGATGGAAGAGGAGTTGGCAGCACCTTCCACGTCCGCAGACAAGACAGACAGGTGAGGGAGTTGGGACTGTCACTCCCCAGATAATGTCAAATCCAGGAGTTGCTGAGTGAAGCACAAAGGTCACCCTTGGAATCACATTGTTAGGCTCATGTTGAGATTGTTTAACTTGTGTGGGCGCTGTAGGTGCTGAGAACTTGTACTTGCCAGTGGTTTGCACAAATCTAGTGCAGCAAAACCATTTCAAGGACTAATAAATACACAAACACCAGCTGTTGTGGAAGTTCTTGGTCTGTGAGTTAGTGCTGGGGAGGCACAGACTGGCATACACCTCTGTGGGCAGCTCCTCTTGTCCCAGTATGTGATACTGGGCTGAACTTTTTGGAAATTAAGCTGTGCAATATGCACTGTATTGAAACAAATGTTCATCCATCATTCTCAGATGCAGCGTGGTGTGCTTTGAAAAATCTTAACTTGGGTTTATTCTTTTTCTTAGTTAGCTTTGGAGTCTGGTGAAACACTATGGTTAGTACTCAGCGCTGTGTTGATGTGCAGCTCCTAAAGTGTATTCCTTAGCACCCTTTGTCACATCAGAATCTGATACTTTTTGCAGCAGTTGGTCCAAATTTGCCTGTCTTCCCTTGGTTATTGCAACTATAAGTTGCTCCAGATTCAAACAACCCAAACAAATCCTCCCTGCCCTGGTAGTTCCAACCACTGTAACACATGCAACTCACTGTTCCATAAAGCTGACTAGGTTTTGAAAGCTGTATAGGAAATTACTGTGGAAACTAACAGAATCCTGTATTTTCCTTATTTCCCACCCCTCCAGTATGGATGTGGATGGAGAATCAAAGAAACTATTGGGACTGGGACAGAAGCACTTGGTAATGGGGAATATTCCAGCTGCTGTCAATGCATTCCAGGAAGCTGCGAGTTTACTGTGAGTAGTGGAATGTTCTGTCTTCTTTTGCAGGGCTTGGGCTTCAACTTGGCTCTTCTGATGTGGCTTATGTGAGAAAGATTGGGATTTTTACCTCACATATTTATAATTTACAATAGAACTGGGGAGAGGACAAACTGAACTCCCCCAAGTGTTGGACAGTGTTGGGGTTGGTGTGCAGTTTAGATGGGTTTTTTGATAGTAATACCCAGTATGATTCCTAAGGAGAAAAAGGGGGTTGATAGTTTATTTTGCAGTGGTCTTCTAACATAAGAGCAATGAGATAATGTTATTTTCTAGTATTTTGTTCATTAATCTTAACCAGTCTCTTAGGATGGTAATTTTTGGGTTAGACATTCATTTCCTTTGTGTGTTTTCCTTCAGTGTTTGAGAGCCACCTTTAGCTAAGTGAGAGGAGCATTCCTTATTTGTTTAAGGAAATGGAACGGGAGCTAAGAAACTGATTCTTCCTGTCCAGGAATATTTAGCTCTCAAGTTCACATTTCAAAATGTAAAGTAGGCACAGACAAATAATTCTTGTTATTTTTGTAGGGGTAAGAAATACGGTGAAACAGCGGATGAGTGTGCAGAAGCTTTTTTTTACTATGGAAAATCTCTTCTGGAGCTGGCAAGGTATGGAGACAGTTTGTCAGTTGGTGAAGGGGCTGTCTGGTGTAAAGGACTTTACTCCAAGATGGACAGGGTTACATTAGGATGTGGTACAGACAGGGCTGCCCTGGGTGGGATGGGCCGTGACATTGCAGCTTGTGCAGTTCTAATGGCGATGTATTACAAAGAGCCAAGGGATAACAAGCTTTTGTTCCCTTTAGAATGGAAAATGGTGTACTGGGAAATGCCTTAGAAGGAGTGCAGGTGGAAGAGGAAGGAGAAAAAGCAGAAGAAGATTCTGCGTTGCCAGCTGTTGATGGTATGTAGAGTTGCCTGCCCCTCTGTGGAGGCACCAAGCTGAATATTGTTGAAATGATCCAAGTTTAGTCCATTGATATCTTGGGTAGCCTGAACTGTTCTGTAAAAACTCTTGGCAGTCTGAGTGGACTCTTTTTTTGGTTTTTATTTTAGTCTCGCTTAAAGATGAGCAAAACCTGTAAACCATCTGCAAGGAGCTGGTCACTGAAAGCATGTGTAAAGGGTCACCAGGTGTCTGTGTCCTGAAACACTGCATTCAAGCTTGCTTTCCTAAGCTTCCCCGCTGACTTGAACTGCTTTGTAACCTTGTAGCAGTGCAGTGTGTGTAGTCCGGCAGGTCAGAGTCTCTGTAAAAATTCCAAGAACAGTAACTCTTTTATACTGCCTGCAGCTGGAGTGATACAGGAATTCCTGTCCATCCAGGCTATTAAAACACTGGCACCTCTTGCTTAGCTGTGACTAAAATCGCTGGCACATTGCTTGAGCGGCCGCTTGCAATGCTGGGGAAGGGGAAGGGGTTTGCTTAGCTCAAGTGACTTATGTTGGTTGTGTCCTAATTCCTTGTACTTGGAAAATGAAGCTTTAAGGAGTGTCATCCAACTTGGTAATAAACCAACACACACTGGAGGGTCAGAGGGTGGTGTTGTCAGTGCCCGTTAATGTCTTTATCACTAAACTCGAAGAAATGTTTATGCTTCCTCAATCATGTAGAAGAAGCGAGGGAGGAGTTGAGAGAACAGGTTTATAACGCCATGGGGGAAAAAGAAGAGGCCAGAAAGTCTACGGAAGAGTCTCCAGTACTGTCTGAGAAGGATATCAAAGAGGAGAAAGCTGAACTGAAAGAGACTACAGAAGAAAAGCCAAAAGAAGAAGCAACTGTTGACAAGGATGTAAAGCCTGAAGAGGCTGAAGAGAAGATGGAGGTTTCTGTGGGAAAAGAAGAAACTTCAGAAGAGCAGAAGCAGCAGGTGGCTGTGAAAGAGGAGGCAGCTGTGGAAGAGAAGGAGGTAGAAAAAGAGCAGAAGACAGTGCCTGAAGACAAGGTAGTGAAAGCAGCTGAGGAGAAGGAGAGAACAACAGAAGTGTCAGACAAGGAGGCAAAGGCAGCTGGGGAAGAGGCTGAAGGAGGAGAAGTGGTTATGGAAGAGAAGGGAGAGTCAGGAGAACAGGCAGCAGAAGCAACAGAAAAAGAGCCAGCTGTGAAGGGAGAGGCTGTAGAAGGGCAGGCAGAGGCAGCTGTGGAAGAGAAGGCAGAAGCACAGGCAGCAGCTGGTGTGGGACAGAAAGAAGCTGCAGAAGGGGAAGCAGAGACAGCTGAACAGAAGAAGGTGGAAGAGAAACAGGAGCCAGTAGAGACAGCTACAGAAGAGAAACCAGATGAATCTAAAGAGACAGAGTCCTCAAAAGAACCTGTGCTCACAGAGGGCAAAGAGCCACCTAATAACATGGACGAAAAGGCTGAAGTTGCTGCTAAGGTAGAGAAAAAGAGAGATGACCTCGTGGAAGAGGGTGAAGGTGCTAAGGTAGAAAAAGAAGAGAAAGATGACCTGATGGAAGAGGGAGAAGGTAACACTGAGAGGAGAAAAGTACTTGTGGGTGGATGACTTGATGGATTTGGCTAACAATGGGTAAAAAGTGTTCCATTCAGAATTTTCTGTTTGCCTTAGAATAAGGAAAAGGCACAGTAAAGGGGCTCTTGAAGGACTTTACATCCAAGTAAAGTTTCAAGGAATAGTGAATAGTCTCAGTTTCTCTAGACTAACGCTTAACTAACTGCAAAGCAAATCTTACTTGAAAGCAAACTGACAGCCCTGTGAAATGTGTAAGTAATGGCTAGGCTGGTGGAGAATACTGAATGGATGTTCACTTGCATGCATCTGGGTTTATTGCACTAACCTCCAAATAACTTGAAGCACAAGTTGCCTCTGGTTATACTTCTATTTTATTTTCAAACAGTGATGAAAAATTTAGAATAGCTGAACACGTAACAAAAAATAATAAATTCAGTTTTGGTGGAGGGAAGGAACTCTTCATTTGAGTCTTTCTAGTGAGAATTTAGTTGGCAGATAGAACCTTGATTTGCTGAAGGCTTGTTGCTGCTCTCTAGTACAGTCTTCCAGCTGTCTTAATTTCTGCCCTCTGCTTCCCTGCTTTTTTATAGCTGTTTTCAGGATTTTGTTGAAGTAACCCAGCAGGACTTGCACCCTTTGCTGCACTATTACTTTACATGGCCTTAGTAGGCCAGTGCCTTCTATTACACAAGTTAACTGATGAGCTGATAATTGCAACTTTGCTTGTCAGTAACTCTGCTTCACAGCAAGTGCCTTACTTCAATAGTGGCAGATATTCAGACTAAACAGTTCTGGACCCTGAAAGGATTTATTCTGCTAAGCACAGTAAACACTCAGGGGTGGAGCAGCAGCCTAACAAAGTGTCTGTCTGGAGAGAGTATGACTGAACATAAACTAAGAGTAGTTACCTGCTCATTATCCTATGAAAGTCTGGCTATGTATGTATACTGCTGCTTCTTTCCCCCAACTCTGCTACTGTGAGAACCCTCTTGAATATCTTGGTCTGGTGTCGTGTCATTCCAGACTCCCACTACTTAACTTTTAATGTCCTGACATCTCTTGTTTCTCCTTTGAGCGAAATGCCCCCATGTTGACAAGTTTGGCCCTCAGTGGTAGATGTGTGCTTTTTGGGAGTTAGAACAGTGAGTTCACAGGCTCTCTAGTGCCCACCCCATCAAGCTCCTGTTCTGGAATTAGTCAGGGGTCGTGATACAGGAATTAAGTGTGTTACTCTAGCATACAGATTAGCCAATGTTCTGAAGTTTTTAGCTATACTCCTTCACTGCACACTTTCCCAAAATGTTTTCTGCTTGTAGAATAGATAATGTGATGCTCCTGTAGGGTATCAGAAGTCAAATTAGTTATACACGACAAGAGGTTTGTTAATAACATTGCCACTTAAATACCTGACGTGAGGAACATGAACTCAGACTAATTTGTGTGCAGTTTGGCAGCTATCTTGCTGAAAACACTTATTTTCTGTAGGGTGAACTTCAGCAGCTGGCCAGTGCCCCAGGGCTGCTCAGGATCCCATGGCTTCAGTGGGAACTCACACTCATGCATTTGTGAGAGCTAAATTCTATCTAAGTTTCTCTTGTAGGTAGTAAGAAGTTGAACTTAAAGACTACTTTAGTCTGCAGTGCTGAACAGTTTCAGCAAGATGGCTGCTGCTGCTGAGAATTTAATATATCTCTGTTCTTCTTGCATCACACCTCTAACCTGTCACTGGAAGGATAAGGGTTGGATGTCATTCTGCCTGACTCCGTGTCAAGCAAGCCCAGTAACAAGAAGTGTTCTCATCCATCTACTTGCCTTGTAGAAACAGAAGAATCTGAAGAGGAGGATAAAGAAAATGATAAAGCTGAAGACGATAAGGAAAATGAATTGACAGTGGAAGACAAGGTGAGATTGCTGAGCTCTGATAGTGGTGCTTGTGGAGGGGTGCAGTATTACCCTAAATGTCATCTTGATGTCTTTATAAAAGCTCACTTGTGTTTCATTTAGTCCTGTGTAGGGAATTAATTTTGAAAGCCAATATTGTCTAAGGAAGGGCCAGTGTTACACCTACTCCACATTGTGGGATCTTGCTCAGCTGTGTCTGTAAACTTGGGTTTGTTCAGCTGCTCTGAAACAAATGCTTGTGGTTTGCTGAGTAGCATGGCCTGGTAGTGCAGGGGCAGGCAGGAAGGGCATCTGTAGTTAGAGGGCAGCCACTGAAGTTATTTACTTGTGAGTTTATTCTCTGCTGGTTTTGTTCTTTCACTACACATATTGAGTGCTTCTGCTGCAGTACACTGTGATTAACATGGGAATGGATTGAGAAGTGTGGTGCTGCTTAAACCTGAGATGTACATTGATGGAGCAAAACACCTGGAAAAATCTTAAGCCTCATAAGAGTGTGGCACTAAGTCTTCTAGATAACTGTCTTTAAATGGTTATCTGCCCCTTTTCCAGGCTATTCTAATAGAGTTCAAATGTTCATTAAAAAAAAAAGTTAGATCTAGACAGCAACTTCAACAAAACCTTCCTCTTGAGATAATACTGGTGCTTAGTGCCCTGATATTTATGGAGAAAAAAATAAGGCCGTGTCAACAAACAGTGTGAGTTTATGTTCCACTGAAACATTTTCACTGCAGGCAAAGTCCTGACTGATGCAACAATCTCTTCTTGTATTCTTGTTCTTTTTTTCCTTCAAGCAGTAAACTGTTTATCTCTTGAAGCAATAGATTCCTTTGGAATACGGGTTACAAATTTAGTGGTGGTGTTTGATGTGATCTGTAACCAAGTCATTTAATCTCTCATGCATATGTGGTCTTTACAGGAAAGTGAGGAGGATGAAATTGGAAATCTTGAGCTAGCCTGGGACATGCTGGAGTTAGCAAAAGTCATTTACAAGAGGTAAACACTTAAGCTCTAATTTGGATATATGCCAGAGAAACTCAGAGTAAATTGGAGGGTGGCATAACCAGTTAGTGAGTGTGGCATATTCTGATCAGGATTTGGAAACTGTTTCTTTCCTTGATTTAGAAAAGAAACAAAAGAAGCTCAGCTCCATGCAGCTCAAGCTCATCTGAAGTTAGGAGAAGTTAGCATCGAATCTGGTAAGTAATGTTAATTCCCATGTGCAAAGCATTTGGTTCCACTTTGTCGCTTTGTTTTGTACTCCAAAATGAGCAGACATGAGTTCAGGGTATCAGGATGAAAACAAATTGGACTGATTGTGATAGTTGCAGCCATGTGAGAAGCTTTAGAATCAATGAATGAACCAAGTTGATGCCTTTAAACAGGATAGTCTGTGCTTTTCCAGAGCAGTGAAAGAAGGTTTTGAGTAAGAAATGTGTTGCCAGATCAAAACCACTTTCTGAAGCGATGAAACCTTGCCTATGAACTTGAGAGATTTACTGAAGTAGAGAGTCACTGAGCTTAACTAATAGGAGGTGCCAGTACTGTCAGAACAGAAAGACTGCCAATGAAAAAGGTTGACTTAGACTTTCCAAAATCCTCTGGTGTAGTCAGGAAAGACTCTTGCATTACACAGCAGACAAAAGGAGTGGGAAGCAGGCCCCAGGTTTGTGCGGTCTGATGTTTCACCTGCCTTCATTTAAAAACATAATTTAATCTTGTTAAATCCAAGTGTGCTCTTTAATCTGACAGGTTTCTGGGCCAGGGTTACAAATTGAGGGTTGTGTCTTATGTCACTAGAGCACATTCAGCAGAGAGCTTGGCAGGAAGGTGACAGGGGACTGTCCTTGGCTCCAGATCCACATTGCAGTTGTGGCTCATTACATTCAATTCGTGGTAGCAGGTTAAACAGAAGGATTTAGTGCCTGATTTGATTGTGCTGGAAGTAGACAAAGCACCTGTGAGAAAACTTGAGGAACAGGACTAAGTCTCAGAGGGGGAGGCAGTGTTGTCACCTGATAATCTGAGAGCAGCCCAGCTCTGACGTCGACTGGTGTATTCAGGGCTGGTTCAGTTTGCAGACTGTATGGGCTGTAACAAAACACAGAGTAACTGAGTGGGGCTGAGATTGTTTGGATAATTAGTGTGGTTTGTAAAGACCCTGTGGCTTTGTCCCATAGAAAACTACACGCAGGCTATCGAGGAGTTCCAGGCCTGCCTGGCCCTGCAGCAGAAGTACCTGGAGGCTCATGACCGTCTGCTCGCCGAGAGCCACTACCAGCTGGCCCTGGCCTACCACTACAACAGTGACTTTGATGAGGCCGTCTTGCAGTTTGGGAAATCCATGGAGGTCATTGACAAGAGGCTGGGTAAGTGGATTTCAAAATCTTCAAAATATGAGAGTTTTGTCAAGGCAGGGCAGCCTGACTGCCCTAGAAAGTAGTGAGGCGTGCTCGTTGCCTGATGTGCAGTGTTTGCTGGTCTGAAGGCGGTGACAGACGCACCACACCCACAGCAGAATTGTGGAAACTGTGTTAGCAGATAGTTGACTCTGGATGTTGGTAACTGGACAGTTACTTTGTCTCAAGGTGTTTTGCCCTGATAACTGTTTCACCCCAGCAATACTGACTGAGAAAATAAAGCAAGCAGAAAGTGGGTCCCCTGAGGATGAAAAGGAGATTGAAGAACTGAAGGGATTGCTTCCTGAAATTAAAGAAAAGATAGAAGATTCAAAGGAGTCTCAAAAGAGTGCAAAAGTAGCTGAGCTGGGACTGAAAGCAACTCTGGTGAGTACATCCTGTGGGTTTTCTTTTGACCCGACATTCTTCCAGTGGAACTTGAAGTAAATCAGTAATGGGAGGAGCTTGGACTTGATCAGGGGCTGGTGGTTGCTCACAGGTTACAGGCTGTGGTTGTGAGAAGGAAACTGAGGCAGCTGACGTCTAAAGAGAGGATTTTTAGTAAGTATCCTAACAGTAATTGTTCTAAAGGGAATGGGAGTTTGGATAGGCTTCTATGGCATTTAATGTGTCAGGGCTGGAAATGATGTGTCAGGCAAACATGGAGCAAATGTTGTCTGTTGTGTGTAGAAGTGCAGAGCTGGGACTTTCTGTTGCTTGCTAAGCTCGCCATGTATGGTCTGCACACAGTCTGTTCACTGTTTCTTCTGCTTTTCTTAAGATTGGAACTACATCTGGCTTTGCACAAAGTGAAGACAGTGGTTCTGTTTCCACAGTAAGTTAAGATGGATATTATTAATTGTTGTCTGCTCTAAGGATTACTGGTTGCAGTTGTTCATGTGTCACTGTCTTGTCTTGTAACAGATTCCAGTAAGAAAAGCAGCTGATGGTGCATCTCAGTGTGTTACAGACATCTCTCACCTAGTCAGGAAAAAGGTGAGTCCTGAAATAACTTGTTGAACAAGCAGTTTGTTCAGGTACCACTGACTTACTCTTTGTAGTTGGATTTCTTGTCTTATAGCTTTTTTTCCTTAACTTAGTTGTATCATGGGAAAATACTCTAAAAGTAAAACCAGATAGTGCATGAACCTCCTTTCCACTGGGAGTCAATCAGTCTAGGAACTATCTGGCCTCCAGGAGACTGTTCTTGGTGGTTCAGCATCCTGCCTGACCCACAGTGGTGTAACTTTTGACCCTGTTGTGTGGCTTTTGCAGGTGTTCTCTGAACAAGGGCTTCCTCTGCTGAGGACCCTCAAGAGCAGCAGGGTCACCTGCAGATCTCAAGGACAGGGCAGGCAACCAGCCTGGGCTGGGTTCTCTTTTTTCCAAAAGGGAATGAAGACTTGGACTTAATACATAGCAAAGCCAGGCTGATGGTGATAATGATAAACTATCTCTTACAGAGATCAGATATTGAGCACTCTGTTCCTTTAGAGGTGTCTGTGTTTGTTGATATGAGTATCCCCTACAGGAACTTAGTTTTTATGTTGCCTGTGGCCATGGCACAGCCTGGCCTCTGTTCCATTGGCCTCATGTTAGTTCAGTTGTGCCTGAAGTGACTTTGAGCTGCTTTACACGGGTGATTTCCAGTGTTGGAGATGCCCTAAACCTACCCTGGAACTGTTACTGGGCTCAGTGGTTGCATGTTTCCTTGCCAGACAAGGATAATCCGGCAGTGGAGATTCTGGCACCCAAACAGTGTCTCACTGGAGATTGCTGTGGTTGAGATCTTGGAGCCAGAGCCTCAGAGCTCTGTTTAAACCCAAACACTGTGGTGTCTGTCCTGAGCCTGGCAAGCACAGGTTGGGTAGATGATGTGAAATGGCTTCTAATGCTAAATTTCTCAACAAGATTAAAACTTTAATTTGTACTTAGCAAAGACTATAATAAACAATTTTGTCTTCAGAGGAAACCAGAGGAGGAGACTCATCAGGGAGACAATGAAGCCAAGAAATCTAAACCAGAACCAGCTGTCAATGGTGGTGGTGGTGGGGATCCTGCCCCCAGGGGAAATGAGACTGCAGAAAAAATGGAAGAGGAGGTGGGCAGCTGAGCCAGGAGTCTGGGCTGTGCTTTTTCTTTTATTTCCACCCCCTCTCTGTTCAGGGATGGTTCTGTGCCTGGTAGATGTCCTGGTTTTATTGCCTGCTGGCCTTCCCAAGGCTTCCCAGATGAGAGACAGAATATTCCCAGGGGGCGGGATGCATGTTGTACGGTGGTGCCTGACCCTGTGTGGACTGGACAGATCCAGCTGTGGAGCTTTGTCACCTCTGGGGGGGGACAGAGATGGATTCTGGGAGTTTGAGCTGGGCTGAAGTCCAGCACAGAGTCTTCCCCCAGTTGTTCATTCCCCTGGGTTTTGTTACTTACCCTTGGGCTGCTGCATGAGTTGGTGCTATAAGGCAGTGTCTTTTTTTTTTTTGTTTTTTTTTAAAACAAACCCTTCTCTTCTTTTTTAGACAGAGAAAAGGCCACAAGCAGAATCAGGGGCTGCAGTTGAAAGCACAGTATGATAATTCTTTAACCTTGGACACTCCTCTCCTTACAAGGAAAATGGTTTTGTATATAGTGTATTTTTTCACTTTTTGGCAACTTTTGTATGACTTCAATAAAGATTGTAAGCAAATGGTCCCTGTCTTGACCTTCCTCCTGTGCCAGGTTCCAGCTTCTGCTCCTGGCTGCTCCTCTGGGGTCACTGCTGGGCTCATGGGCCCTTAAGCTTCAGCACTTCCATCCACATCTGCCTTGTGAGGTAGGAGCAGGTGCTGGGAGTGGGCAGTGAATGAAATTTGCTCTGGTCTTGTACAGAAGTCTAGATCTGGTCTTTCTCCTTCTCTTGGGCCACCAACCCTGCTCTCATAGCTGGGGCTGTGTTTGGGGTTGTTCTGGACTCAGCCTGAAGTGGGTTCCGATGGTGCCTGGGGAAGGCTGATAAAGAGCTTTGTACCATCCTGGACAGGGTTGAAGGAGTATTTCTAGCTGTGTTTAACCTTCCCTTGGCCCCTTTGTTCAGGGAGAGCTTGGAGAGAGGGAGGGAGTGTAAGAGCAGGCACTGATGGCTTTGTGCCAGGGCATGGCTCTCCCCTCAGTATGTGCCCAAGGGGGCGTGGGTGCCTGCTCTGGGATGTGTGTGTATATAAAAAAAAGGCCAAGAAGTGAAGAGCAATGGGCTGAAGCCATTTATTAATGCTAGCATGGGGCATGTGAGACTTAGCAAAGCTGGCTGTGGGTTTTGCTGCTTACCAAGGCTGAGCTGTGCATGCCTCTGGTCTGGCCTTCCCTACAAAAGGCTGGGGGTGGGGATGTGCCTGATTGAACGAGCTGAGTGGTAGGAAATGGATTGTGATTGTTCTCTGTGCTGTGTGCCTGCCCCCAAACCACCCTTGGGAACAGGATGAAACACTCATCTGGCTGTGGGCTCAGTCCTGGGGCAAGGAGCAGCCTGAGCTGGAGGCTGAGCCGTGACCCTCAGTGGCTGCTGGCTTGAGTGCCTGCCTGATGCTGCCTATCCTCTCCCTGCCGCCAAAATGCCCCAACCCTCTGGTCCCAGCAGGGATCCTGTTTGCTTCCCCCACCCAGAACTGGGGTCCCAGAGCCCATTGCACACCCAGGCCTGAGCTCCATCCCTGCAGCTTGAGCACTGCTTTTGGCATCTGTTCATCACCTTAACAATTAATAAAGCCACCATTTCCCTCTCCAGCGTGGTGAGGGGATGCCAGGGCTGTTGTGGCAGGCATCTGGCCTACTCCTGGCTCACCTTTGCGGGGGGTTGTGCTGTTCTGGGGGCTCCTGAGGGGGAGGAGGGTCCTCCAGGGCCACAAAGGGGCTGAAGGGGAGGCTGGGGGGCACATGGGCTTGGGTGCTGCCTGTTCCCAGTGATGGCCTGGGGGACTCCTGGGAAAGTTAAAAAGCAGTGTTAAGGGGGAGAAGGGTCCTGGCACCATCCAGCGACAGGCATGGGTGGGAGCCATTCTGTCATGGCACTGGGTGTGCAGAGCAAATCACACCCCTGGTCTAGTGCTGGGGAGGGACTTGCCTGCCCCAGGGGCCCCATCCCCAGCTGCAGCCAAGGCAGCAGTTCCCAGATCTTCCCAAGCTCATACCTCTATCCCTGCTGGCAGCCCAATCCTGACTCCATTCTCCCCTCCCGTGAGAGCTGGAAATCACACTGGGCTGAGACTCTTACCATAAAAAGTTTTGGCACAGCCAGGGCTGATGGCAGCTGGGGGGCCACGGGAGGTGGGAGGATGGAGGGGTGTAGCTGTGGCTCTGTCCGCTCTGTCTGGCATCGCAGCCTCCCCATCTCAGCCTGCAGCTGGACCAGTTCCTCCAAGTGCTGCTGGGCTGCCCATGAGCCTGGGGGACAGGATTTCCTTGCTGTGGGGTTTACGCTCCCCCAACAACCATTTTCCTGGCATCCCACCAGGCCAGTGTTCAGGATCTGGGGGGCCAGGACTCTCCCTGCTCAGTGCAAAGGCCCCACCCTGGGCTGTAGAGCTGCAATCCTCCCTCCCCTGCCCCTTGCCCCTGTTTCCATGAGCCATGTCCAGCCCAGGGGCTCTGATGCTGCAACCCCAGAAGCAGCTGGGGGCTGTGGCGTGCAGATGGGGGTCCCCCTTCCCTGGGACCCATCACCTACCAGCATTGGCTCTCCTCTCCCTCCTGACCTTCAGCGCCAACAGTTCATCTTCCAGACGCCAGTTTTCCAGCTCCACAGCCAGCAGTGCCACATCCAGACCCTGTGTACCAGGGGGCTCTGCTGGCACAGCCGGGGGTGCCTCAGGTACCACCTGTGGAGTCACAGTCCCTGCAGGGAGATGGGGCCAGGGCTGGGGTTGGGGCTTACCCATCCTCCTGCCTCTGTGCTGCCCCGGGGTTCCTTTCTCCAGCACCGTGGCCTCGAGCTGGAGGTGGAGGAGCTGGTCCAGGATGGCCGGGTCGTGCCCTCCGGCGCGCAGGTAGGACAGTCGCAGTGCCCTGACAGAGCCCCAGATCAGCCACCGCCCGGCTCGGCAGGACACGCTGCTGGACGTGCCATCGCCCACCACCCTCACCTGGCCTCGGCAGCGAGTGGCCCCGCGGGTGGCAGGAGGGTGTCGAGGGGGAAGGTGGCCCTGGGTGGGAAAGAGGCAAAGAGGCGACAAGATGGCCAAAGGCCCCTTGATGGAGGGTACCCACCTGGGCGGTCCCGGAGGGTGCAGGTCCCCCTGCAGGGCTCACCTGTGCTGTGCTGCTCCCACCTGCTCGGGCTGGGGTCCCGCAGCCGCCCCGGCCCCCAGAGCCTCCAGCTGCCGGCACAGCCCTGCGGGGTGGGCAGGGCCAGGGGGGCTCAGCACTGCCCCTGTTATTGCATCCCGCACCCGCC
>WBMV01004975.1:425745-460117 GCA_013396655.1 Campylorhamphus procurvoides | reverse complement strand
CTGTTGTTGCACCCCCCCCCCGCCTCCCCACCCCCCCACCCCCGCCGCCAGCCCCTCCTACCCTCCCTCTGCCGCTCCAGCCGCCGGGTCCTGTCCCTGATCTCGGCCACTCGGCGTTCGTGGCTCTCCATCAGCTCCCGCTGCATCCCCCGCGGCGGGACCGGCTGTCTGGGGCGCTGTCCCTGCGGGACGGGGGGCACGGGGGGCGGTGGGCAGCGGGGCCGGGCCCCTCCGGCCGGGGGGGGACCCGTGGGGTGCCGGTGCCCACCGGGCTCGGGGCTCGCCCTACCTGCTGTGCCGGGCTCCGGGCAGCGGGCCCGGCCGTGCCGAGCAGGGCTCTCTCTCGGGGGGTCAGCACGGCCCCCAGGGGCGCCCCCCGAGCCCGCCCCGGACCCCGCTGTCCCCACTGTCCCCGCACCGGGACCGCAGCGGGATCGGGGGGCTGGCGTGGCTCAGCGCGGTTCCCATCCTGGGGCAGCCCGACCTTGCAGACACAGATGGGTAGAAAGGGTGAAAAAAATAAATAATAGAAAACAACCCTCACTTGCTAATATACTTTTCTGCCTTTGGTGAAATAATCCCCAAAGGCTGCCTGCGGGGTGCAGGGGTGGGAGGGTTGCCCCAGCTCAGGCCAAGCTGGATCCAGCCAGGCTGGCTGAGATGCTGTTTCCCAGCACCTGTCCCTGTCCCTGTCCCCGTCCCCAGGTCCGCCCTACCCGGGGGGTGTCCGGCGCTGTTCCCGCAGGCGGAGGGTCCCGGCCCTGCCTGGAGCCGAACACCATATGGGGCCGGGGACACTGTCCCTGTCCTGCAGCCGGGAAAGGAGAGGGGGACGGGATCAGCCCGCGGGGAGAGCGCCGGGTGCGGGCTCAGACCGCGAGTGGAGCCGCTGTTGCTACGCTGGAAAGGGCAGGGCAGGGAGAGCGGCCACTCCCCCGGCCATTCCCACTGGTGACCGCGGGCACCGGAGCGGGGAAAACCTGTCGCTTGGGCACCTGAGCAATCCGCAGAGCACAAGGCGAGGGAGGTCCCGCAGCGCTTCCCCTCCGTGGTGACAAAGCACTCGTTGCCTGGGGGTGTCCCGGGGTGCTCCTTTTCCGCCTTGCAGCAGCTCCCACCTGCGCACCACAGGCTTTAAGACAAGGAGGAACCTCTGTAAGGAGGTGAAACAGCTCCTTCTGCTCCTTCTCCGTTGCCACAGCTGTCCAGGCCCCGCCCGTTTCCAAAACAAGCTCCACACACTTCCATCCTTGCGCCTCTCTCCTTGTGGAGCACCCACGGCTCTTCCCGGGGTGCTGCGGGTCCCCCCCACCTCTCTGCCACTGAACCCACTCCTGGACTCGAAATCTGCTCAGGAAAAAGGTGCTGCTTGGTGTATGGGGCTTTGCTGGGTCAGGTTCACCCAGAGGCTGCCACTGCCACTTCCACTTCCAGCGTTCCACCGATGTTTAAACCCCGCCCAGCCCACAGGAGGGTTGGGGCACAGGAGCCAGTCTGGCATGAAACACAAGATGCTCCCGGTACACACAGGCCAGGCTGGTCCCTCACTCCAGGCAGGGGTTCCTCAGCAATCCAGTTCCTCTGTTCCAAATGGCTGTCAGCACAGATTTAAGGTGAAGGGGATTTTAAACTTACCCCATTTCTTGCCAACAGTGCAAACAGATCTGCATAGTTTGATTTAAAAGAACACAGGAGGTTAAATTTTTAAAAAATGCATAGACTTTTCCAGCCAAAAGCCATATTTGATGGGACCAAAGCAAAGGGACATTCAAAAAGAATGAGACAAGCTGTGAAATGTCTTACACGAGCCTCAGCACTTCCACCAGCATTCCCAGACAGCCCCAGCCCCTGGAGCCTGGTTTCCAGAGGGCAGTGATGAAGAAATGCCTCTCTGCTCCTCTCACCTGGGATTCACTGCAGAGCCGTCACTGTGGGAGCCAAAGGTACAGGTAGCACAGTCACACCTGGTAGTGCTGATCCCTTGGCTGTGGACACAAAGATTCATGGCTAAACATTACAATTTTCTTACACCTGTCCTCTCCGCCTGGCCAGGAGTGGATTAAAAACACACTGGCACAACCTCAGGTCAGCAGGACCAGGGTGTGCAACTCGCTGTGCAACTCCATCCAACCCACTTGCAAACACTGCACAACACCCGAGCACTTTCCAATCCAAAACCTTTGTGCACAAGCTGAACTTACACCAGACACTAAAATAGCTTAGGCCACAACCGAGTTGTTTGTAAAATTCTTTTTAATCTAATAGAAATGTTTTCATGAATTTTTAAAAAAGATTTCAATGAAAACAGCTTTGGATTCAGACATTCCCTTGCCACGTTGTGAACATAAACAGCAGCATTGCACTAGGAACAAGTGACACCGACCGGTCGAGCTTCACCGTTTTGTATGAAGCGGAAAAAAAAGCAAACTGCTTGAGTAGAAGATAATTTCAATTATTCTCTTTAAAACAAAACCCCAAACACAGGCTGTCATCTCAGCATTGTTCTCCCTCTCCCTTCTTAAAGGAAGAGTTCAGCTCCTGCAGTCTGAGCGCTACAGCAATGTTTGCCAAGTGGAAAAATAGAGCGGGAGAAGAAACTGTTTATCCCCAGTGCTACTGAACCCCCAAAGTTGCAGGTCCCTTAGAGGAAAGCTCTTCTTATATAAGAAAGACAATTAGAATTGGCAAACTGATGCAAAATATTTATTCCAAGTTAGTTATTTTTGATGCAGTAGTTTTTCCCCCTCATACAGACTCAATGTGATAGTCACTTTTTAAAATCTGTAAATAATGTTATCAAAATAATCTTAATCTTTGAAATCTCACAAAAAATTTATATTTTACAATCCACCCTGAATATCAAGGCTGCAAGAAGAAGAACACAAACAATTCCTATATCCAAATATTTTACAGCTGTACCCAAAAAAAAGAAAACCACAAACGCCTGGTTAAGTGATGAAGCTCCCCGAGCCGCCAAAAAAAATAAAATAAAATAAAATATTCATGTTATTAGCATTAATTTAACATAATTAGAACTTCAAAAGCCATTTTGTCATCGACAATGATTGTTTTAGCACACCGTTACCGCGCGGCACTGGGCAATGCGGCGGCACTGTTAGAAGCTTGTTGTTGCAGAGATCAGTCAGCCACTTGTGTCCTGCTCACACGACTGAACTTGTGCACTGCCCCACAAGGGATTTCTGTCAAAATTTGCTAGCTGCACAAACTTCTAGTAAGCATTAGGGCAAAACCAAAAGAAAAAGCTAAAGAAGCCAATTTCTCTCTTCTTTGGGATACAATTATTTCCCTTGTGCATGAAGTATCAACAACAAAAGAAAAAACTGAACAGACTGGAGACAGAATAAAATCTGTTTAGTTTATACAACCCCAAACACGTGTTGAACTATGAACTGAGTTTATTGGGTTGGTTTTATTTATTTTAATTTCATTGTGCCCAGTTTCAGGCATCGTCATCTGATGTTTCACTGCTACTGGTTTCTGTGTCCGAGTCCTCAATCTTTGTCTTAAAAGTGCTTCTCCAGTGGAACAACAGGCTGGAGCCGCGGCCCTGAAGAAATCCATTCTTCCCAAATCCATTTCTTCTTCGCTGTAGGGATGAAAGCAAGTTTTAAATCAAGTAAAAACTGTGGACAGTAACTGTCCTTAACCATGTGTGGACACAAATTACACATTTAACTGCGTGTACACACACTCTGCATGGATAGTGCAGAATCATCAATTCTACTACAGTCTCACTTCAATTCTTTGCTTCTTGAACATCCTTAAGAAAGACCCCACAGAAGACTTGTCCATGGGAAGGGAGAGGGACAAGCAGAGTCACAAGCGGCAATGTAAACATACCTGCTCTGATTTAATCTGGAACTCTTTGAGCTCATCCTCCGTGAGGGGAAGGTAGTTTTCATCATTTTCAGGATATTCCTGCCATCCCATTTCTTTCAATAACCTGATCGTGGAGAAGATAAAAAGGGCATGGGAACTAAAGCAAGGGAACAGTGGCAAAGGAGAAAACACTTTGTCCATGAAGCATGAGGTTTTGTATAAAATCATCCCAAATTCACCACAGAATCTTCTCTATCAGAGAACACTTCAACAATCTTTTGTGTTTACCCATCATTTTTCAATGCCTTTTACAAATATTTAACCATCAGCAGTCCTGTATAATGGGTACATAACCAGCCCGGCAGAAGGCAGGGATAAGAAATTCCAACCCAAGGACACTGAAGGAGGACATGAAGCAACCAAACCAGTATCACAGCTCAGAATCTCCTAAACTTCACTATCCACTTGCACCAGATGCTCACAGTGCTTACTCACTGATGTGAGATACCAGGCAAATATTTTCTTAACTCTTCTCCATTTCTACAGCATGTAAATCAGCACAGGAGTACTCTAAATGCAAACAGAAAGTGTGGTGTGTCCTCAAACCATTACATTTAGGACACCTGCTTGTAAATTAACAACAATCCCACAACGTTCATGCTGACTCCCAATGTGGGCAAGTAAATACCTGGGCAGCATTAACAGATATGGATGCGCCACTAAAACAGCACTGGAATTTAATTACAGACCTTGGTAAAGCCTTGGCTCACCTGTCAGTGGTGTCTTGTTTTACTTTCAGTAAGACTCCACCCAGTCCAGCACTAGCTAGAAAGCCCACACACCTCCTGCTCTATACACACACAGCTACTGCTGCTTCCTCAAAACATGGTTTTCTTTGAAATAGTTTCCCTCTCCTCACACAGCCCAGGGACTCATCCTCCCTTACTTCAGAGACTTTATTTTGTTCTTTACTCACCTGTGTTCTGCTTCCAATGAATGGGAGAGGTTTTCCCCCTCCTCTGGCAATGGGAGAGAAAGCCCATTCTGATGGCAATTCTCTTCCCAGTTTTCCTTTGGTTCTGGTGTGCTGTTGCTCTCCATCTAAAGAAAAATAATAGCATCAAAGTGTGCTCGCACAGGCCATTCCAACAGCACAGTTCCAAGTTCAACCTTCTGCCTTTGAAAGCCCAGCCAAGCCTTTCACCTTGAGCCAGTGTTTTTTACAGAGCCTGACTGATAATGGCTGCAGCAACGTGGACCTGGCTGCAACAGGACAACACAGCACGAAGGACGTTTGGTGGACTGTGCTGCTCTGCTGAGGGAACGAGTGCTGGCATTACAAAGCCACCACCAGTGGCTCCAGAGTGACAGCAAAACTATGAAAATCAAATGCTCTTAAGGACACACTTTACATACACTTATGTATTCAGGAGTCTGGATCGAGCCTTTGAGGCTTAAGCCACACTCCTGCCCCTTTCACAAGCACAGGGTAGTTCTACTCTCCCATGAATGCAGTTTAACAAAGAAGCAAATTAAGATGTCAAAATATGTTGTTGTTCCTCTCCTTAGAGAATCCTTGCAAAAATCTAGATTACCTTCAACAGCTGTGACCTTCCCTTCCACCTCATTTGTTACTTATCGCATTGCAGATCTCCCTGCATCACAGTGCTGTACACTGCTTCCACTGGCATGTGTGCCAGGGTGTCATTCCCTTCCTCCTCCACAGCATGAATTACATACCCTGCTCAGGGTTTTTTCAGTCCCCATCTCCTTAAATAATAATGATCATATTTACAGCAAGGACAGTGATCTTACATCATCCAGCTTGTCACATTCCCTGTTCTCTGTGATCTCCCCATTTCTATCATCTTTCAGTGCCTTCAGGAATTCGCTCTTTTTATCAGTGGTCCGGCGCATCAGCTTCGTCAGGCGTGAGGAGCAGATCTCGATGGGAGGAGTGGTGCTGGAAGGACTCTGCACAGGGAAGGGAGAACACAGAATTTCATACTGTGTTGCTGCAAAGATGGGCCCCTCTTCAATGTCTGTGCTTACACCTTTTAAGCACTTATCAGTTCTTTGGGTGGCTCTTAACCCCTCAAAAAAACCAATCTAACACCAAATTCCCATCAAAATACTGACTGATGTTGCATATTCACATCTCCCCTTACCAGCACACTGTTCTCCCATCTAACATTATCAACTCAGTTTTTTTTTCCCCTCAGGAGTCAATTCACATGGCCGTGAATGTATTTGTTTTGTTCTTGGCAATATAACTCTCCCAAGCAAGCTGGACCCTACAACAGACTATTAAGGCAGAAAACTACATGCAAGATTCCTGCCCTACAAAAATTAAATAAAGGAGATTAGACTCAGTTCAAATTTGTCTTAAGTCATCCTGACATTCTACCCTGAAATTAAGGTAAGGGAAGGTAATCTCCTTTCAGGGAGTGGTCACATCCTTAACTAACCACAACCGGGTGTGAGACAGGCAGCCACAGCCTGGAATCCTCCCCTGGAGAGCAGACTGCCAACTCTTGCTCTGTACACTCAGCCCAGATGGTTCAGTGTGGAGCCAGACACAGTCAACCCTGGAGCCTGTGGGAAATCTGCTCAGCTCAATGCACGAACCCAAGGAAATCTCCCATGCTGTTCCATGGCATTTAAGCTTTCTTAGTTATTTGGGATCTGGGATCCAGGCACAGCAGTTGCCTTCTGGCAATACTCCAGCCATGATCCTGCAATAGGATCATATTGCTAACCAAGGTGAGTTTTCATTTTAATCCATGATTTTGACTGGACACACAAAAGAAATCCAAGAAAATGTTATGGGAAAGTTCCTGATATCTTAACCCCAGAGTTCATGTTTGGCTACTCTAAAACAACGAGGAATGTAACCATTATTATGGATACCTGACCTAGAATCTTCAATGCAAAACCACTCTTTTCCTTCATGTAATTGCTTTGATTTTTTTCCCCTCAATATTAAAACAGTAAAATGTCCTGAAGTCTGTAGTGTTTTTTACCCCACATACTTTTCAAGCCGGGGGGGAAAGTTGCAGGCATTTCAAAACAAATCTCCTTTGCCAAGAATTTTTATCACACTCGCCCTGCTCTGAGCAAAGATCAAGGCAACTAGAACAAAAACAAGGCAGCAACTGCTGCTTTTATTTCTAATGTCTGTTGCATGGGAAACACTGGTGTGAAATAAAGCCTGCAGGGAAATGCAGGCTGGAAGTAATGCCTAACAGGAAACATTTCTCAGGCAGCCTTCTTGGATTTTGCCTAATTCAACACAGTAAGGAGCAAATCACCAGTTGTAACAGACTTCACAAGGGACTGTGACTATCAGGATAAAAAGCCAACACAGTACTGAAATTAAGCTCTCAACAGAACAACTTGTCTGACAGCAGTGACAAAAGGTAACAATGAACAAAGGAGACTAAAATTAGATGTCTTCTAGTAACTTGGAATACTCTACTTGAACCCTTTGCTAGTGGTTGTTTTAATCTTCAATAAGATGTTGAGGTACTAGAACTCAATTTATACACATCAGGGGAAGACAGTTATAGCTAAAGTTTAGAAACAACAGATTTCTGAATGGGAATTAATTTCACCTCAGTTCTGGTTTCACGCATCATTTTCTGTAGAAGTGTTATGTTTTACAGAACATTCTCTTTTAGCACTAAAGGAGTACAAGTAGTCATTTTTGGCATCTTCTCTAATGGAAGTTTAGCCCTTTGACTGAAACATTAAGGCATCTCTGTTTTTTAGTGCCTTTTTTTTTTTAAATGAGAGGACTGTGAACCACCTCAGATCTGTTCTGATGTCAGTCTATGTATCAGGGATAGCTACTCTTACTGAAAAGTAACCCTGAATAATTTTAAGAATTCTGACTGTTGTAACTTGGTTATCTTAGGCTGGCTTGTGGGGATATGGGATCATTGTTAATTGGCACTCCTTTAGCTTCCAGTGCACTGTGGTCTTTTAAGAATAAGGGTGCTATTTTCATGACTACTGTAGGAGGGGCACTATATTTGAGAAACAAGAAGACAGCAATTATTTGTACTAGTCCTGGGGAGCCAGGATTACTGTACTATCTGCTGGCCACAGTCCCGTGTTTTCATCTTGTAAGTCTCCAGCAGACTGTTTTTCTTTCAATCTACAAGTGTCCAATTTTAGCTGGGAGGAATTTTTAAGCTCTTTTTGTTTAGTTGATTGACACTGGTAATACAAGAAGTATTCAAGGAAGTCCTACTTGCTGTGGGAAAAACCCAGCTGCCCATCCCTGCTCTCAGGTTAGTACCCCACACCTTCACTGACTGAAGCTTCACACAAGATCTCCCTGGGAGGGTGGGTGAAGGAGAAACTGGTATGTATGATACGAAGTGAACACACCCCTCTGTATCTGCTGAGATGAAACTGACATATTTATACTGCAAAGGTGTCCACGCTGTGCATTACAAAAAAAAGAAAGCAGAACAAAGAACTTGGTCTAAAGACAGACAAAGCAAGGTAAGGGAAAGGAACAGAGTGTAAGATCTATTTGTCAAAGTGGCAGGTGCCTGCTTGTTAACTATTGCCTTTAATGACTGCTTGCACACTCAGCTGTGGCTAAGGCAGGAAAGTGCAAGCTGCTGCAAAGTAAAGCCTGCAAAGCAGAAAATCATGAAGATGACAAGGCCTTATTTTAGAAGTAGTATTTGTAAAGCAACAAGACAAATGCACAACTAGGAAAAAAACCCACTTCTACACTTAAAACATGATCACACTGATTTCAAATGTCGTGAACTGTCACTTACCACAGCCTGTTTTATTTTTGTTCTTTTTTTTCTTGTGTTATGTCATATGTGTTACTGCTGAAATATTAATAGATTTGTATTTCAAGGTTCTCTCCATATTTCAGACCAAAACCAGGGGCAAGTCAGTTTCAATCTTGGCAGTTTACCTCCTTCCAACACCAAAATTAAAAATAGACACTGTAGCTGAAGTCACATGTACACATGTTAAACTCCTTCAGCCCCCTCAGAACTCATTGCCTGTGCTGTTGTTCTAGAAAAAGGAAATTAGGCAGATCACCTTCCTTCCCCTTCTTTTCCCATACTGAAGAACATCATGGGAATCAATTTACCTATCTATTCACATCAGTTCTTGGTATCTGCACTTGGATAACACCAAGTCCATACATGTCTAGTTACACAACACCATTTAAAGCATTAGTACTTTTGAGTGTTTTTAGTGGAGGGAAATTCTAATACATTTGAACAAATACCAATGGCTTTACCACCAGGTAAACCACATTTTTCTTTCTTTTAGTGTATCAGAGATGTGCCAAAACGTGCTACGACTGTACAAGTGAGTCATCCCTCATGGGTGCAAAGGTAGGTACCATGTAAAGAGAGGGCCTTATCATGTTTGAGCTATAGAAGGTGATGGTGATAAAAGTTCCCACCCTGCCCCTAAGCCCAATCCCTTACCTCTTTGGGAGAGGTGAGGACTGAGCCACTTGCCAGTACCGCTGGTTTGGTTACAGACACTGGACTGGTAAAGGCAGAGTCACGGGTGGAGGAGAGCGAGCCTGGTTTATGTTCACTTCTGTTGGCTTTCCATGGGCTTGGCTGCAGTGAAGAGAACACAAAATACAGGGGAGTTAAATGGTAAGACACAAGTAGGAGTTGTTTGCAAGTATTGAAATAAATAAACAACATTACATTGGCTGGTGTATGAAATTTTTTTCTCCCTCTCCAAGAACAGTCTCAACAAGTTTACCTCAACAACCAGCATTCTTCCCCCAATCACACACAACTCTGTTTCATGGGCACCACCCTCCAGTAACAGATCATTAAGAGCTCAAAGATAAAATCCAGCATTGCCCTTCATTAACTAGAATCATCACCAAGTAATGCAGTTCATCTTACAGCTACCCACGGATGGGAAATAAAAAAAATCCCAGCTAAATTCACATTTCTTAGGGGAACACTGCATGCCACAAAGAAAGGCCTCCAATCACTTAACAGGAAGTTCCCCTGTGCGAGGACAAAGCCCATCAAGAAATATTTCTGTCCAGGGTGAGACTGAAAATTATTTATTTTCTAGAGTGCTGAAAGTGTCACACTAATTTACCAACAACAACAAATGAAAAAAGAAAAGGAAAAAGAGGCAAAACCAGCCAGTTTGTTACAGTGCGGGAGCATTTGCTGTTTGGCTCTGGATACTCTGCAGTATCCCTGCAAATACACGGGCCATTTGGCAGAGACTTCAAGATAAGTTTTTGTTACTTGGAATGTTATTCTTGAGGCTCTCTTATCAGCCAAGGACAAACACGGTGAAGTGAGAGTCTTTATAAAAAGAATCCTAACAAGAAAATTGTATTGACTAGCACAAGAAGTAGACCTATCAGGACATTAAAATATACAGACTCCTTTAACCCCTTGCACTTCTGAAGCCAGCTCCAAGTCACTACTAAAATAACCGAGATGCAACAAATCTTACAACGTGCCAACAAAGAAAGCAAAGACCACTATTTCAGCATGTTCTCAGTGCCCACTGGGTTATTTATTATTACGTATGTTTTAAAATAAATACATTTTTATGGGGGGGCCACCAGCATTACTCTTCCACAACAACTTAAAAACAAGAGCATCCTACATTATCAAAGGGATTCTATGGCATTCACAGCACACATTACAAACACTCCCTTCAAACCCCTGGAATATCCTGATCTGTGCAATATTGCCTGTACTAAAATTAGGGTGCAATATGACTACAACAAAGTTTCTCTCTGCAGTTCTGGGGTTGCTCTATTTCATTCCCAGCTCTCAGCTGCCCACTGCTGTTCTCTTGGCTTCCACAAAGGGGCAGCTCAGACAGATCCTAAGACAGACCCCTCTGGCTTTCCTAGGGAGGCCCAGTATGATGTTTGTGGAGTGCCTGACTGTGAGCTATTAGCCAACCCAACTGGTCAAGAAAGAACACGCTTGTTCCACTGCCAGCAGTGCTCTTCCTTTCAAAACTACTTTGTACAAGTTGACAAAATCATTTTTCATTCAGTTTTCCTGTGACAGTTTTCCAGTACTGCTGACTTTTTGGAAAGGAATATTTTGACTCCTCTATTCCTTTATGCACTGCAATTCCTGTACAACTTACTTGAAGTCTTTGGAATAATGCATCCTACCATAGTTGTTTTATGACGGTGCCTTTAAAAAAAGGCATCAACGTACACAGTTTTTCTGGCTAAAGATATGTTGAAATCTCACTTTTTGGTTTTGCCAATGGTCACCATTCATTAACAAAAGCACTGTTGTTGACACCAGCACACAGTTCTTACCACTGCAATCCCCACCACTGAGGAACACCACACTGCCCCAGCAATCAGAGCACCATGTCAGTGCACAGACACTTAAAAATTAGTAGCTAAATCACTAAGTACATATTTACGTCCTGGTTAATGTCACTGATCTCTTGGGCTACACATCAAAAGTCAATACCTTCACTAGCCAAAGAGCATTTCCTACGTTATCAATACTGTAATATTTTAGGTATGAATCCAGGTGTAGTCCAAGCCCACAGACTGGTTCAGTGCAGTAAAAATTTAATTAAAAGAAACTCAGGCAGCTACCATTCATTACATATTGTGATAATCTCTGATTTAAATATAGATACACAATCTGGAATGCAAATGTGCTACGTAACATGTAAAACAAGCTAACAAAAAAATCCCTACCACTATTTTTGATGGAAGCTGAACTTCCAGATCACAGCCAGTTTTATTCCAACTGTGAGCACTGATTAATGTATTCTTTTTATCTGAAGAATCAAAACCTACATAGTCTAATTTCAGAACACAGTTAGGAAAAGTTTACAAGAGCAGCTCTCCTAGGCTGAATGAATGAAAAACCTCTGTTCATGGGCTTTAGATGCAGCTACAACAAATGCAACAGTGACTTCACAGCAGGGAGCGACTTGCTGTACAGTCATTGTTGCATTTGTCAGCTACTTCTAAAGCAGTTATATTAATTAACCAGATTTTTATGCCCAAGTACTACAATATCAAGCAACAGATGTATCAAGACCAGCAGTAACCACAAACATTTCCATAGCTTGCAGAAGAGCATCTTCATCTCTCAATCTCTACACTGGTACAGCACTAACTCTCAGACCTCAAAAATTATCTTTGCACATAAGAGTAACTAAAAAAGCTGTACACATTCTGGTTCACTAAAATTCCATTTATTTTGAGCCAAAGAGACAATCCAACAGTCTGGTCAGAAACTCTACCTTTGGCTTTTTACTTGAAAGACCACCCAAAACATCCAGACTAAAACCAGGTCAGACTATTTATGCACATGTATCAATGAAGCTGTAATAGCAAAACCAAAAGCCACAGGAAGCCCAGTCCATCAGAAGCTGCATCATGTTTAACTATTCCAAATGAGAATATATATGAACTGAAGACTCTACGTGGAATGAAAAACTCCTTATTAGTACTTTTTCAAATGGCTTAATTTATCCCATCTCACCAAGAAATACATCAGCTGTCAAACCAAAAGTTTAGACAAGATTATTTGATAATAATTTTAACTATTACAATTTTTCCTGTAGCGGGCAGAATTTAACTTGAATTAATTTCATAAGAAATTTATGAAAGGGAAAGAAGCTCTAAACTTGCTTTCCTACAAAAAAAAAAGGTGTTAAATCTTTTCTATTTTTCTTTTAAGTAGGACAAATCTAGTCTAATCACAGGGAAGATTTTGTTGGAATGTTGCAGTCAGCATTAGTAATTAATATATTGTAGAACTCCAAGTATTTGGACACCTCTTTAAAGTGCAACCTAATTTTTTTTTTTGGCTTTTTAAGTACTTTCTCTATCAATCGTACAAAGTTTCTATACATGTAGATTCTCTGGAAAAACAGGCAAAATTAAGCCTAGAACTAAGAAATAAACAAAAAAAGTATTTGTTTTTTTCCAACACTCCTAAATTTCCTTCAGTAAAAGAACTACAGCACCCATTACTTTTCCAGGTTGTTTTTAAGGCTCAACTAAATTACATCTGAATTGCAGGATGTTACAATCTAATCTGATCTTAGCCCCAATTGTGTTCTGAACACATCAAAGTACTGTAACCCAATAAAGATTTTTCAAGGCAGTCACGTGAACAGCTCAAGCACACGGCAGCACACATTCCACCTCTCCAGCACTGCCTGTTTTGTCTTATTAAGATAAGGTTTTGTCTAATGCATGAGGACACATCCACTCAAACAGACTTCAGTGTAGTCAGAGGATAGTTCTCCCTATGGACAAGACCAAAAGGCATTCTAACAGAGAATGACAATTTTAGTAATAAAAAGACCTCTACTGTAAAAGTGACTACCCCACAAACTACTAGATTCCAACTTCTGCTACTTGTTGGGGGGTTGATTCCCTTGTTCTGCAGTTCACTAGCTTGGCTGAAATCCCCTGTACCTTGGAAGGAGGAGCTGCGGGTTTAGGAACCAGATTTTTGTAGACACTTGGGACAATGGTGGTGGCTTTGTTGCCATTTGCCAGGTGAGAAACTGGTGATGTAAATGCAGCTGAGAAGGCGGCGGAAGGATCCTCTTTTGAAACCTTTTTGATGACCAGCATCTTGGTAGGTTGCTTGGCACTAGGGGGGTTTTCTGTAGAAATGAAACAAGAAATTCTGAAAAACAATGTTCATTTTCAGAACAGCTTCAGTAAACTGCTTCAGTTCCTCCCCTCTCAATCTTAAATGATCTGATTCTGAGACTGCCATCAGCTGCTCTTCCATTTCAACTCTGAGCAAAGATACTGGATATGGATGTTAAAGTTCAATCTTTTCTCATTTAACCACAACAGCTCCCTTGATGCTAAAAGGAAAAACCCCCAGTGACATCAGCTAACAGCCTTGCACCATTCTACAGGAATCAGAAGATAGGAGCCTTTTTTGAGCAACCATGGATTAGCTTTGTTAATTCACTAACTGCAAAAATACATTAATAACTTATACTTCAAAAGACACAGTGCTTTTACAAACAAGCACAATTAATGGTTCTTAGGCCAAATCAGCACATTTCCAGGAGCATAACAATTTAAAAAACAGTAATGGTATGAACAGCTAAACCTTCCATAAATAGTAATTGTCATTATTTTTTGAGAAGAATAACAGCTACCTTACAAACATGCAAAAAGAACACAACCCAATACTACTGCAGAAGTGGTTTTGAGTTTCCTTTGAATTTGTACTATTTACAGTATCTGACCCAACTAATCTAACCAGATTATTAACAAACCTGTATTCAATTGCTAGAATTGGTACCTTGTTTCACTCTTTTTTTTTTAAAGGCATAGATTCACACACCACATCAGGATCAAAAGCAAGGCTGTTCTGAGTTAAAAAAAATATCACATAAACCCAAACCACAGAATGATGACAGTTTTGCTGTATTTCTAATATGACGATCACAAGTCAGGAACTAATGTCCAGTTCACTCCAATCTGCTCTGCCCTTCAAGAGATGTCTGTGTGAAATTGTAACTGCAGCATGACAGGAAGCGAATGCAGAACAGGGACAGTGCTGCCACTGGCAGTTCTTTTATGACAAGACAAGCACAGTTTCAAGTAGACAAAAAGGCCAAGAGATTAGTGAAGACTGTGGGAGGAAAACAACAAAGGACAGAAAGCAGCAAACTGTCTGCTTCACTTAAGTCTTGAAAATACTTTCGCGTGAAAAAAACTAGCATTTAAACACAGGTTACAACTTTCTGCTTCAGCATCAGCATTCTGTACAGTGACCTTTACCTACCCCATACTCCAGAAGGTGTCCCTAAAGGTTTGTTCTGGTTGGTTTGTCTTCCAGCTTCTGGATTCAAAGATGGCTGTAAAAAGACAATGCAAATGAGTGTATCGTTATATTGCATATAACAAAAAAATAATCAGTACTAACATAACACTATGTTTCTAGAAACTCAGAGTACAGGTGGATTTCTCTGAACAGCACCTCAAGTGGAAGAGAGTGCTTTGTCACAAGACATCTGAAAATCAAGTATCTATTCTCCTTGGTTTCTGCTATATTTCCAAAGGAACTACCAGAGGGTCCAGGATAGGCCCTTTAGTCCTCTATTACAATTACGCAGATTCTACCAGCCAATACACACACAAAAAAATTTAGGTATTTCATCAAGAGCTGAAAATATGAAGTAGAATCCACAACATCAGTATATGAAGAATCTAGCCTCCTTTCTCAAATATTTTTATACAATAACTATGCACTAGCCAACTAATAAAAACCGCACCAAAAGCACAACTAGATTCCTAAAGTAAAGTAATACATTTACTGACAAAAAAAGTACTACATTTAAATTTTTGTTAAGCTTCAGAGTCCACTTTTTAGGACAATCCTGCATGCAGACTCAGTGCTCTCTGCAGACTTACCTGTGATTCAGTATCAGAATTCAACTTGGTGGAACAACTATGGACACGGCCAAGCTCAAAGCAGAGTACAGAAAATCTAAGCATTCAATGACAAGTGTTTCTGATTAGCTATATCCTCTTCCCCTGTCCCATATAACCTCAATTCAAAATACAACCGTCTTTTTCCTCTTTTTAATGAATTCTTCATATGTCAGTTACTATGGTGACAGCATAAGCTTCTAATAATGAGCATCTGAAATACTAGGTATTCCTGTTCTGTAAGAGTTAGGAAAAAATGTCACACCATAGCAGAAATTCCTGCCACAGTCCCTAGAAATTCTTCTGTTTCAGTGCTTCATTTTTAGTTAAAGGTCAGTTTTATAAGCAGGGATGCTCACACCACAGGAGGACTTAGACTAACAGCCTGCTTTGCAGACCTCTTAGGACAAGTGCTGCCATTGTCAGCCACACAGGCCTAACAGCTATGTACTTAATCACAGCATCCAGCAATTTCACCACTATGGCAAAGACAATACAGGAGTTATTCAACAAAACTTGCTGCTAGCCAGCATGTGGTATATCTTAAAAATTAGGGAAATAATTAGAGAAGAAACAGCCATTTGTTGGGGAAGGCACTCATCAAGGCACTGGAGAATGAAGAACATGGAAGAAGGATTTAGACCAAGATGAATGACAACAGTGCATAGTCGCAAATGTTGTAATACTTCTGTATTTCAACAAGTTTTTCTGTCAGTCAAAAGCACAGGCTTACAGAAATCCTAAATTACAGTATTATTGAGAAATCAGGTAAGAGAAGTCCATGCTCCAGCTTTATTGCTGCTGTCTAGGTGTTAACCACCCTGTGATGCTCCCACTCCCAGCAGAAGCAGCTGAACAAGAGCACGCAATCACTTCCCAGGCACTACACGGGGAAAAAAACCAGCAGCTTAAATCAAACTGCCTCCTGTGGCAATTTAACTGTAGGCTCTGGATTTTGGCCTGAAGCAGCTGTGGGCGTTCATGTACTTCACTCCAACTCTTAGCTTCCCAAACAGAAGCAGTGCCATCAAACTGTCACAGCAATTTCTGCTGTATATAGCCTTCCAGGGACAAATGCTGAATAAGACAGCAGAAACCTCCTGATGATGATACACCACAAATGTGCACAGTATCACCAGAACCTCTCATTACAGGAAGCATCAATGGCTCTAGCATTGAAGGTGAAGACAGAGGAATTGCATTAGGTAAAGGGTATGAATTACCAGTACCTTACAGATGATATTGTTCTTTCTATACTGGTCAAGATAAGCCTAGAGACAGCAAGAAATAGATGTAAAAATAAAAATGTGGTCTGATAATAAAATCCTCTTCAGGGGTCAGGAGAAATAAAACTAAATTGAAAAGAGAAAGCAGAAAAGGTTTGTGCATCTCAAAGCATTAGCAACCTCAAAGCATTAGCATTAAGGGATGTACGTGGTAAGGATGAAAGCTGGAAATCCAAATACAATTTGATAAAGTTGGAAAAACTAAAGATATTGCAGTAAAAATAGAGCCAGGATGTAAGAGACTATCATACTGATAATACCACTTGTATCAGAATGCTGAGTGAGGAAAAAGTTGAAGAACTGGAGATACTGATGGAAGAAACGGCTCAAGAAATCCCAATCCACAGAATAAGTGAGAGGAAACGCCTCTGATAACAAAATACTGTTCCAGATGATTCAAGACAGATGGTTGCAAAGGTCTAAGCATGTCACGAACAAGATTGGGAAGGTTATCACAAACACCAACATGTACCACAATACAGGAAGACTGAAGATAAGCTGAACAGATGCACTTAAGAGCAAAAAAAAGGCTTTGTTAGCAAAGCCACAAAGTCAATCTATTCTTCCTTTGTCACCTTAACAGGTTTTGCTGAAGACTTGGCTTGTGTGTTACAATGCCTTCAGTTCACAATTTGGCAAAATATATATATCAAAACCTATAATCCAACAGGTCATCAAGTCCTGAGGACTTTGGGTATCAATTAGCATCCTGCCAGTGCTGGAATTATTTTGTTAAATTTGTTGTGATCTCAAACATGGAATGGAATGCAATCCTAGATCCTCAGCACCTATCAATGCTAATAAAAATGAGATCTGAAAAGCCACTTCTCACAGCTGCCACTTCTAGTGAGAAGCTACACACTTACAAAGTCTTCTTCCTCAAACTGCAAATGCTCTTTATCTTCCTTCTTCTCCTCCCTGGATTCAACAGGCAGCTTTTCTTGAAAGGCGGAACTTTTCCGAGAATGGAAGTTGCCATTCCAGTGGCGATGAACTCCAGTTCCTCCTCCTCCACGCTGGCTCGCACCATCATGGCCCCGTGAGGGACCATGCCAGCCAGGCTGACTGCCAGAAAGCCCAACATGAGCTCCTTTAGAAACACCAGAATCTACAGAATCATGGCGGAGAAGGGACGGCTGATGCCAGCAGTCTAAACAAAAGGAGATAAGGATGCAAATAAAATCAACACAGCATGCAGAACACTGGAAATATCAGGCTGTTTTTCTTGTTGTTCAGACAGTGTTCACTAAGTAACTACTGAGCTGAACTTACTCAACTACTGCGTGATTGTATCAGAAAACAAGCTACACAATGCACATACAGCTACCATGAAAACCCCTTACGGCCTGAGCACGTGGCATGGGAGAAGAGAATAGCACACTTCCTTATAGGATGTTTTGAAAATGTACAGTTTAGGAAAATGCTGTTTATATTCTGCAGAATTCTTCATTCTGTGGAACTTTAAAAAATGCCTGCTCTCAGGCTGCATTCTGACCCTTCTCACTCACCTCCCGCAGTTCGGAGGGGCCCATTATTGAAAAATCCATCGGAAGAGTTGTGTCTCCTGCGGCTCACGCCAAAGCGGCCCTCTCCTCGTGGAAGATGCTCTCCATGTTTCTCAAAGGTGGCTGCAGGGGACTGCAGAAAGTAAAAAGTGACATAAAGAAGCATTCATTCAGACACCCCAGGAGCCTGTCAGTCCAGCAGTGGCATTTTGTTGACTGAAAAAAATCCACCAAACCCCACATTTCTGTATGAGTTTTCAACATGGCATCCATATTTGCATTGATTAACCAACATCAATGAGCAAGGATCTGATCAGAATGGCACACAAATCCACACATCTCATACAGAACCAGAGAGAATCTAATACACTAACCTTACCAGCAAAAGGAGGTGATCTCTATTACTGTTACCTTGGTTGATTGCGGTGTTGAGAAGTTAAGCCAGGCAGGAACAAAGTCATGCTGCGCCATTTAGGTCCAGTGTCTCCCTTCAATAAAATGAGGCATCAAACCTCATGGCCAGGATCTGTAAATGAAGAGAACACTCCCTGTCATCTTTTCCAAACTGAAATAATAATACAATTTATTTCCCAAAGCTCATCCTATGCAAATAGGAGGGGAAAAGTGATGCAGTTTTTTGTATCATGCTTGAGCACTTTTTCTTCTCATGCTGATTTCATTCCTCTGATCAAAACTGGTAAGAACTTCAACATTCCCAGTCACTTCCTGCTTACAATTAACACACCCCTGAAGTTCATGACAGAATGGGTATGGAGGTGGGAAGAAAGAGGAACAAATGGCAGAGAAAAGCCATACAATACACAGACAAAAACATGAGAGAATCTGGGGTACAATCCTTCACTGCCTCATAATCTACAAAGGAGTGATCACTGCATGTTTTATTCCAGAGGCTGTAAATCAAGTATGACAAACCAGTGATGTTAAGAGACACTCAGAGCAACCAGAGACCTCAAAGACAAGTGTACGTCAGCTCCTGCACCCCCAAAGTGGCTCCCATGCACCAGGGAATATCCTGTGCTGACACTGCTTTCCTAGCTAAGAAAGCAAATGATGGGGAACAGAACACAAGCTGCTGGAAGGATCTTAATGGAAGTTCAACTGAAGACCAGCTGAGGTGTCTCACCAATCCAAAAGAGAATTGTTCTTTCCAACATACCATAACAATTTTCACTGCTCAAAATGAGGAACATGGCATTGCTCTGTGTAACTGAATTTCACCTTTCTATGGAAGTTTTTGCTTTATTTTTCAATTTTATCTACAAACAAGTCAACATTGTATTAGCAAAGAAATAAGTACATCTGACCACTTACCCTGAGTTTGGGCTCTGCAGTCCAATGTCCTCAGTTTGTGTACTTCAGTGACCTCTGGGTTCCTTCCTTCTCCAGTATTCTGGAAGGCCAGCCTTGAGGCAATAGTGCGTCTCGAAGCAGAGCACGAGAGGCCGCACTTCGTGCCAACTGTGCCCTTCACTCCCTCAGCTGCTCATTTTAACCTCTCTTTGCACTCTCACTACAAAAAAAAGATACCTAAGAAGGTAATTTATATTTAAAAAAGCCACGCCCACGTTCACCTCATTAAATTTCCTCTGGTCGTGGTAGTACAGAAGTCAGCCTTTACATTACAAAAAGGTTTGTCAAGTCTGCATGACAACATTCAGAGCAACATCATGGTTAATACTGAACAGATACACTCAAGGCTGCTGGACAGTTCATGATCTGCAGCAGATCAACCTAAACACTCTGGAAAAAGGATGTTACATAAAAATGTTTGCCCTAAATGCTGAGATCTAACCAAGAAGCATCTGCCCAAGTGCTCTTAAAATATAAACTTCATTTTTATCACATACATCTGCTAAAAAAAGGTAAAGTATTTTTAAAAAACGAATGTTAAGATATACTCTGGTCTTCACGTAACTTGGTAAATGCTCCACAGAGCTAAGCACTACTTGATATAAAGCTCAGAAGCAGGCACAAATATTTTCCCCGTTTTTCACCATTTACATGCTGAAACATAGGTCACATGAACCAAAAAAGTCAGGTCCAAAAATAATCTCTTCTACTCTATTTTTTGTAGATTGGGTGCTGCTTTTAAAGGGACACAATTATTCCACAAGAGCTTCTTGTTCTACAGTGGAGAGTTCACTTCTGGGTCATAGTCCTCTTCCATCAAAGAGGGGAGACAGGAACTGTAGTCACTATAAAAAAACCAAACAAAATTCCATCAATACAAGTGGCATAAACATGACAAAGTATGACTTAAGAGAAGAACAGAAAGAGAAACAGAGCAACTATAGTGCAAGTGCCAAAAACTATTTGATCTCTGATCAAAACAAAACCTGAAATAATCTAATTAAAAAAAAGTCCCTGAAAAGGGCATTTTTATTTTTAAATGAATCACTTCCCTGATTTAGTTCACAAAAGGGCAACAAAACCAAGCTGAATCAGAATAAAGGGAAGAGTGGAGAAACTGCTTGCAGCTGACGAAAGCGATTGCACACCTCGTAGCAATTTTAAATCCTGCTGCTAAAATAATGAGACTCCAGGCAGCAGGTAGGCTTGGCCATTCCATATGCCTCATCTCTATGTGCTCACATCATTTGTAACCTGCTCCAATACAGCCAGAGTCCCCTCTCAAGAGGATGATGACAGTAATACAACTGGTATTCTATTAACTTCTCCACAGAAAATACCACCACCAACAAAACCTGAGCTATTCTGCTATGACCTCTTTTTCCTTGAACCATCTTACCTAACCAGAAGCAAATAGTTTATTGCTCCTAAAATATCTCAGAAGTTTTATTACTGTTTTGATGGCATCAGCTGTTTCTCAGGATCCCTTTAGGTGTGCTTTATTATGTCTTTATATTTGACTTATTGGAGTCTGCTTTCTTTGTTTGGATGTGGTTCCATTCTTTCATCAGTTTTGGTTTTCATTAAACATGTTATGTCATGCTTTACTCTAAGCATGTGGGGTTTTTTTAAAAGTTTTCAAGGTGATTTTGATTGACGCTCAAAATAAACACATACAGCGAACAGTAAAAGAATCACCACCTTTTATCCTCCCTCATCCTCTCTAATAAACCCCCTCATTTTCATGTACTTTTTCTTTCTGGAACTAGATGTTACTATTGTGTAGAGGAGTTTGGAAAGATGGAAACACTTTTGCACCTAAGCTGTGAGCCATTAGCACATTTTTGGAGATAAAGTAAAAACAACAGCCTCACAACCCATGGAAACTATCAGCCAAGACATGGCAAAACCAGAGCCGTCATGGTCATACACAATATTGATGACCTGAGAACTTTCTGAGCATCCTAGCCCATACTACAAGCTATTAAGCATCACATGTTGCAAACAATGAAAGGGCTAATCTATAAAGACCTGTTTTAATCTTAAAGAGTGATTTTTCATTGTGCATAGGGACATAATGGAACATCTGCTGCAGACATAACAGACTTCCCATCATGCTGAGCTCTACAAGTACAGAACTCCTTTAGATGTGACCTTCTGAGGCTGCTACCAAATGTTTGGGCAATAAGAAGATTAAACAGGGACAAAGTCAATGCAATTGACTATATTTAAACAAGATTCATTACCATCTGAATAAATATGTTTCTCAGAACAAAATGTATAGCAGTTAAGCCATGTCAAACTATTAACAGAAGTCATATAATTTAAGAAGTTGATTTAATGAACCTTGAGAACAATTTGCAGCAATGTGAAAAATGGACCTAAAGAGAGCAAAACTCACAGAGAACTGTTCTCTGGATATCAGGCATCTAAATAAACAAACACCACAGAGTTACAGTTTTGAAGTAAGGACCAGATCTGAGCACACAACAAAAACACCACAAAAGTACAATACTCAGGTTCGATTCACAGAAATGGTTCCCACTACCTTTGGGGAAAGGCAATGGTAAAGTAAAGCACATCAACAGTTTCCAAAACTTGTGTTGCTGCAAGGCTTCCTTTTAAATTTAAGCACAATCAAAACCAATGGTGAAACTTTTGGTAAAGCTTCAAGCACCAATTTATAAATGATCTTGCAGAAGATTTGGGTCTCCTAACCTGCTATTTTGGTATCACTGAGTGACCAGGGCAGTTCACTAAGCAGTGTCTAATGTGCATGTAGACAGTTTAGTGCAGCTCCTAGACTTGTCTCCCTATTTCAGCAGCCACATTCACCACTTTTCAGTAAATGCCTTCCTGGGCATGCACAAGCACAAAAAGAACAAGGAATGCGACATTCAAATGCAATATATTTTGCTAAAGAAAAAGCCTTGTTGGATGAAGTGTTGTAAACTATACTAGTACTGAAACCCTTTGGTCTCTGGGATTAGACCCATGCAGAGTTTTAAAGCCCTCTCTCACACACCCACACTAAATTCTGTTCAACAGCACATGTGCAACCTACCTGAGATCACTTCCATAACCTCCCAGACTACTGACAACAGTAACATCAAAAAATCATAATAGGCAAGACCCAAAGTCTCTCAATTATCTTCTCTGGCAACAACCTACAATAAATTCTTGAGAGAAGCAGTGCAAGAACAAGAGCAAATAGCATCAGGACTCCCAGGAAACTTTCTCAGACTTTTAAGCCAGAGTCTGCTCTATAGTTTATTACCAGTCAGAGTTTCTATGTAAATCTGTTCAATGACTTTGTTTTTAGACACATTTATACATCTGTGCCTCCCAAATGAGAGTCAGCATAGTTTACTTGTGCTTTGTGTAGGAGTCAACTTGTGGTTACAAAAAATGTCAGCCTGAGTTCAACTGGACATTTTCTTGTGCTATCAAAGTGCCCAACCACATTCTATTGAGCTTTTCATGATACTCATGACTTTATACAACATATACAAATTCATCCAGTCATCCCTCTTCCAAACTAAGTCAGAGTATCCATGGAAGTCTTCTGAAGACCTGTAATCATCCTTACTAGCCTTTACCATATCCTTTAGATATAATGTCACCAAAACTGCATGAAGTATTCAGGCTCTGGGAGCATGGCCCATTTATACAGTGGCTAAACTGTGTATTTTTAAACTTTGCTTTCTAATACCTAATCTTGTTTCTTTTTTTCTTTTCTATTACTACACAGAACTAAAACGACCTTTGCCAACTACTCAGTTCTTCTCATATTGCATTTACAGTTCAATTGACCTGATCTCTGCTTCACTACAGAAAACACAAGGACAAAGATCATCAGTAGCCACTCCCAACTCCAGGAAGAAAAAAGGAAACAAAAGTGCTTGTGAATCTAAATTTAATTAATTCTCTCTCTCCTTTTAAATGAATTCAAATTTGAATTATTTCTGGTAATACAAATCAGAAAAAAAAAAAAAGAGAAAATAATACTAAATATCACTAAATGAGACATTCCCTAAAGGCATACCTCCTTTCAAAACAATGAAATCTGCGTTAATGAGCTTTGGTGAAAAAAAAAAAAGGTTGTCTGTCAACTATCCCAAAATATTCTTCCAGTGATTGAGTGTTTTGCAAGTAATCTAAGCACAAAAAAACCTGAAACTCTGTATTAACATTTGTGTTCCATTTGTTAACAGTTCTAATTAATCTTTGAAAAATAATTTATCATTTTTTACATGTAGCATTAAAAATGTCTTAACTGTTACGTCATAGCAACCTCTTCGTAAGATTTTACTGTTATAAAAGTACCTTTTTCCCCTTAGTAAATGCTTAACTTTCATAACTAAATATCCCTCACTGTCATTTTACATGCAAGTAGAAGTGGTATTTATCACTGAGTCAAACAAAATTGTCAGGTGCTCTTTTATACTGCCAGATTTCATTGTGTACTTGTCTACACAAATATTAAAAACTGACATGAAAATGGAAGGAACACACAAGCATATTCAATTTGAAGAGGAGACACAGACCACAGTAAAGAAACATCTGTAGTCTGAGACAAACCTCCATTCTCCAATACACCATCCATAAAGTTCTTGCTATAACACAGCTGAATGGAGTTGCTCAGCTGTTTTCAGTCTTCTGTTAACTTTAATTCCTACTCCTAACATAGACTTGATCAGAGTTAATCTCTAAACCAGAGGTTCTGAAGCTTTGATTCTCAAGCCGGGCTTTTCAGATGTACCCGACAGTAGGAATGAAGGAGGTGTTCAATATGTAAAGACCTACATCAACCAGAACATGAAACTAGAGAAACAAGCTAAAGACAATCAGAGACAGTGAGCTATGAAATTACTCCCTGGAAATGGATCAAGATGTTGCAGAAGTCCCAAGAAAGAGCACAGATTACCCTTAGCAGTGATGCATTTCTCCTATTACTTCCTCTTCCCTCTCCTCCTGCCTTGGCCTACAAGACTATAAAACCCCAAGAGGAAGCACAACCTGCCCTGAGTTACAAGATCACCTGCTGTGCCATTCCAGCACACTACCTCTCTGGGAATACCTGGAACCAGGGCTTCCAACCTTTGTCCACATTACATACTGCAGTGCACATTTCTGACATGCACATATTTTACTGGGTGTTTTTTCTGCTTCACTGTACCCTGCAAACCTCCCCAGGTTTCTTCAACCCTGCTGTCTAGAATCCTATTAATTACACCCTCTAATTCAATTTCTCCTCTCCTGCAACAGCAAATTACAAAAATATGGAGCCTCTAGTTGAAAAACAGTATAAAAGTAAACTTCTGCCCTTCATTACACATTTATCAATCCAGTTAACAGCAGCTGTAAAAGGTCACAAGGACAGCACTGGTCTCTCCTCACCACAATTTCTGTTCGTTGCATTCTATCTGTTACTCTAAATAAAACATGTTTACTTTAAAAAAAAGTAGAGATTTGTTTTTCTAATCCGTCAAGTCTCAATTTGGATTTCAGCAATATTCCTAAAGATCAGATGTCAGCTGGGTTGCAAAAGCATTCCCAAAAATTAGTGAACAATTTAATGGATGCAAAAGGCAGAACAGAATTTACTTCCCTCATCAAATTTCTTTCTGTGAAGCTCTATTAAAGTTATTTAATCAAGCAGATATGCCTAAACATACAAAACAGGGCACTTTCCACTTTGTTACCATTCAGAATAGTGTTACTGAATAGGTGTATGTTAGTTTATGATAAAGAATTAATACCATATGCATTCACTATACTATGATCTTTTTGTAACAAATTCTGATTCACTGAACATATTCACATAAATAGGGAGTCACAGCCTAAGCCCAACGAAGGAGTCAAAAGGATGATTTCCCTAAGAATATAAAAAAGCCTATCATGAAGTTTCATTATCCAGTTATCCAGAACAGAACTGCCAAAAAATCCCAAGCAGGTGACTTGCTCTTACTACTATAAATATTTTATTGAATAAAATAATCGTATTTGGGCCTTAAAGATCATGAAGCTTCAATGCCCCTGCCATGGGCAGGGACACCTTCCACTAGAACAGGTAGCTCAAAGCTCCATCCAGCCTGGCCTTGAACACTCCCAGGGATGGGGCATCCACAACTTCTCTGGCCAGTGAACTACATTTATAATGTAAATGTAAATCTTGCCTCAACTCTGCAAGCATTATTAGGTCTTACTATAAAAGACACAAGTGCAGCATAAATAGTTCAATAGTCATCATAACAATGGGCGAACTGTCTTCACAAGCTGAGATCATTTATTTGCAGTTCACCTACATAAAGTATCTACAAAACAAACTTACTTTCATTTTGTTTTCACTTCCATTTATACAGTTGTCTAGATACACCTTCAGCCTGTCTATATGACCGAAAAACAGCTACTTTTGGAGAGGACAAATGTAGATGTTCCGGAATGGCATGTACAACAGGTAGTGCTCACACACCTGAGGTATTAGGAACCAGAATAACTAAATCAAAGATATGCCATCATTACTTATTCTTTCCATTATATCAAACAGCCCTCCAAAATGGTTACCCCAAGATAAAGGACATACCAGGTTTTCTACAATTATAGAAATATTAGCCCATTTTAGAACACTAAATGATGAATTAAAATGTTAATCATGTACTAAACCACAATCTTCCCAAATACAGATATTAAAAGTTTTAGTGAAAAGCAGCTACTACTGAAAGATTGACACCTTTTTCAAGTGTAAAATAAATGAATATATCTTGCAGAATCATGAAATCTGTTTTGTGTTCCAGAAACAACACTACAAATCTATATATTCCAAGGTGAAAACATGCCAGAAGCTTGCCCATACAAAAGTTCTTCCAGAGTAACAGGCTACGGGTGGGGGAAAATCATACAGTTACATACCTGACCACTTATGCAAACTAGATGACTAACTTAAATGGACATATGGACAGATCTATGTCCTAAACTCCTTTCTTCTACTGACAGTCCTCCCACTGACATCTCATACAGCTCTGCTTCACAAACAACCTATCCCTTTACCTACTTACTCTCCACTTCTCTAAGGTCACGCTGACCGAATCTTACCTCCTTCAAGATTTCTGGACAAAAACATGCTCCCACACAACCACATACCGTGCAAAGCCTTAACAGCCTGGTCTTGTGAATACATACCGAGATCTAGAGAGCAGTGGGTAAGGAGATGATTTTTTTCTTTCATAACAGCAATCAAGGGTAAAAGGGCATACAAGAGTAACAACCAAACCACAGAAAAATGACTTCTTGGACTGTAATGTAGGAGAGATTCTTCATCAAACAAGAAAACACTGACAAAAACATCACCTTTAGAAATGCTATTGGCTGATTGATACCTGCCCTCCAAGCCTCAGCTGATCCAAGTTTCTGCCAGCAAGGTTACCACATCACTACTGGGTCAACAGTATCAGAGCACTGAGGAAAGCAAGGAAAACAAAGCCAGCAGGCTTGTCTTTGGAAGCAAGTCATATTTAACTAAAAAGCCCAAAGCACATTTTGGAAAAGGTGGCATCTGGGGAACCTGTACAGAGGCCTGTGTAAGATGATAAGCTTTCTTTGAACCTCAGCCAGCAAGTGTGACACACCACAAATGAACCATTCCAGTGGGTTTTGGTGAGTTTACTCATCAAAGTACCACGAGTACCAGAAAAGGTAATTTTAAATATGTAAAATCTAAAAGGCTCAACTCTTCAAAAGCACAGTATGGGGAGAGCACAGACTTTCTAGATGTTATGCCTTCCACAACTATTCCCGGATGTTTCATATTTTGCAGCTGCTGGCAATACTGTCATCCCTTATGCCGTTCTCCTGTGCCTCTTAACATTCCACTCCCCTCCAACGACCCTTTACCTGTCTTTAATGCTGTTAGAGAACTGCAGTATTTACCTGAAATATCCTCATTCCTCTGCATTACTGCAGGAAGTAAGGTTTCAAGGTCTGTACACACCTCTCTTAAACAAGTGCATCTATTGACACTATACTAGTGATACAAAACCAAGAAACACATTTTAAATAGTACTAGGCTTTAAATGTGAAGAATGCTCTGAACTTTCAAACAGTTTTAGCATTTATTAAATAAGATATTTTAAATCTGGAGATGGTATTCTGCTAATTTTAATAAAATCCAAAGGTCTTTTTAGCTCCTGAAGGGAATGAAATCAAACATCTATTTTGTAGTGCACTTTGATCTACAGACCTTTAGCAAGTATCTGAAGCCAAGATAAGGCTCTGTTCTGTCCAAAACCTTGTCATGGCTGCCTTTAAAGGTACCACTCTCCTCCCCAAAACCTCATGATAGAATGAGTGAAACAGCATGGAAGAACCCATTTGTAGTCTGCCCAAAGTCCAAGGGAACCAAGTGACTTGTACTGCTCAGTAGCACACACCAGGATAATGTTCCTCATCATCAAGAAGGAATTGCAAATATGTAATTACTGGCTTGTCCCTGCTGCAAGCTACATACCTCCTGCCTACCTGTCTTCCAGAGATGGAGACAGAACCTAAGCAGAAGTGAAGTAAGAAGTTCTCCAGAACACTAAAAAAACCAAAACTAATGGGATGGGTAGTTCCCACTAAGGGTATTTCATAACCCAGTATTTTACCAGGGTTACTATTGCTACTATAGCACATTTACATTTAAATATATTCTGTGGAGCACAGAAAAACACATTTCTTTTGGAAAAGAGCATCAAATGCAACTAGATTATTTATCAAATATTTGTGTCAAGGCAAGAGAGACTACAAATCAAGTAGAGGGAAGTACAGATCTGCATTCCAGATGAAGGACAAGGAAGAAAGCATTTGCAAAGAGGAAGGAGAATCGAAAGTCAACAAAGAAATAAGAGACCATTCTCCTAACCAGTACTGTAGTAACTCATCCCCCCAATACCATTACCTGAGTCCTATAAGACCAGTATTACAAACTGGGAAGGGAGGTACATTCCAATTATAGGTACTTCCTCTTCAAGACAACACACCCACACTGAGGGACAGCTCATACCCTCTCTGCCCCTCCCAGCATTTGGATTATTTCCCAACCCTTTTACATCAGGACAATATGATCAAACTCCACATTTATTTCTCCGTGACTAGGACTTGACAAAGACCTGTTCAGTCAGCACTTTTCAGCATGTGTACAACACCTGCATTACAGTTTGAAAAGTTTACATTGTCTGCAATGGTTTTAATTCCATTAGTTTAACATTTTCAGCACTTTCTCTGATTGAGAAAGTATTAACAGACATCAATGTAGAAAAGTCACTGAAGACAATTCAGTTTAAAACAACTCATATACATTGCAAAAATAATACATAAATCCACTTGTTTGGTCTTGACTTTAAAAAAAGTGGAAAAGTGATCCCTAATCCTAATTAGTGATCTAATGATTTGCTTCAGCTGGGGGATTTATCCTCTTTGTGTGTTCACAGTGTTTTGCTGGAGCTTTCCCTATGATCTAGTTTGTGAAACTCAGAGGCAAAATAAAGCAAGGAGTTACGGACAAGGTGTTGTCCAGCTGGTTTAAGCTTTGTCTTTAGATCTTGCAGAGAATTAGTGTGCTGTTCTTCTGCAGGTACATCATGCAGGCCAAGAGTTAAACAATGCAATTCCTCTATCCTAGAGTTCTACAACAAACTAGGGGAAACTAGCAAAACATCTGCGTGGGGAAAAAAAATAAATCTTCAGAGGTTGCATAATTCATCCTCTTTTTCTGAGGTTTAAAAGAATTTAGCTCTACCCTCTTCCATCAGATGTCTTTGAAAATCAGCTAAGCAATGTTCCCCTTTACCAATTTGTACAGTGACCTTCAAGCTGCGGAGGTCCAAAAATTGATTCTAAAATGTCTCAAAACATACCACAATAATGACTTTGTTATCAGCAGACTGGAATTCATATGAAGCCATACATACCTCCACTGGAATACTTTTTTGGTAGCTGTAAATCAAATCAGATTAGCATACCAGCATTTCCCAGCATATCCCTATAATCTGTTTTGGTTATTTTTTGGCTTGAAAGCCTGTGCCCATAAGTAATGCCTCACCTAAACACATTCTGATGCAATTTCAACCCACAACTACTTGTTTTAGTCATGATGGATATGGCAAATTGACTAAATTCTCCTTGCAGATACTTTTTAAGACATCTTTTCTCCAGACCAGTACTTCAGTATTCCTTGACTGAAAGGCAACTTTAGCAGGTGGGTTTTTTCCCCTGTGGAAGTCCCATAGACCACCCTGTATCCCAGCACTGCTTGGCAGAAGAAAAAGGAGGTAATATCATATTCTGGGATCAAATATAGCCATGCTTTTTAAAAAAAATAAACAACCCACCCTCAACCAGTCAAACTTTACTGTTGAAACTCCAAGCTTTTAAGTTCAAAGCATCACTGATGAAAAAACTGACATGACCCACCTACCAAGTGTGACAGTTTGCAAGCAGTGACAGGACGTCAGAGTTGCCTCCCAGTTACCCCTGCAGGTAACTTTTTAAAGCTTCTTTATATCTCACCCGCTGATGTCTGATGAAACACATTGTATAAAACCATTCTAGAGCTAAATAATCCATTTCCCCCCCAATTCTTACTCAGGGTTTGTCTTTTTTACAGATTTGGTTACAAAGCCATAACTTTCCCAAGTATGACAGTACCACAAACTGAACAGGGCAGTTACTGCTGAAGACCTACTGCTCCTCAGCAGAATGGAGAAACTGCTTCATTACCTTACTTAAAATGCTTCTGTATGTTCCAGTATGACAACTGAATTTTCATGACAGTGATGCTGCTGACTCACGATAATTTAGGAACCACTACAGCCCCCAGATACTCCCCCACAGAACTGCTGCCCAACCAGCTGCTACTTGTCTGTGTAGGCAATATACCAAAACACAGTAATTTGAACCCATCTACACCAAAATGGCTAAAACCAATGCTATTGATTTCAGGCCATTTATTCAGTTTGTCAAGATCACATCATTTGTGTGCTCAGGAACAACATTATTTCAAAAGAGAGAAGAGAAACTACCAAAAAGTACATGACCCAGGACAGACTCCCTGATGCGAACACGCTTCCCCTGAATATAGCCAAGTTCTGCCTTTTTCTAGGTGTTGTGAGGGAAAGTTCTCCTCGACTCTTCAGCATTCTGGAACTTTTCCCACCCCCAGAGGCTCTCAGCTCACTAAATACTGTAAGATACATTCCATAAGGGCCAGTCAACCTGAAGACATTAAAGCTGTCATTAACCTGTTTCTCTACTTTTAACTAGAGTTCAAAGTAGAGGAAAGACAGTTTTCCCAAACTAACAGTCATAATACATTCAACATTTTCAGGATGAGAATTCCCTACTGAGTTTTTTTAAGATTAACATCAAAGGTCTTTTCAGACCATCTCACGTGAGTCCTGATTAATCCCTTGATGATGCATGACGCATTGTAACACAATGGCAAAACACTCCTCTCTCTGCTGAAAGGCTGGAGACCTGTTGTAATCTTTACCATACAAATTAACAGCAACTTTGGGAATACTAGTAATTTCTGGGCCCAGAATAATACCATATACTTCCCTGTCAGACTCAGTCCTTTATTTACAAGTTAATTGTTCATCACAAACTGAAGATGAAAAAATTCCAAGAGTGACGCTCATTGCCACGTGCTCTGTATGTTGCAACTATGCCATGGGGGTCACACAGATAACCAGAAAAGCCATTCCTGCCACTCTAACCCTCTATCCCCACTGCCAGTCACTCCTGGCACTTACTATACTTGACACTTCCTGTCTACCTGAACCTAGAACTGACACTGAAAATAGAACTGCTCCAAGGGAAATGAAATTAAAATTCTTAATTTCTTCCTGTATTGGAAAAAGGGGATTACTAAAACCAGGCACACATGCATTTAGACAACATTATACACACCTACCCCTTTTCTTAAGTCACCAACATCACACCACGAAGCTGTGATGTTCCTTCCGGGGTGGAGGATAAAGTTGTGTAAAACACCACACTGGAAGTGATCACAAGATTCAAGAAGGAAAAAACCCAGTGAAACCAACACTGGCATTTTTTCCTAGAAGGACTGTAAATCCCAGAACTTCAGTAGCTCCTGGCAAACTCGCTCATGTACAACAGTCCCCAACACACAAGGTCATGGATGGCAAAATATTTCTTTCTGAGCATCATTTATTGCAGAAAACTTCAGTTATGTTTGTCTGCACTGGTTCAAAGGATTTTTGTTAAGCCTGACCTTGGAAGTGCAACTATTTCAGATTAGTCATTTTATGGAACTGCATACACCAACACTTTGCAAAACTGTTTTGCCATTTAAATACAGAAATGTCTAAGTAGCATAAAGTGTGAAAATTCTCCTCCCCACACTTTTGTAGGGCAGCTAGAAAAGGCAGGAACTGAAATAGTTAAGCACACTTTAGTCGAGAATTTAATTTGAAGTGATACAGCCTGATCACTAATATCTATGATTAATTAAGCCAATATGCTTCCCTTCCCACTTAATGTCATGCTCACAGCCCTGTGAACTAGCCCCAGAACTCTGAGGTCTACAGTGTTTGCACATACGTGCATGGGGCGGTGGACACTCTGCCATTATCAATCCCTACCTAAGTCCACTCCCCAAAACATAATTTATCTTCTGACCATAGAATAACTCATTAAAGTCTGGCACAGGAACATATTAAGTTACAGCACACAAGTTAAACAACATCCTGGCACTTATGAAGTATTCTGAGCAGGACCACATTTCTGCCAACTTCACTGCTTTTCATCAAATCTGAGGAGCAAAGAGCACATGCACTCCAATTACTCTTGCTGAAACAAAAGCCACATAAATTAGTTGGCATCCTGGTCACTACATTAGTGACAACAAAATGTCTACTTACACTGCTGAGTTTGCAGAACAAAAAACTAAACCACTCCTACCTCTACAAATAAATTAACATAAAACTTAAAAATCCCAAACAAACTTCCTGGTACACACACTACCTCATCAACTGCAAAACTCAGTAACTATGACCTTTCCCTGGGTCAGTTAGAGCAACAGTCACCCCACAGTTGTGTTTCTACACAGCCACAAGGAAAACCTGTGTCCATGCAAGCGCAGCCAGCGCTCCACTGAAGAGAGGTGCTTTATGCTTCAGCTTTACTGAACAGTCAGCCCTATTCCAATCTCTTCCTACAGACAAACAAACAAAGCACACCCCAGAGTACACTTCACAACCAAGTCAATTCAGCAGTTACACAACCAACTTCAAACAACTTGTAACACTGACATTAAAAAAAGAAAAAGGCAACTTCAACTCCTGAGCCAGTAGTTTTTGCTCACTTTGCAAAGGTAAGAACTACATTATCTGACATCCCACACTCCTGAACAAATTCACAGATCCAACCACAGCATTTTTCTGTATTAAAAATAAGTATTCCACAACTCTTGAAATATTGTTTACATTTCCTGAAAATGTTAGTGCATATTATTTTTTCTCTAGTGACTTAATTTCCCAATTTAAAACAGGAATTTCAAGAAAGACTAACACCACGTGTACAGAGCAGTCACATCTGTGAGTCAAGGTTACCATACCCTGCAAATATTCTTGAGGTAAAGTATTTTTCCTAACATTCAGAGAGTGTGCACTAGCATTTGATTTGTTGTATTTCACATCTGCATTCTGCTCGTCATATTTCTGAGACACCCTCAGAAAAAACAGGACTTGATTTTTTTTTAAAATGCCATCTGTTCCCTTCATGTTTTCCCTTTAGGTCCTTGTATGATAACTGCAATGGAAACTTCTGTGTCATATAGGATTAAGGCTATAAAACAGATGAATATAAAATGCAGAGGCTGCACTTTGCTACTAATAGCTATAAAAAAAAAAGAAAGATAAAAGAAACATGGGGAAAGCCTGAAGCCTTTCTATTCTAAACACAAAAATATAAAACTTCATAAAGTTCTTAAGGAACTTTGCTCTAGAAATGCTGAGAAAGAATGCGAGAGGAAAAGCTGCAACTCTTAAATCTGGGAATTTTATTTCTTCCTACCACTGCTCTACACCTGTTTCCTTCCTGAGTCAGAGACTGGAAGTTTGAAATACCGCTCTCCAAATGGATAAGCACAGAGAACCTTTCACTGAAATACCAGCCATATTCATTCATCTAAGTAACATTTGTATAAGCTTTTTTCATAACACCTAACATTTTTATAGAAGCAATGTCAACTCTGCAGTAAACTCAGCTTTGATGGCTCTTCAATTATCTCAGCTGTTATCTCGTCTCCATTGCCCCCGTTGCTGTTTCCATACTTTGCTCAGGCACTTGCAACGTTTCAGAGCATTATCAACATTACTAACACTTGTGTCACTCACACCTCGGGGGCGGGGAAAGGCAGGCTGACCTACCTGGTCACGTTAATATAAAAAGATTTTTAAGTAACCCTGTTAAACCATTCTACTATTACTTAAAAAGATTTAAATAGCGACTGTTCCTCTACAGCTGTTGAAAAACTCGTAACTTGTGCAGACACCCACTGACTGCTCTAAAATCGTTCCAAAAGAGCTCGTTACTAAATCCAACGTCTCAAATGGATCTTTGACACGCTACGTTTATTCTGATCGAGTCTAGCCACAGCCTTTTAAGCCAAACCACGCAAAACCTTAGGCCAACGGGGCACAAAACACACCGGACACACGAGAGAAATAACTTTCACGCCGGAAAAGGCCACCTCACGCTGGGGCCGGGCGGTGTTTTCCTGCGAGCAGACAGCGAGTGGCACCTGACAAGTTTCGCAGGCTGGCAGGGGCCGGGGCCGGGCGCGCCGGGCCGCCCTCGGCACACGTGTCACTGCCGGCCGCCCCTTCCCGCCGGGGCAGCGGCCCGGCCGGACCCCA